>ML797358.1:216978-258950 GCA_009831015.1 Picea engelmannii
CCCCTCCTTGGCACGTGTCCCGCTTCCTCAGTCCACATGCCCCCCTCCCTCCTCCCCATGTCTTCCCATCAACTACTTGTACTCACCTTATATCTCATGGAGCTTCATTCGCCCCTCTTGACATTCGCTCATATGCTCATGATGTCAGCTTCATATATCTACCCTGCATGAACTCAACTCATCTCGTGGGTGGATCTGGTACCCTGTTCCATCAAGGGTATGTCACTACAAAAATCATGGCTACTCCAGCTATTTTTTAGCGCCATCACATTGAACTTCAGGACGCTTTGCTCGCAATTTGGTTGGTATTCTCTTCCTACTTATTTTGATTGCGTACATCATTTATACAGTGCATGTCTAATTAGTCTGCTCCTAAGACTCTGCGTCAATATATGGAGAAGATCAAGAGCCCCCTGCTCATGTTCGACTTGTGTATCAAAGGAACTTTGAGAATAGTTCTTCTCATTATGCATAGATGTTAGAAGAGTAGAGGAGCGTACAGACTCTCGACACTGTGAGTTTTAGCGAGAAAACCAGGGACTGTGAGAGGAAATGGAGAACCTGCAAGCCCAGTTGCACCAGCAAGAAATACGGCATAATAGGGAGTTGGCAATTTCCATCAAGGGAATTAACAGGAACACAAGAAAAATTGGGGTAGTTTCTCAACAATTGGCAAATCCCCCAGTACACCCACAGCAGCCAGATAATTCTATCGGCTCTGGTGAGTTAAGGGTTTCATGCACCTTTCACTCAACTGCTAGCAATGATCACTCTCTGACCCCTTCAGTGCTAGGACAAGCAGACTTTCATCATACAGAGGTGAATCCAACGGTGCCACAAGTGGAACAACAAGAAGAACCAGAGCCTCCTCAAAATCACTAGTCAGGTTTTAAATGAAATGTAAAATTTTGTTGATTTTGAACATGTTTGTTGCCATTTTTACTTAGCAAAATAATATCTCTTTTGGATTGGTTGTACCAGCTTCTCTAGATTTCCATAGACAGTTATACTCTCGGGAAAGCAGCAGAGGCTTTTTCACTCTACCATATGTAATTTTTGGAGATCTGATGCTCTTTTTTAATATATAAATCCCCAACCATTTTTGTTAAAAAAAAACAATGTAAATCATCCACATATTAATTATTCAGGAACACAACATTTGACAATGCAATAAAATAAGAAACCCAATTTATTATATATGAATAAGAGGCCCATTTCCATACAAAAAGGGACAATGTAAAGGTTCACAATAATCAAATTGCAACAAATATATAATTGTTACACTTATTGGTAACATGTCCTCATGCAATTGGGAAAATATGTCGAGTACATTAAACAAAATCCCTGATTTTCAGAGACAAATATTTCAAAACATACAACTTGCAGTAACATTCAATTATTTGATTGTCATTCATTAGTTGAATTGTTGTCATTACTCAAGCTACGTACATGCCTCATTTCTTCATCATTTGTAGGCAATATTGTACTTTGGTTTTTTAACATAATGTTTTCTTGATCGGCTTGTTTTTTATGTTTCACCCCTTCATATTCCATCTACAAACATAGAAGTTAATTGTAATAAGTGTATATGTATTTATATATATAGTAAAATATACATGATTGCATAAATAAAAAAGCATACCTTAGCACCAAGTCTTTCATAAACAATACACATTCTTTCAAATCCATGTTTCATGCATTCTCCCAAAATATCCTATGTTGGTGGCATTCCATATTGTGTTTCCTACATGTTTAATACGACATGACAAAGCACAATCGATATAATCAATATAATTTTTTCTTGTTTTTTCATTAATTCTAAAACAAGGGAAGTTAAATAACATAGCTACTCGCAAATTGTTCAATTTAACTTTCATTCTTCAACATATACTCACAACTCATACTTAACCCAATGTTTATCAATTCACGGATTGGATCCTCTTTGTATGTTAGCATCTAGTAGAAGACATCCATGGACAAGTGTAAATTAATGATTTAAATATAAATATCACAACAAACATGAAATCTTAAGAAAGTTCGAAAACGTAAATACTCACAAAGTTTTTGATCAACCCTTTTATTCCTCGTCGTCTTATCTTATGTGTTGAATGGATTCTATTTTTTTTCTTTTCTACAAGAAAACAATTGAAAAGTAGTATTTCATGTGATAATTAAATTCAATGTACATCAAAGAATTAATAAATTATTACATACCTCTTATGCACATTGTAGGTGGGATGGATCCTCTTGCGACACAATTATGTTTATTTTTTGTCTCCCTGGAAAAAAAAAACTAGGAATCATCAAATATAAAAATTACATATTTTCTTAAAAATAAGATCTCGATGCATATAATAACTTAATAAGCATCATCAAGTGGTTGTATCTCAATTGGTTTGGGTGGGTATTTTTCTCCTCCCCACCCAAATTTGAGTCTCATCTATGCGATATGTTTATCTTTGTGAACCAAATATTCTCGAAATACTTGACCCTTTTATGGTCTTCGGATTTTGGGGGGGATTAATGTGGACGTAACGAGCTTCACGCCATGAACCACAATGGGAAAAAAATAACTTAATAAGCATCAAGTCATATACCATATTTATATGCATCGGTGCATAAACCATATATATACGCACCAGTACAGTATAACATTGTCGTTGTGAAATTGAAAACATTTTACAAATTTTTATATTCACTCGGTGTTTTATGAATTAAGAAAAGAACGACTTCCTAAGTATTTTTTATTACGCACCGTTTCCCTGTGAACAAATTTAAGACATGGCAGTTTCCATATAAAAAAATAGTCATTTTTTTCCATTTTAAACTCAATGGTGTGCTTTGTAAAAAAAAATTCCCTTGTGCTTAACAAGGTAAAAAGTGCATCGTGGAACATGAAAAGGAATTTTTTAATATTATTTCTAATTTAAATTAAGTGGTCACTGTGAAGACTTTTTTCAAAAAAAATGAGTGCACTAGTCACTGTGAAGATGTTTTTCAAAAAACAATGATCGCAACAGGATGATTTGGGATCCAATGCAATGAGTGGTTCCATTGCAGCATATAGGAAATACCCATATATAAATAATCAATCCCTATTAAAAAATATTGTTTAAAAAAAATATCCTTGTGAAATATAGAAAGAGAAAGCAAAAAATAGTGAGGAAATTAGGGCTTCCAATATTTAAGGTAACTATGAAACCCTCTTTTTTTGTTTGGGAATGCACTAAAAATTGTTTGAATCAAGTAGGAGAATGATTAAGATGATTAATAAAATGAAATCATATACCTGAAATTTGTCCTTTGCAGATTTATATGTGATCTACAGTCATCCCCCTCAAATTTGGCTCTTCAAAAATATTCTACCCACTCTAAAGTCTTTGTTGATAAATATTTGTTGCACAAATCTCCCTTCTAAATTTTGGCAAAGAAATAAAAGAATGAATGGCGTTTTCCTTTATAAACAAAAAAACTAAAATTCCTGCTCATATTTTGGTTATATATTTTGGCACATTGATGATAAACGTGCACGTTGTTTTTTTCGAAAGTTACATTTTTGGTGCTCTATACAGCGAATAGTGCACCGGTGCGGTGTGTACGTATAACACACCAATTTATTTTCATAACAAAATTTCAATGTATTGATAGTATGTGCACATTACTTTTCTAACTTGCTTCATTCGGTGTGATATACAATTAGAAATGCACTGATGTGATGTGTAAGTAATAACGCATCGTATCATAGTTAAAATTTCAAAATGCAAATGCAAACATCCACATTTAATGTTTTTTAAGGTTTTGCTTTGTGGAAGCAATAACAGAGGTCAGTCTTCGGTGCTTCTCTCAATTAAGAACATCAGTTTGTTTGTTTGTCCATATGCATCGGTGTGTCTTTATGTGATGAAGTGTATCATCAAGTTATAAAAGTTATTCAAAATAATTTTTGAAGCTAGATTGTTCTATGCTTCCCAAGATGATGGTTTTGGCTCAAATGAAGGAAAAAAAAATCATAATATCAAATGGCCAATTATTCAGATTCCATGTCATTTTGTGTCTATGGAAGCCTTTCAAGTTATCTCACGCCGATTGTAGTACATATATATTTTATTGATTATTCATTTATATCATTGAATTCATGTTATGTATGCAGGCACAATTGAATAATTGTTCATTGAATTTTGCAAGATCAAGATTTAGGATCGAGTTCAGATGCTCAAGATATTCTTGTATTCCCAAAATTCTACAAGATCTTATCAGGAGAAAGGTAAAGCAAGTAGATGTTTGATGAAAATGGACAATTGTTTTACCCTACCAATCCTAACATGACATCTTCTAGCAACCATCCTAGGTCAACGGTATCACACCATGAATGGGATCTCTTTTATGTAGACAACCCTATAGGGCATAAGAAAATGATGATTGAGTAATTGTATTTTTGGATTTTCAATAGATCTATTGTAAATGTATTGCTTAATTCAACATTTTTTTTGTAAAGTGATTGGTTTCATAATTATTATTGAGAAAAAAATGCCCATGCTTATATTAAGTGTTTGGTATAATGTTTGAATATATTAAATGCATTGTCTTACTAGTATTATCAAGGTAATGTTCAATATTTTTACTATCATGATTCTTATGATGAGTGATATGTCCACCATCTACCGTTGCACCCCATTACAATGTCAAGTCGTGAGCTTGCTACTAAACAAAAATAGATCGAAGAGGAAGCATACTGAGAATGCTTGAAACAACCACTTATTGAATTCCCACTAGGTCTTGAGTCACCAATTCAAAACCTCGATAGTAACACTAGTTCTTCACATCTTGGGGATGAAGGAAATGATAATAGAGGTTGGTATGGATGATTTCTTGTAGGATACCCAAGCCATGGATGGAATTTTGTTAGATTCATTCCAAGAAAATGAACTAGGGGATGACGTTGATGTCGTAGATACCTTCTTCGAAAGCTTGAAATTTGCTTCCACCACCCCTCTATTTGGTCGAGTACAGGGGTCTGTAGGGTCTACCTAGCTAGGGACCACAATGTTATTGTACAAATTGAAATAAACATATGGTATGTCAAAACGTGTGTTTCTTGACACTTTTGAGGTAACTAACCATTAAGTCCCCTAAATTTTTAAGGAATCTTATCACATAATAAAGGGAAAAAAGGGTTTATTTTATTCATGTTTAATGAAAATGTACATTTATATTTCCCACTAGTTACAGGTTACTCAAAGATAAGGTACTTCCAAGTGATAATGTCGTGCCCGATAGTTGCGTAGAGGCAAAGAAAATGATGAAAATGTTGGGTTTTGAGTACATATCATACCACGCATGTCTGAATGATTGTATTCTATACAGAAACGAATATGCAGACAAACAGATATGTCTATAATGTGGGCATGAAAGGTACCATAAATAAATAAAAAGGGTAAGGCACATGGTCCTCCTCATAGGATATTGAGGCACATGGTCCTCCTCATAAGATATTGAGGCACATGCCTATAATTCCAAGGATTCAAAGACTCTTTTGTTGCAAACAATTAGCCATGTTGCAAGGGTGGCATGCCTCACATAGAAGTGAGCCAGGATTTAAGTGAATCCTATCAGATTCAATAACCATGAAGCATATAGAGGATACATGTCCCAATAAATTCAAGGATGAAGTACAAATCCTATGATTGAACACAGTTATGGATGGAGTTAACCTGTATTCCCTCCAAAACACCAATTATTTTGTTTTTCTAGTGGTAGTGATCAATAACAATGCCCGCCCATGGTTGTTTGTGAAGAATGAACATCTTATGTTGGATCTTATAGTCCTGCATAGAAGAAAAGTGAAGAGAATATATGTCTACCTCCAACCATTGATTGATGAATTTAAACAATTATGGGAAGAGATACATGGATATGATGTATCAAGACTCATCCCAATGGAGAGGTCTTCTACGTTGTATGGAATATGTGTGTACACCATGCACGATTATCTAGGACTAGTATTTTTCTCTAGTAAGCATGTTCATTGATTTTTTTATATCTATAATGTTATTTGGCATACTTAATTTGGTGAAACTATATTTTTTACACTAACATGCTTTGTATATGATAACATTGGAGGTCTTGTAACAAAAGGGTATTATGGATGTAAATGTTGTGGACCTTTTATAAAGTCTATGTGGTCCAACCACCTATGAAAGACGACATGCAACTATTAGATGGTATTCCTCCTAGAATACCACTCTTATAGAATAGTTGCATATGCTTTCAAATTGTAAATCAGAAAGAACCTGGAGACCTGAAATTATGACAACGATAGATTAGATTAGGGAATATAGAATAGTTGCATATGCTTTCAAATTGTAAATCAGAAAGAACCTGGAGACCTGAAATTATGACACCGACAGATTAGATTGGGGAATATGACACAAAGAAGGAGAAGGAAATGAAAGAATTGTTTGATTTGAATGGGGAACCTATGTTCGATGATCCTAAATTTTTTGACACGTATGTTGATAAAATGTCCATTGGAATGAAAAGGAAATATGTATTTTATGAGCTTCCATATTGGGAGCATCTTAAGATTGGCCACTTACTAGATCTGATGCATATATTCAAAAATGTTTCATCTTCTTTATGGAGGCACATATCATGGAATAAAAGCGACACATTGGTTTTTAGGAGAGATATTATTGCTTCAAATACTAAAAAGAGACATTGGACAAGAAAATTAAATAAAGGAGAGGATAGTCCCTCTTGGTCTTTTAAAGAAGGTGATGTCCTGTGGATTTTGAAGAAATATACTCTCTCTATGGCGAAGGATGTTATATTGGGTGTGAAGGAACCTTCTTTATATGGGTCGAATCTACGGCGTTGCTTCAATGTAGAAGGGAATTTGTCTAGGTTGAAATCACATGACCATTTAAACCTTCTAAGGGTATGTATGTTGAATAAATGATTCTTATTCTATACTAAAATCGGTAAAAATATGTTATGCACTCACAATTTTATGGAAATTAATGATGTGTGTATACATTTTGTAATGTCATTATCCTTTGCTCGTGCGTGGTTATGTGAACCATGACTTCCCCTAGGACCTGTGACATGTCATATCGAAATTATCAACATTTCTACGTTGGATCACATCAAGGGAGATTCATATGGCTAGAATTCCACAGTGACGTCAAGAGATAGTTGATATTGTTTGTATGTTTGAGAAGGAAATGCCATTATTTTTATGGACTTGGAAGTCCATATTCTAATTCACCTACATGATGAGGTTGAATTATCTAGGGTGTTCTCATGTATTGGATGTTCTTCTTAGAGAGATACATGAAAAAATTGAAGGGGTTTGTTTGACAAAGAGAAAAACCATAGGGCTCTATGGTAGAGGGGTACATATTGTATGAGTCATTATATTATGCTAGTGAGTACATAAAGAAAATTGACAACACATTAGGGCTATTCATTTGGAATGACCATCAAGATGAGGAAAAAAGGAAATGGGAGTTATTCCAAATGAACAGAAAATGTCACTTGATAAAAAGTAAGTCATTTATATTTTGTCAATTTAGTACATTTCAGTTGTTTACATTGAAGTTGATAATATATATTTCATCCCATGCTATTCATTTTTAATTCTTGTATACATCGGCGAATTTAGAAATATATGCCATCAATAAATTAGTTCTTTAAGTTGGTAATATATATTTGATATCATGTTATTTATTTTGAATTTGTGTATACATCAGCAAATTTAGAAATTTATGCCATCAATAAATTATTTTTTTACAATGTGAAGGCAATGCAACCATGGGTCGCGTTGTATGAATAGGAAAGACAGAAATGAGACAGTGACGGGAAATCATTCAGATGGTTGAATGGTAGAAGCATGCCTTATCCTAATCATTTAAAATAAAATATGTCCCAATAGTTGGGTGGCTAACCAGATACAAGAGAAATGTGCGGTGTTTGGTCGTAACCCACGTGGAGAAGATCGGGATGCACTAAACTTAGGGATTGGGTGTAACAACTCTGTAATAACCTCTTTGAGTATAATTTTCTAGTTATAATATTTCACATTTGAATTGTAACATGTATTATATTTTTATTAATGCTTCGATTATTAGACATATGACATTATCCTATGTTCATGTTTTTACAAGTGCATCTGTTCTCATATATGTGGGCATATGGACATCATTTTTGCACTAAGTATGTTGATTATGGCCGCATCACACAAGATTGTGAAGTGGAGGTTGAGTTCGACCAATCTAGTCGTTCCAACCACCATTATCAAAATCTAATAGAGGGGAAGTTAGTTACATTGGAAAGATACAATAGATCATGCAAGTCAACTTCTCATCGTTTCAATGTGTTATTTTTTGTTGCAAGTGGTGGGATATCTTCGACCAGAGAAATGTAAAGGAAGATCGTGATAGTGGGCTAATATATATTAATTATAAAACAATGTGGATTGAAAGTAAGGAGCCTTGTGTTTTCCAAAAACATTGCAACCAAGTGTTATTTTACCCAAATGTGTTGGATGGGGATTGGTGGTTCATACTGACACATGATCCGAGATCTAAACATATTTTTTAGAACAACAGTGTTACAATGCCAAGCGAGGTAGATAATCAGGGTGATGGCAATGAAGACTGATTTGTAAATGATTTGTTTAGACATTTATATTGTGTATGTGTCATTTTATTATGGGTATCTATAATGGTCAATTATGTTTTTTTTTTTTCATTTTACAATTTTGTTGGATATGAAAAGTTAACAATCAATTACGACCACCATATTGAAAATACATTAAATAGTACAAGCATAAGATGTGGTTTTGATATATTTTTATTGTCATGTTTATTGTGTATTATAGCAAATTTATGTTGTATTATATTAACATATACTTATTTTAATCTTTGAATTACTAAGCATTAATTGAGATATCACAAAGTTGGTGGCATACATTAGTAAAGATCTATTTTAAATTATATTTAATTTTTTTTAAAAATGAAGATATTAAAAAATATTCAAACCTCAAAAAAAATCAAAATTCAAATAAATATATACTTACTTTTATGCAACTTCTAAGGACAATTCCAACAAAATAACTTCGTGCAATATCTATGAGTTCTAGAATCACACTTGTGGTGTTGGCATTACCAACTTTGATGGAATTCTCAACCTTAACTAGTGAGACGATCATAGCATTCACCTATTCCACTCCATCCTTTAGTTTTATAATCATATAAACGTATATTAATCATTCTTTTTACATTATCCTTGAAATAAGTGTCAATATAGGAAGGACATGGAAATTCTAAAAGAGTTTTTTTCTAGAACCTAGTTAGAATTAAGGAAAATTTCCATGATCCATACTTATCTAAAAGCATAGAAACCTTTGTCAATTTTACTAATTCTTAAAATACTACTTATAAAATGTTGGGTGATATTATTTTTTAATAGAAGTTTCATCAATTTTGTATTAGAGTAAAAAATTGTGAAACCATTTCATCCAAAGTGTATAGATCAAAATGTATTATTATTCTCTATATTTAGTATTTTAAATTTAATTGAATAAATTTCATATATTATAATAGTTGGATAATAAAAATTTAGAAAAAATAAATATTAATAAAATATAATAATAGTGATTTTAGTAAACAATTATATTTTATTGTAATCTTTGAATAATAAAAAATAAAAATAATAATATTATTATTACATCATCATGATTATTATTAGTGAATAATTATGTTATAATGTTATTATTATAATATAGGAAAAAGACTTAAATATTCAAATCACAATCATTTCACTCATCATATCTAAGTATTTTTGTTTCTAAACATGTTTAATCAACATATTGTATCTTGTTGGACAACAAAGAATTCATCTTGAAAAACAGTTAAACATTATATGGCATTAATGGTTATAACTTTTTGTGATCACAATCCAAACTAAACGATTTCATAAAAGTAAAGTTAAACATTATACAACAATTATAAATTTAAATGAGTGGTACATCTCAAATTTAACTTAAAAATGGAGAAATCATTAACAATGTTCATCATTAGCATACTCATAATACATTTTATAAATCAAACAATGACAACCACACCATTATATGAAAAACATAATATACATGAGCAATATACATATGAATTTACATGTCAAACATACATCTCAACAAAATATGCAATAAACATGTCATATATAGATCTCAAATCAAATATAAAACAATCAATATACATGTCAATTGGTACCACTACTAGATAGGTCCACCACCAGAGCCAGGTGCATCAATGTCTCTGCTACCAGAGGTAGAGCCTCTATCAAGACCAACTATGTCAGAAATAAATGTCAAGAAAAGTGCACTATCAAATTTCTCTCTATCAATATCATCAAGATGTGCAGCAGTACCTGATGTGAACATAATTTCCAAAACATCAAAAGCTTATGACACATGTGGAGAAAGAGGAGGAGGGGGGGATCGGTGGATGATGACACGTGTGGAGGAGAAGGAAAAGGATCGGTGGATGGTGACGCAAGTGGAGGAGGAGGATCATTGGAATATGGTGACGCATGTGGAGGAGAAGTAGGAGGAGGAGCATCATACATGGATGCATGAGGTTGAGACACATATGGAGGGGAAGCAAGAGGATGAGGAGGAGGATTAGTTATGGATGCAGATTCAGACACATGTGGAGGGAAAGCATGAGGAGGAGGAAGATTGAATGTGGATGCAGGTTCAGATACATGTGGAGGGTAAGAAATAGGATCGGTAGATGGTGCAGTCGACTCATGTGGAGGAGAATCAGGAGGAGGAGGACCATGTGGTGGAGTAGAGGATGTGGATGGCTCTATTGATGAGCTAGATGGAGTGGGATCATGAGAAGCACCCCTCAACGCCTCGATCAGGTTGATGGCACCAACAATATGATGCATCAACAACATCATGTCATGAGGAAAACTCATCCATATCCTAGAGAGATCATCTACCCATAATATTGTTGAAATTTTGGTATGCTTGTTTAACCATAGACAATGTCACATCATTGTCACCTGACCATAAGCATTCATATATGCCACCCCAAGCACACTAACCTTTACTTAGATAGATTATGTTCACAAATCAATTCCAATCAAATAAACCCTAGCACAAGTGTTAGCTAAACCAAAAATACCACCACAACTACAGTAGAAACACCATACAAAGGTAGCACACCTCCTCAAGGGGTAGCGCACAAGAGAGAGATACCAAAAGACTGAACAAGAATAAACTATGCAATTGCAGCTATTGTGTCACTTCCTCCAAACTTACGCCTTGCTTCTATATAGCTGGGAGAGTGTGAATGAATGAACAAATGAGCCAAGATGTCCTCTATTTATACTATTCATGGCCACTAAATTAGGTCGAATTCTCATTTGAACAAGTTTCTTTTCATTATTACTTTATTCTTCTGGGCTGACTTCTCTTCTAGGGTATTTCAATATCTATCCAATGGATCTCTTGCTTCCAGAATATTCTATGCATCTGAGAAAGGTCATCTAGGAGGGAAATATCCTCTCATGGCTACCAAAACATCAACACTCCCTCTTATCTAGGGAAGCATCTTTCACGATTTCTTCATCTAGTAATCTAGTGACTACTTTGCAATCAGATGGTAGCACATAGCTGCCATAATGTCATCGGTATCTTGAATCGTCTGTCACAGCCTCTACTCCCAATGTGAACTGGTAGTCTCCATGGAAATCATCCAGTAGAACACGACTGTGTTGATATATAGTAGTACATAACTATTATCCAGTGGTGCAAAACCACTCCAAGTAGAAAACAACTACTATCCAGAGACACAATGTCTCTCTCCTGCAATCAAACCACCATGCAATACAACAATGTCTATGATTGTGCAACAATCCACTAGTGGCACACAACCACCACAATATGCCCTTAGCCATAATCATAGTCTGCCACCTCCATGACTATGCAACAATCAGCTAGTAGCACATAGCTACTACAATATTCCCTTAGACATAGTCAAGATTTTCCACCTTTGTGACTATGCAGCAATCATCTAGTATCACACAACTACTGCAATATTCCCTCAGCCATAGTCAGGATCTACCACCTCCATGACTATGCATCAATCATCTAGTAGCACACAACTACTACAATATCTCCTCAGCCATTATCAGGATCTGTATGACTATGCAGCAATCATCTACTAGCACACAGATACTACAATATGCCCTCATCCATAGTCATACATGTGATTATGCATAGTTATAGTCTCATCCAGTAGCACAAAGCTACTCCCATAGTCCTCACGACTATGCATGTGATGTTTCTTCTCCCATCAGGTCTGACAGTGCATTACCCCTTCAGTCGCAACACTGATCCAGGGAACCCTTGGCCAGAGGGTTTAGTCGACATGAGAAGAAACACCACACCACACCTCCCTCTGAACAAGAGTGAACATTCTACACCACGAGTCTTTCTGCTCCTTATTCAAATCAACATGACTAATAGGAGAAATATTGCACCTATATCATTCACCACTAGCCAAATCAGCATGGCTAATCATGTGAGTGAATTTATCATTCTCCCTTGGTCAAATCAACATGACCAATCTAGGAGAATGTATGCATGATGTTACTCATCTGTGGATTTGTATTGGAGCTTCACAACTCCCCTATGCATCGTGTCTCGGTTGAATTCCTGCAAGAAAATTTCGAAGCCACGTTGCTTCACAGCTTGCAATACTCATTGCTATATATTAGTCCTTTGTTGTATTGAGTGCCACTTTTGTATGCTTCCTGCTCAACCATGAGATCAAACTTATCCCAAAATGAAGCAGCATCCAGAAGTACTCTTTTGATCCACTGCACTCCCTACCCTGTTAGAGTTTGTATAATCTTGTAGCTTCACATCTCCATCTGAGGCATATCCCAATCCATATCCGCTCATACTACATAGGTATCTTAACAAAATGTTTGTCAATTGATGTACATGTCTTGGAATCAAGGTAAAATTTCCACATCCCATTCCTTCTTACTGGATTCCTTTATTGAAACAAGTGAATCCTCCCATAAGGTATCATATCTCCTCAAAGTCTTTGAAGTTTTTTATCTAGCCTATTGTTTGTCAGTGTTGGAGGACGTCTCTCCCATCTGAATCTGAACTTGAGTCTGAAGAGGAATACTTTCTGAATGAAAGTCTCTAAGCAACAGACTCTATTTGGGATCAGGATCACTCTGACTCTACATGATCCCTTTGAAGCTTGACTCCCTCTGAAGCTATATAGTATTTGGAGTCATATGCTCCCTCTGCATGTGTTGACCTTCTCTTATCCTTCATGGATGTGCACAAATCTATGTATGGATAGTCTTCTTCATGTTTCCTCTTGCAACCATCATTATATCTCCCTCTCAAAGCTATTACATGTGACCTCCCTGGAACAAGAAATAAGAAAAACAATATCTCCATCGTAACCTTCATGGTGTTTACGAGATAACTTGCCTAGAACAAGGTCAAATAAGAACATATCCTAGAGGAGATCAATTTATATTGTAAACAAGAGCATTATTAATATGAGAATTTACTTAATGGTATCCGTACCAACAATAATCAAGTGTTATTAAACTAGCAATAACAATGGAAATAATAGAATTCTAAATATTTCTACTCTAATTACAACACATACTTAAACTGCAGCAATATAAGTAATATCAAACCTGATATGCACACCTCGAGTTTAGCTACTACTTTTCCCACTTAGGTTTTCTTCTATATTTTCCCTATTGTGTGCTTGGACAAAAGATCCCTTCTCCTACAAACAGCCTTAAGATAGTGATACAATTTAAACATATACAAATACATACCTCCGAAAAATGGTAACACCATCTGGCAGCAGCGACGAACCCTAAAACTTCAAAGTGATCCAACTTGCAATCTAAAGGTAGTTGGAGATTCACGAGGGTAAGGCACACTAGGACAACAAAAAATTATTCCAATACTTCATAGAAAATTTCACTGCAACTAGTGTTGCAACTAGTATTGCAACTAGTGTTGCAACTGATACTACAACTAGCATGAAGGAACTGGCATGAAGGAACTGGCACAAAGGATTTGGCACGAAGGAACTAGCATGAAGGAACTTTCATGAAGGAATTGGAACGAATTAGGAACTGGCACTACAACTGCAACTGAGGATCTTCCTTCCAGCGGTTAGACTGTTACAAAGGAAACTAGCTCTAATACCATGTTGAAATTTTGGTATGCTCGTTTAACCATAGACAATGTCACATCATTTTCACCCAACCATAGGCATTCACACATTCCACCCCTGAGCACACTAACCTTTAATTAGATATATTATGTTCACAAATCAAGTCCAATCAGATAAACTCTAGCACATGTGCTAGCTCAACTAGAAATACCACCACAGTTGTAGCAACAAGACCATACAAAGGTAGCGCACCTCCTTAAGGTGTAGTGCACAAGAGAGAGATACCAAAAGACTGAACAAGAATAAACTATGTAGTTGCAGCTATTGTGTCACTTCCTCCAAACGTGTGCCTTGGTTTTGTGTAGTTGGGAAAGTGTGAGTGAGTGAAAAAATGAGCCAAGACATCCTCTATTTATAATCTTCTTGGCCACTAGACTGGGCCGAATTCTTCTCTGGACATGTGTCTTTTCATTATTACTTTATTCTTCTGACCAACTTCTCTTCTAGGGTATTTCAATATATTTCCAATGGATCTCTTGCTTCCGGAATATTCTCTGCATCTAAGAAAGGTCATCTAGGAGGGAAATATCCTCCCCCAGCTACCAAAACATGAACAAATATGACACCACATAGTTGATCCTCCACCTCTATACAGACTCTTCAATCCGGCTTGCATGGCATGTGGGGTATTTTTACTATAGGTCGGTCCTCTTCCTCCTCCATCACTTCATCTTCATGTTGGGGGGGAAATCTTCAACATATGTGCCAATATCTGCAAAACAATAGATAATAATAATAAGATAATTGAAACAAAATGTTACAATAAATTACATGTGCATTAAATAAAACAAAAATATGCAACTAGATTTATTAAAACATAATGATTATATTACCTCTCTCATCCAGTGGCTAGGTTGTTGTAAATTGGATGTAGGAACATCCTCTCCAATCCATTCTTGCATACGGGTATTTTACAATATCAAGGACTAGATTTTCCTCGCTAGCCAATAAATCGCATACATCCCTACCGACCGAAGAAATAGGAAACTCAAACTGGCCCTTATTGGGCATCAACTACCCCCACATGTGTATACACGCATAAAGCATAGTTCTAGCAGGAAAGTGGGGTACTAATATCCAATTGGAATGAACCCTCTCAAAAAATAGCGTAAATAACTCTGATGTGAATGGGAAGAATATCGTCCCATGTAAAATGGCCCAACAATGATCTAATGCACGACAAAAATGTCTCAAAAAAATCTCCAACCATCTAATCAATCGAGGCCTATGCAATAAAATATCTACATAATGAAACATAGAGAAACTAATGTGTTTCCCATAAGAGATTTAATGTGACAGTGTCGAGAGAATAAGACACATGTACCTAACATCCTCTCTACCAAATGAACTAATCTACACCTGACCACCATGAACCTGGAACTCTAAAGAGGAATGAACCTTTAGATGGACATATCTTTGCACATATGCCAGATGGGTATCTCTTGCAGCACCAGGAAGTAGCACAGGGAAATGGGGAAAAGCCTCTTCCCTCCTAAACAACCCAATGATGAAATGGACATCCTCCTCCATGGGAGGATACCAAAAATCAAGACTAAACCTGAACTCCTATCATCCATGATCCCAGTGATGGATCAACTTTTGTAACAAAAAAGAGTTCCCCTTGAGGGATGTACCCTCCTGATAAAACTTTAGGAGGCCAACATCCATCAAAAGGTCATGTGTCGTCTCTAAAATAGGGTGAGGGAATAGCTCCATTTCCCTCTCTCTGGCCTCCCACTCACACAAAAATATGTGTCTCGACCTATTTATATTGGTGTTGCTCCTCCTCTCATTTTCATCGTCTCTAATTCACATACAACTATTTTTAGGAACATATATATATATTAAATAAATTAAAATTGTAAAACAAACACATATATAAATGATGTGTATTTAAAAAATCTAAAATTAATTTGTTTTTGCAAAAAAAACTAAAAAAGTATTCGGTGCACCTCAAATAGAACATACCCCCCCCCCAACAGTGCATGATATCAGATAAACAACATCGTCGTGTGGTGTTGTTACTAATATGCATTAGTGCCACATTTTTTATTACACCACTACATATTTTAGCAATGCATCCCATAGTACGCACCACACCGGTAAATTGTGAAATAATCGACCTAGTGCCATGCTCTTTACAGCACCAGTGCGTTGTTTATACCTAAAGGCGTCACTAGGTTTAATTATTTCATTGCAATTAAGTGGTGTGGTGTATTAATATGAATGCACTAGTGCAACCGTGTTATTGTAGCACCGGAATCACGTTTTGTGGTACGTTGTCTTATATAGAGCACTGATAATGGGGATTCCAATGAAATGCCTTGACATGGAAATAGTATAATATTTTCCTAGTGCAATGATTTTAACTGCATTGGCTCATTTCATTAACAAAGATGCACCACAATGCTAAAATTTATGGCACAAAAAATCGTCGATTCCCTTTATTAAATTTAGAGCACTAGTGTGTATGTTTTACTAGAGAACCTACATGATGTCTAGTGGTGCATTGTATTACTAACGCACCGTGAACGGGGCCTTATAGAAGACGAATCATGATGTGTACGGTTAGTGTTTACGCACTGGCGCTCCATGCTTATTGTTGCACCGCCAGGGATTGCAGTGGTGCATCTAATAAGTCGCACCACTTTGATAGATTATTAAAAATTCACCCAGTGTCATTGTCTATATGGAGCCTATGTGTTTGTTGGAATAATGGGAAATATATGTCCCAATGTGGTTTTGTAAACAACACAAGTGCATTTGGTTAAAATGGTTGCACCGCTACGTCAAATTTTATAAATCGTTAAGTTAGCTTCCACTTTTTGACAACTTGTACCAAGGCATAGAGATCCTTGTCATAGGTAAGGTATTTGAGAACTTCCCCATGAAATAATTCAGAACGATAGCAGATAGGCCTTCCTCCCTGCATTAGTATTGCTCCCATGGCATACCCACTTGCATTTGTCTCAACTTCGAAGGGCTTCTGCAATTTTGGTACTCCGAGCATTGGTGCTTGATTAATATTTATTTTCATCTCATCAAAGGCCTTCTATTGATTCTTCCCATATTGTAAACTCTTACCATTGGTTGTTATGGCGTGGAGTGGTACAGCTACCATTGAAAATGAAGCTATGAACTTCTGCAAGTATTGTGTTTCCCCAACAAACTCCTAACTTCAATGACATTTGTAGGAAATGTCCATTTCATGATGGCCTCCATATTTGTGGGATCTATATTGAGCTCCATTCCACCAATCATATACCCCAAATACACCAAAGATTGCTTAGAAAACTCGAATTTCTTGAGATTGGCCAGCAGCTAGTGCCTCTCCAGAGTCTCTAACACCTGCATAAAATGTGAGATGTGCTCATCTTAGGTAGCGCTATAAAACAACTTATCATCCAATTAAACAATAACAAATGAATCTAGATAAGGTCATAAAACATCATTCATTAGTCTCATAAATGTAGTCAATGTGTTGCATAAACCGAATGGCATAACCAACCACTCATATAAACATTTCCTTGTCTTTAAGGTAGTGTTCCAGGTATCTTCTTCTTTGACTCGTACCTAGTGATATCATGATTTCAAATACAACTTAGTGAAGTACTTTGCATCCTACAACAATTCCAAAATATCATGGATCCTTAGCAAAGGGTATCGATTCTTCATTGTTATCTTGTTCAATGCCCTATAATCGATACACGTTCTCCAATTCCCATCCTTCTTAGGTACAATTATGATGGATGACCCACAAGGTGAGGTACTTGGTCGAATCACACCCTTCTCCAACAACTGTTGCAACTACTTCTTAACTTCATTCGCCTCTAGAATAGACTATTTATACAACCCAATATTTGGTAATGGTGAGTAGACTGGAAATAACTGTATTTTGTGTTCCACATCCCTCTTGGGTGGTATCCCTTTAGGCTCCTGGAACACTCCTATGTATTATTGTAGAAACTCCTCCAACTATTTTTTATACTCTTTTTTACACCTCTCTAGGGATTCCTTCACTCTCATTGACTCATCATTGGACTGATTTTCTCTTAAGAAAAGAAAAACATGTTTCTTACTATAACTAATCAACTTATTGGCTTGGTTGGCACTTACCAGTGATATATTTGACTTTCCTTTATGTGCATTGATGATGTAGGACTTCCCATCCTTGATCAATAGGTATTGGTTGGCTCTCTGCATGAATATTTCATCCCTCATATAAATGTAGGGGCTTCCAAACACTACCCCACGTACATCAATGGGTACTACGTCCAATTCCACTTCATCAATAAAATCAGCACTTACAACAAATTTTATCTTACACTATTTTGTTACCTTTATCTTTGCATCCTTGTTTACCCAACCTAATAGATAGAGGCTAGGTTGATTATGAACCTCCAATCCAATATTTTTTACCAAATCCATTGCTATGAGATTAGCATGTGAACCAGAGTTGAATAAAGCATCTATCTTGGTCTTCTTGACGTAAATCTTGATATGGAAGAGCTTCGTTGTCTCCTTCTCTTCTTGATGATGAAGGCTACTCAAATTAACCTCCTTCTGCACAGATGTTCGAATAATATTTTCATCCACATCCAAGCTACTTTCAATGTGATTGCTTGAATCAATGGCTAGAAGATTCTTTTTCTTTTTTTCCTTTTTGTGGTTCTTTGGTTTAGCTCTGGATGTAGTTTCCAACATTTTTCCCTCAATGTGGCCATAAATGTTGCAATGATTGAATTGGTTTTTGGGATATTTACTCTGATGTGCAGTGGCTACTATCTTCTTATATTTTACTCCTTTCCAATTCTTCTTCCCCTCCTAGGAAGCTTCTCGGTGCTCTTTCTGCTTCAAACCACTTGTTTTCCCTTTCTTTTGGCCTATATTTTCCAGGTATTGTGCCTGTACACACGCCTCATCCATTGTCCTTGGATTGAAGAGCATCACCTGCTTTCATAGATGATTGTGTAAACCCCCTAGATACTTAAGGAGTACATATAGGTTCTTAGGAGAGATACCCATCATGATGTCCATCTTTCTAAACTCGGTGGTTCACTCAAGTACACTTTACCCCTGCCTCTATCAGAAGTAGTGCCACTAGATCCATTGGTCCTCTACATACCTAATAGGGTAGAATTGGGACTTGATGAGGTTTTTTAAGTCCTCCCACATAGTAACTAGAGGATCACCCTCTAGCCTAAGTGTTTATGTGTATCTTTCCAACTAGGTTAAAGCATGGCCCTCTAACTTCAATCTAGCAAACTAAATATTTTTCCCTTCATCTATATGGTGAACGCTAAAACAAAATTCTAGTTGTTGCAACTAATGATTCATTTTTAATGCATAGGTTTCCCCTTGGTATGGTTTTATGTCCACTTTTTCTTCCATATTAAAAAGGGACGGTGAAGGGTTAACGAATCTCGAACTTGGTTGCTCTTTCTCGGATTCCTTCCATGACTCATTTCCTCATTCTTTCTAATCTATCGATTTCCCCTCTGATCCGATCTCTGAGTTAGATCCTCCATCATCTCCAAACAGTCCAACATTTCTTTCTAGAGCCTCCATGAGGAGGTTCATATTGTGACTGATGTCGGTAACTTGTGTTTCCAACCATGGCTAGGCTTTCTACGACTTCTTATTAAGACGATTCCTAGATCCTACAACTTCCCAAAAATACCCAAAAGAAAAGCATGCTCTAATACCAATATGATTTGTAAACTGTCATGGATATTCCACTGGAATAGTTCATCACAACATATCTAATAAAATACTGAAAATGTTTATTGTTAAGGTTATTTTTTCCTTTAGATCTCCAGAATATTTAGTTATTGATTTTTTTTCTTATGCATGAAATGGATAAAATGCAAAAAATATAGAACAATAAAATACAATCACACCATCCACAAATAAACACAAGATATGACCTCAAAAACCCAATACGGGAGAAAACTCAGCTAGAAGGTGAGGCTACCATGCTCTTTTTTCTCTGGTATAGAAATGAAACAAGTACAAAGAAAGAGGCTCTCTATGTGGAGCTTCCTTTGACTTGTGGCCTATATGGTTGCTATTGAATATATCCTCCTTTGTTATGCTCATAGAATACCACTCTTATATGTTTTTCCCAGATATGGAACAAGATACAATGCAAAATAATGGAACCCCTGTTCATCCTAGTGGCTCGGCATTTAACATATCTTTATAGCCATCTAGGGATAGGTTTTTTACTTCCTCAAACCTCAATTGTGATAGGGTTTTGGACCTTCTAGAATATTCTTGAAATTACATATGTTTCTAGCCCCATATGCATAAGCAACAAGAACTGATGTGGCATCCTCTCGTACCATGGTGGTCAACATGATAGGTCAACTTGCAAGAGGCATAAATTTTGCAAACGAGCTCTTATTGACACGATTTTTGCACCATTGGAAAGGTATCGATGTGTAGAATAGTGTCACGGGATCTGAGATATGTTGAGAAATTTTTAACCCAGAAAAAAATGTCGTTTGATTCCTCAAAATGACCTCGAAAGGTTCCAGACCCCAATTTTCCAAACTGGGACCTGCCACTAAAATGGCCCTGCAACTTTTTCCACTCTAAAAGCATTGAGATAGATGAAAAATAATATAATGATCCAATCTAAATCACTAGAGTAGCAAGGAATGAATGGATCTAAGCCATCAGGGTCTTGAGTCTTAGAACCTACATTTGATGTCGACCATTTACACACTCTACCATAGCCTTGGAGTCTCCTAAGATCTGGATTTTTAGAAGATTTAAAGATGTCACCACAAACACAATAAGGCCCATAATGCAGAAATCTTCACCTTAATGTTTGTTTCCCTTCCCAAGGAGTAATGGATTTTAAAATAATGAGAATCTATAATATAGACAATCGCTTTAGCCCCACACCCCAGGGGGTGCCCCTGACTTGCCCCGTCAAAAAAAAACCACGACATACTTTTGTCTATAATAGGTTTTGAGAGCACTTTATGCTTTGGAACTTTGACCACAATTTTCAAAGGAATGTGGAAATCCTCTAAGATACATACATTGCGCGCCCACCATAGGAAATAAACCATAAAAAAAGGAAGGGAAGAGAAGTCCTTTGTTCCTAGCTCCACTTTCCATGTTTTTAATAATTCGAGAATATTTCCTAAAAGACTTGTACCATGAACATTTAATAGTTTTAATACCTCTGACATTACCTGTTGAGAAAACTGATAGAGAATGAAAAGGTGTTGCACAGATTCTAACTCAACCTTGCATAGAGACCATCTCTTTGGACCTGTCCAACCTATTTTTATCCCATTATCCCATGTTAACATCTTATTCTCAATGGCCAACCATAGCATTATCTTTGTTTTTACAAGCATGTGATATTTCCACACATATGACCACCACCATTCTCTGTCCCCTTCGAAAACATCCTCCACCAGAGTTATGTAGCCCAAATTTACTGTATATATTCCATTTTTCTCATTCATTAACCAAACTATGGACTCTTCGTCGTCTTCTCGGAGACTAATAAAAATTGAAGTAAGAATATCGGTATAGGACCTCCATTCCTTTGCAATATTTCCTTCAAGCTCCAACATGTCCTCTAACTTCCATAAGGTTCTACCAATTAAATCTTCTCCTTCCAATATGGAATCCCATAGGGAGAGTATGCCTTGATCATGCAACTCGGGTAGCAATTCCCTTGAGCGCTTAAATCCTAGACCTGAATTAACCCAAGGGTCCTCCCTAATTTGAATGATTTTCCCATTGCCTACTTGCCATACCAGCCACTCACTTACTAAATTAGAAGCCTTTTCCATTTCCCTCAATCCTATCGAACGGTTGTTACTAATTTTCTTTGGACATTACAACCACTCCACAAAGGATTTTCCAGCTAAATACTTGGAACTCACCACCCTTCCCCAAAGCATTATGTTGTGGATTAGTCTCCATAAGCTTTTAGTAGCCAAATATTTGCATAACCAAAACCAAATTTTGTATGCCCCAACCTCCTAATTCCTTTGGCATCACTAGATGAGACCACTTGACCAAAGTAATGCTACCTAAGTCTTTTCATCCTAACGATAGGAAGTTGAAACAAAATTTCCTAATTTTTGATAAAATACCAACCAATATTTTTTCAATTGTGGCCCAATATATAGGAATACTATTTAACACTGCTTTAAAAAGGACCAATCAACCTCCTCTTGAGAGCCACCTATGCAACCAATGCAATATTATTTCCTAAATTTTCTTCACTAACCAGAGCCAGTCTTCATATGAGTAGGAGTTTGGTTTTATCTTGAAACCAAGCTATTTGAAACCTTCCTCTATTTCCTTGAGCTCATATCGAATATTCTCATCCATTTGATCCAAGAACTCAATTGGAATAGCATTTGTAAACACATTTTTTTTTTCAAATTTATTTGTATGTCATATGCTCAAGATGTTGCACAAAAAACCGTTAGAATATCTTTCATAATAAGAATTTCTTGTACAGAACCTGCACCAAATAAAATTACATCGTCAACAAAAAGTAAATGTGAAAGGATTTCCATTCGAATGACTATGAGCCCTTTTAAAGACCCATTTCTTAAAGCTTTCTCAATCAACCTACTTAGAACTTCTGCAAAAATTAAGAATAAAATGGAGATAGAGGACAACCCTGACAGATACCCTTGGAGGGCTTGAAAGAGACATAGGGTGATTCATTAATCAGAACTACAAAGGAAGATTACTCAATTCAGCCCATTATCTAGTTCATTGTGTCTAGATTAATGCCCAGCTGGATCAATGCAAGTCTGAAAAATATCTAGTTGACCCTATCATATGCTTTGGAAAGGTCTAATTTCAAGACCATGGCTGGCAGCTTATTTGTCTTTATTGAATGCAAGGCCTCCTAGGTGATGGAAACCACATCATGAATCTGCCTCTTATAAAATAAACCATATTGCTCTTCAGAAATAAATTCACTAAGGATCATATTTAACCAATTGGCTATGATTTTGGCAATTAATTTATAGATCACAAGATGGCGTGGAAATCCTCAAAGGATTATGAATACTTCCTTTTTCAGATTAGGGCCAAGAAAGTAGAATTTAAAGAACATGACACTTTACCCTATCTTTGAAATTCGTGTGTCACTTTTAACAGTTCTAGTTTGATCGAATCATAGAACTCAAGATAAAACTCGACAATCAACCCATCAGGATCAGGGAGTTTACTTTTTTGAAAGGAGGATATGTTGACAAAATCTCTTTCTCGGTGATTACCTCTTGGATTGAAAGGCTTGATTCCTCCAAGGTAGACTTTGGAAAAAGGTCAATGACCTTTAGAATGTCCAATATTTGACAACCTGAGGGCTCCTTGAAAAGATTAGAATAGAATTCGTAAATAGAGTTGGACATACCTTCAAAGGAGGAAATAAAACATCCAAATGAATCCTTGATTTCCAAAATGGAATTCATGATTTTTTGTGGCTTGCAAACTTGTGGAAAATTTTTGAGTTGCTATCACCTTCCTTCAACTAGATTGCCCTAATTTTTAACCTCCATTGGGTTTCCTCCTATTCTAACAACTCCTTGTTTTTCTTTAAAAGATTAGTGAGGGTTGATTCCTATGAATCAAAGAGGGTGTCAATCAGTTTGTCTATCAATAGATCCCCTATTTAGGATCCAATATTCATCATTTGAGCAACAACTTTTGCATTAAAACTTTTTTCCCAACTGGTTGAAGCTTTCTTTACCCTAGCTATATTTTATGTGAACTAATGCATAAGGGATTTATTAAAATTTTCCACTAAAGGTCTCCAAATTGAGAGCACAAGCCTTTTGTATTCCTCATCCTTGAGATGGGCATGATTAAAATTAAAGGGGAAAGGAGGCTTTGGACCATTTTTGTCTATCTCCACTGAAATTGGCATACGGTAGGATATGCCCC
Organism: Picea engelmannii; assembly: GCA_009831015.1. Taxonomy (NCBI): domain Eukaryota; kingdom Viridiplantae; phylum Streptophyta; class Pinopsida; order Pinales; family Pinaceae; genus Picea; species Picea engelmannii. The sequence continues at coordinate 241,215 of ML797358.1, forward strand.
CAATCAAAACCTTTGATTTGAAAGACTAGGGATGGTCAATCATTCCTTCTAAGATTAAAAAATGATCAAGGAGTTTATCCATCAAGGCATCTCCTTTTATGTCGTTACGCCAAGTTTGAGAAAAGTTTTGAGGGACCGAATCAATAAGATTATTTTTCTCGATCCAATGTGAGAACAATTATTTATAAGGATTTTGACGGGGGTGGGCACCCCAAACCTCCTTCAAGGACAAAGTAAAGTTTAGGTCCCCCCTTAAAATAATGTTCTGATCATTTAAGGCACCTGATTCTATCACTCCATTCCATCATTTATCCTATCTGCATAAGGCCCATATAAGTTTACAATTTGAAAAGGACAATTTAAAGAGTTATCAACCACATCTAAAATAATCCCATAGGGGATCTAGGAAGAAGAAATGACTTTGAACCTAGGACTCCAGGTGGTGATTAGACCACCAAAAATCCCTCTTGATTCAACAGAGATGAAAGACCAGTCTTTGAACCAAGATTTGAAGGATTCTACAACTTTATCCCCACTACACATGTTCTCTTGCATCAGAAGGAAGTCATGTCTATTGACCTGAACCATCCTTTTGAGGGAAATAATTTGGGGTTTCCCCTGACCTCGCGTGCATTGAAGGAAAACACGATCATTTGATACTTTTCCTTTGGTATTTCCCTGCTCTAAGGGCTCGAGTAATGGCAGTTTTTTTACCTCTTTTGATCTCTTTCACTGTCTATAACTAAGCATTGGAAATGTAATGTCCTTGATCGAGAACCCTCTGTAATTGTACATAGGTTGTTAATTTGATTGGTACCAAGTGTAAATGTAATGAATATATAGGATGGTGAGTCATTTTTGTGTTGTGTGAATCTTAGTAAGTGCGTGGAGAACTGTTATAAAGACAGGGTGTGCACATTTTGTGTGTTACGCACACTTGGACAAGTGTGCACATTGCACTGTGTTGCGCGCACTTGGGTTAGTGAGCGGTAATGACTAGGAAGTGCGATAAGTTGAGTTATATATGTGTATATATGATTGTTTATGTTTTGAGGTCAGAGAGCCTGTGTGATTATGAGGCTAGTGAGCCTGGACGTAGATAGGCCAATGTGCCTATCCATGTAAATATAATCATGTCTATTAATATAATATTGCATCATTGTGCGTTGACTGACTCAGACATAAAGACATGGGGGGGGCTACTCTAGCAGAAAAGGGAAAATGGGGTGAGTCATAAGTATTAGGAAATATTTTATAATATTTCCCGAAAAAAGTGTAATGTCAGATATATTGTTTTTATCCTAAGTTTCTAAGGGTAGGGAACATGTCACCAAGTGGATTAAAGCTACTTTTGAAGGTGACAAGTGTTAAGTGGAAGGCATGCAATATATATTGTTGGCCTTAGTGTATTTTGGGAAGTATTGCATGAAGATTATCCATTATTGGGGAGTAATTCATGTGAGCAAGATCTCATGAGTAGAAGGAGGTCGAACTGTATGGAAAATATGATTATTACCCTATCTTCCGAGAGATGCTTATAGGGGGGTGTGGGAGTTGTATCCATAATTATATTGTCGAGGAGTCAGGTTGAAAGACTGTGAGAAGTCTCTCTTGATGAAAGACTGGTTTTTGTGGAGTGGTTTTCATAAACATGGGCATACTCTCTAGGAGAGATTTTTACTAAGATTTGTTACCTGGTTCAGTGAGCATTAATCACAGGGCTCGGAGACTTCCTATCTGACATGTTGTTGGTAACCCTGGGAAGCGAAGTGGGGTAGCCAAAGGAATTTTGAGCAGAGAAGGGGCTCACTTCATTGAGTGTGACAGGTGCACGGGGAATGAGGGACTGTGGGCTAGTTTCAACAGTGGGCACTTAGGACTGGGAAATTATGTTTAGTTTCATACCATAGCTTGTCTCTAGGAACCTTTTTTTCCTGGTGGAGCTACACTCTAGCTCGAGGGTGACCTATTGTTGAAATCTTATGAGAAACAACGTCTATAGTTGGGAGGAATGTCTGAGTCAAGGCCACATTTGGTAACTTTCATTTAAAATAAGTGTTCCTTATGTACTTGTCGTGGTTACTACATACATTTTTTGTCTATGTTTGACATAGGTTAAATCCTTGAATGTGTTTCATAGAATTATTTGTTTTTATTTTGTTAATTGTTGCATGCTCATGTAAGTGTTGTGCTTATATCATGTATCTGTAGTTGTGCATGGATATGACCAATGTGTTTGGTCTTGCATGTTAAGTTAACCTTGTGATTTTGGCTATGATCCATCAAGAAGAGGATTGAGAGATCGAGTGTGCAAGATTGTAGTATGTGTGCATCAAGAGGTTGGAATATGTGTGTCCATTCAGGGAGATAGACCACACACACAGTGAAATTAGAAGTGGTGAATGATGCCTAGTTGGATGCACGTGTAGTTATTTTGTGTGATTAGTTTTTTCATGCGTGCAGTGTCTAAGTTATTCGGTTGCTTTAAGATTGTATTAGAAAGAGTATGTTGTTTTCATTGTTATAATTGTGTAGAGTGACTCAGTTTAAGCAAGCGCATTATTTCATGTGATACTATGTGGACTTTTGGGTTAACTGTGCAGTGAAGTTTAATAACATAGCTTAGTATTAGGTTGGGGTTGTTACAGTTTGGATGACTTAGAGCTACATACGTTGAGGTTGTGTGATGTGGCACAGCTTGGAGTGGTTGGGGACATTACAAATTGGCATCAGAGCTCTTGGTTCAACACTGGACTTGTATGGGCTAGAAACTAACATGAATAGATGTGTGCGTTAAGAATTGGTGTCGTGCAGTGGAGAGTTTATTTTGTGTAGAAGACTATTGATGCACAGTAAAGAGTTGTGATGCACAGTTGTGTGCATTGGAGTTGGAATGTTAAATCATCCAAGAAAATATGAGGGAATGATTCTGACAAAATGGTGCAAAATTTTCATGTAGTTTTTACATGAAACCATTTTAAAAATCTTGATTTCCTGCACATTTTGCAAAATTATCAGTGAATAGAGAAAGACCGAGACAGTGCAGAAGGTTAAAACCATGGAAAATGTGCATAGGAATTATAGTCCTGATGATGAATTCAAATATATGTATTTCAGTTTGGGTTTTGATGGTACATAATCCAGGGAGGACTACATGAACTTGGTAGAAACCGTAAAAGAACTGCAAGGAGATGTCCAGAGTTATAAGAATGATAATGAAAGGCTTATGAGAGCCAAGTCGTAGCAAGACGACTTCCATGTCAAATTGATGCAAATTCTAGACCGAATAGAAAACAAGATGGATAAGAAGACATAGTAGAGTAGATCAAGAATTCGCAGGTTTCATGATGAGAAAAGAAGAGAAGAAATAAGTTTTGGTAAGTATTATTTCATAAAAGAGCATAGTAGCTCAAGCCCATCTCTTGTCAGAAAGAATAAGAGAAGGACTGGGGTGGATGAGATACAAGGGGGAATGAATAAGATCAAGCCTCCTACCTTTGATGGTGAGCACAAAGAGGATGAGGAATCAGAGACATGGTTGTTGGGTATGAGGAAGTATGTCCATCTACATAACTATTATGCGGAGGAAGAAGGAAGGATTGTTATTTATCAGGCAAAAGGAAAGGCATCAATGTGGTCGTATTAGTATGTGCAAGTGTAGCACATTGACAAGAAGAAAGTGACTTGGAGAGAGTTCAAGAGATATTTCCAAAAGAATTACTTAACCAAGTGGTACTATGATAGGAAGATAAGGAGTTCTTCGAACTCAATCTTGGGAGTATGATGATTGATGAGTATGAAATAATATTTTTAGAGTTGTTGAAATGTGTGTCTTTCATCAAGGATGAACAAGTGAATATTCAGAGGTATCTAAGTGGGCTACCCTCATTTATCAATGACAATATATAGTATGATGACCCTAATACATTGCAAGATACCATAAGGAACGCTAAGTATCTCTATAAGGAGAAAAGGGGAAGACCGAATTTCCAAAATGATTGGGAAGATAAGATGAAAAGCAAGGTGTAACAGAGGAAGAAGAGAGTTAAGCCACTATTTTTTATAAATACTACACAATGACAGTCAAACCTTCAGAAGCCCGGAATGTCAGAGACAGTGAGACAAAATTCATGGCAAAAAGCTATGCAATGTTAGGGTTGTGGTGGAAATCATATGAGAAAATATTGCCCTCAAAGAAGTGATAAATCTAGGACTGTGCACAATGTACAACAAGTTGCGACAGTTGAGGACATGGGTATAAATGTGCCAAGGATTTACATCATGTTGGATAAAAAGCATGTTGAGTTTCAGTCGCACATGATCGAAGTGGAAGGTAACATTAATGACCAACCGATTTCTATTTCCATAGATTTATGAGCTAGTCATAGTTATCTAGATCCTAATATGGTGGAAAGATTTCATTTGTCGAGAAGAAAGCTAGGAAAATATTGGTTGGTGTAGTTAGCTACAGGAGCAAAGAGGAAAATCAATGAGATGGTTAATGGAGATTAATGGATTGGGCATAAAGGTTGATTTGAATATTATACCTTTGGGTTCGAATGATCGCCTCATTGGTATGGATTGGTTGGAAAAGCACCATGTTGTCCTAGATTGTTACAATAAAGCATTCACTTGCCTGGATGAGCAAGGAAATTTAAATTTTGTTCAAGGAATCCCAAGAGTTGTGACTATTAAAGAAGTTCCATCATTGTAGTTGAATAAAAACGACATGAAAGGATGTCAAGTATTTGTAGCTCACATGGAAGAGGCACCTAAGGATAAAGTGACAAGTGTAGGAGATTGTATAGTACTGAAAGAGTTTGAAGATGTCTTTAAAGAGGTACTAGGATTGCCTCCAAAAAGATATTGACTTATTTATAAATCTGATTTCGAGAGAAACACTTATATCCAATACTCCTTATAGGATGAGTACACTAGAATTGAAGGAGTTGCAGATGCAACTTGAAGAGATTTTGAAGAAAGGGTATATATTCCCAAGCGTGTTGCCTTGGGGTGCACCAGTTTTGTTCGTAAAGAAGAAGGGTGGTATGAAGATACTTTGTATCCATTTCAAACAATTGAACAAGGTAATAGTGAATAACAAGTATTCTGTGCCAAGGATAGATGACCTATTTGATCATCTAAGAGGTGTGCAGATATTTTCCAAGATAGATCTCAAATCTGGATTTCATCAGGTGAGAATTAAAGAACAAGACATCAATAAGACTATATTTAGAACAAGTTATGGTCACTACGAGTTCACAATGGTGTCATTTGGGCTGTCAAATGCATCAGTTGTCTTCATGTGTTTGATGAACAAATTTTTTAGAAGTTACTTAGATAAGTTTGTCATTGTGTTTATGGATGACATATTTATCTACTCAAAGTGTGAAGAAGGGAACGAGAAGCACCTGAGAATGGTGTTGCAGGTGTTGAGCGAGAATCAACTTTATGCGAAACTGAGAAAGTGTTCATTTTATCAACGAAGGATTCACTATTTGGGTCATATCATTTCAGAAGAAGGAATAGTTGTGGACCCAACAAAGATAAAATACATTGAGGAATGGCCAACACCAAGAAATGACACAGAAGTGAGATCCTTTATGGGACTAGTAGGGTACTACAGAAGGTTTATTAAAGGATTTTTATAGATTGTTCATATGATTACATATTTGCAGAAGAAAGGTCTGCAGTTTGAGTGGACTCTGGATTGTGCAAGGAGTTTTCAACACTTGAAGAGTTTGTTAACAAGTGTGTCAATTGCAAGGATTGTTGATCCAGATGCAGACTTCATTGTGTGCATGAATGCATGCAAGGAAGGACTCAGTGGAATCCTGAGTCAGAATGGACATGTGGTATGCTACAAATAAAGGAAGTTGAAGGAGCATGAAAGACTCTATGCTACTCATGACTCAGAATTGGCATCCATAGTGCATGCTTTGAAGATGTGGCGACATTATCTCATGGGTAAGAGATTTGAGCTGAAAACAGACCATTGTGGTCTAAAATATTTGTTTGGACAGCCAAGTTTGAATGCTAGACAAAGCAGGTGGTTAGAATTCCTCAGCGGGTATGACTTTGACATAAATCATATCAAAGGAAAATAGAACAAGGTGATTGACGCACTCAGTAGGAGATTGAATGAGATGCATGTTACAGCCATTAGCATGTACCAAACAGATTTGCATAAAATAAATTTGGAAGTTTCCAAATCATATCTCTGCTATATGGATATAACTGCGACTTTACAGCAAGGTATGTCGCAACAAAAATTAGAGGATTATGAACTAAGAGAGGATGGGATTCTCATGTATAGACGCAGATTATGTGTACCGAATGATCAAGAGTTTAAGATCTTTATATTGTCATAGATGCATAAGGTTCCTTATGTTGGACATCCATGTTACCAGAAGACGATTGTCGCAGTCAAGAAGTAATAAGTTTGACTAGGTATGAAAAAGGAACTTGCAGATTTTATTGCTCTGTGTCTCGAATATCAAAAGGTCAAGTTTGAGCATAGACATCCAGCTGGTTTGTTGTATCCTTTTCCCATTCCTGAGTGGAAGTGGTAAGTTGTGACTATGGACTTCATAACTAAGTTTCCTAGGACTTCTATGCAGCATGATTCTATTATGGTGGTGGTGGAAAATCTTATTAAAGATGCCCATTTTGTTCCAGTGAAGTCAGCGCACAAGGCAACTGACATTACTGAGATATACATGCGCAAAATTTCCAAGTTGCATGGTGTTCCTAAGACAATTGTGTCTGACAAAGATTTCAAGTTCACTTCAAAATTTTGGAAAGGACTATTTAAAGGTGTAACATACCTAGCCTCCCACAGGTTGGGCATGCCACACCAAGAATGCACCTCTTGGTTGATTCCAAATTTTTTATAACAAACAATTAATAAATAATCATGAAATACATATATGCAATGATCAATATTCATACTACAACACACAATATACCATGCACAGCATTAACTAGAAAGCATGCATATTATAAGTACAAATATCATGTATAATAATTTAATATGCGGCGGAAATAAATACACAACCAAAGGAATCCATAAAAAACATAACTTATATTTTATATAAGAGAACCACCGACTAACTACAGACCAAGGACATTCCACCCAACTCTAGACACTGTTGTTCCAATTCTCAACAACAATGTCACCCCCAAGCTAGGGCTATGAATCCACAAGGATAGTTCCATAGTGTTATTCTGCTTCCCAAACCAATCATCACTCAAGCTCTCACGGGCTTCTCCAACACTAACAACAATCCAAGTACTCATCTCTCTTCTACCCACCCTACACCACCCAAGAGAATGGAACTCCACCTTTTTCTGCCACGTAGTCCCTTAGGCAGTCATTCTCCTTCTAGGGCTCCAGTGTAGCTGGTCCAGAATCTCCATGTTGGGACTCTTAGGACTCGTAACTATGAGAAAATATGGACACAGGCCAAGGATCTCATACATGCAGGCCTCAAATCATGGCTAGATTACACTAGCAATCTCTACATCCAACAAAATTTTGGTTGTCCTTCAATGGTCTGATTTCCTTTCCCAAGCCAAACGCGAATGAGGAAAGATGAGTGAGTGAAGGAATGAATGGAGTGTAGACTCCACGAGAAAGGATGAACAGTAAACAAATCAGTTGAATGAACGCATGAGGTGACTAGCAGCAGCACCATAATGGGGACGGGAGTGAGGGTGAGTGAATGACCAAAACAATGAGAGGATTTTCTAATGGGGGAACCCCTTCCATAGACCAGAGACGGGTTTTTGTAATTTTTGGGGATCAAGAACCTCTTGCCCTTCCCCCAAGAAGCTCATGTAACTGATTTCCCCCATTACACAAAATGGGTAACATAAAATAAATACTTATCCCCTCAAACCCCCTCTCTTATGGAATCATATCCCCCTATAACTCTAGTCCTTATCTGTCTAGCAGGCAGCAATGTATTTGTTATTAATAATGATCACACATTACATTTCTTAGACACACTGACCTTTTAATAATTGTTTGGGCACTATGGCCTCTCAACAATGTAACAACACATTATTTAATAAGGGGGCTCAAAACCTGGGGTGTTACATCCCCTCCCCCTTATTTTGGCACTTTCCTCAGTGCATATACAAAACAAGTATCAAAATTTCAAAATTTATTCAAAAAGTTGTGGGTACTCTGCCCGCATGGCATCTTCATGCTTCCAGGTAGTATCTTCAGGACCGTAGCAAGTCCACTGAAATTTTACCAGCTCTATAACTTGATTCTGAAGCATTTTGACTTTTCTATCCAATATTCGAACTGGTTGGACCTGAAATCCTCCCTCTATCTCTCCCTGAATCAGATTCCAATCAATATCATGGTTAGGATCATGTACATATTTATTTATCAAAGAGACATGAAATGCATTATGCACATTCATGGAAACAGACAATGCAAGCATGTATGCAACTGGCCCTATTCTGTCCAATATCTCAAATGGACCACAGAATATGGCTTCCAACTTTGTACAGGTACCCAACTCCAAAGAGCTCTTCTTGGGCTTTACTTTCAAAATCACATGCTCTGCAACTTTAAATTATCTTGCTATCCTATTCTTGTCGGCATAAACCTTCTGTCTATCTTGAGGTTCCTTTAAATTATGCTCAATCTTAATCATGTGGTATTCCATCTCCTTGAGCAACTCTGGCACAAGTACCACTCTATCCATTGGGTTATCCCATCTTATTGGAGTACTGCATTTTCTATCATACAAGGCTTCAAATGGGCTCATCTTCAATGAAGCTTGATACCCATTATTATAGGAAAACTCAACCAAGTGCAAGTAATATTCCCACTTATATGGCTTATCCATCACATACATTCTTAACATGTCTTAAATTACTCGGTTGACCCTCTTTGTCCGCCCATCAGACTACAGATGGTATGTTGTGCTAAAGTTCAGATTTGTACCAAATCCTTTAAATAATCCCTTCCATAAATTTGAAGTAAACTTAGTGTCTTTGTCTGAGACAATTGTCTTAGGTATCCCATGCAACCTAGCAATCTCCCTCATGTAAATTTCTGCAATATTAGCTGATGTATGAGTTGTTTTTACAAGAACAAAATGAGAAGACTTTGTCAATTTATCAACCACTACCACGATTGAATCGTGTTTCTTTGTCGTCCTTGGAAACTTTGTTATAAAATCAATGGTTATCACTTCCCATTTCTTCTCTGGAATTGGTAATGGTTGTAGAAAACCCATTGGGTGTCTATGCTTAGCCTTTACTCTCTAGCATTCCATACATATGGCGATGTAATCAGCAACATACTTTTTCATCCCTAGCCAAAAGAATTGGCTTCTTACTGCTGTAATTGTTTTCTGGTAACCGAGATGTCCAGCATATGGAACATTATCCATTTCTTTTAATACCAAATTCCTAAGTTCTCCGGAACTAGGAAAATAAATTTTATTTTTATGCATAAGTAATCCATATTCCTTCATCTCATACTCTTTCATTTTTTTGTTTTACATCTCCTTGATATAATCTTTCCTTTGCTTGTAGGTAATGTTGATATGTAACAACAACATCTAAAATTATGCTCTTCAAGTTTGACTAATGCATACTAACATTTGTAACATGCATGAGATTCACTCTTCTACTAAGTGCATCGGCAACTTTATTTTTTTTTCCTTTGATATGCTTGATATCAAAGTCGTATTCACTTAAAAATTCCAACCATCTTGTTTTCCTGGCATTCAAAGTTGGCTATTCAAAAAGATGCTTCAGACCATTATGGTATGTTTTTAATTCAAATCTCTTTCTCATGAGATAATGCCTGCACATCTTCAATGCGTGAATAATGGCAGCAAGCTCCAAATCACGTGTGGCATAATTCCTCTCATGTTCCTTAAGCTTTATGGACTCATAACAAATGACATGTCCATTTTGAGTGAGGACTCCACCAAGTCCTTCCTTGCACGCATATATACATACCACAAAACTTTCATTTGGGTCAGCAATTTTTAGCACGAGCGCACTAGTGAGTAACTCCTTCAAAAAATTTAAGTTCTCTTTGTAAGTGTTTCATGGAAACCTGCACAGGAGATCTAGATAAAGCAAGTACAAACAAAGCTTATCAAGAAAGGAAGAGAGATTCGATATGGAAGAATGAGAAAATATATTCACACTACTCGAATGAGTTGATGATTGATACGTAGATCATGATCAATATGATACAATAAATGAGTGGAATACACTCATATATAGGGCAAAGCATTCCATAATTAAGAAAATCAATCAAGCAATTAGATTTCCTTAGGAATGCATGCATGCATAATAGTGATGGTAAAAATAGAAAGTCTAAAATAGAACTAGTTAGTTAACTCCCACTGAACTAGTGTGTCGAAAATAGAAATTTCTCCAACACCCCCCTGAACATCACTATGGAGTAAAAAATGAGTCCCAACTACTAGGCCATTTTAGGTACTCATGTACAATGCAACCAATGAACATGAATAAAAACGAGGAAAGAGGTAAAACCACGTGGGAACAAAACCCCCCCTCAAAAGATAATGTATCAAGAGAAGAAAATGACAGTTGTTAGGCAACTATGTCCTTCACTGCAAGACGATCCCGCAAAGTCTGAAACTTTTGCTCACTAAAAGTCTTCATGAAGATGTAGAAATATTTATGGATTTGATGAAGTCCTTTGGCAACCTGTCAGGTCTTGTACCTCTTGATCCCGTGGACCCATCTGAACCTGAAAATATTCCTTTCTGGTGGAAGTGGAACCAGATTCCAAGTCTGGTTCTGTTGGAGTGAGTCATACTCCTTCTGCATGGTTGCTTGCCATAATGGATTTTCCACAACCCTATTGTAGTTCTATGGATCAGTAGATTGAACCATATAGCAATGCATGGGCATCACAAGTTCTGAAGCTGAAAGTACATGAGAAGGCTCCTCATGTTGAGATCGAGTCATCCTCGAATCCAATGGATTCCATGTAAGGTTGCCTGCTTCCTAAAGTGTGGTTTGTGCCTTCTTAGGCATCTGCTGAAGCTTCGATGATGGATTCTTATATGGATATACTACCTTCTTATTTCCATGTAGAGAATCTGAGTGTATGGAATCATCTCTGATGTCTGAAACTGATGGAATCACAATAGTATATGCATGTTGCAATGGAGGTGCATGCAAAGTACTATCCTTATATGTAAGTAGAATAGAGGAGTCATCGTCAGAAAACTTAGTGAATTTATGCAACCTTGACTTGTGATCCACCTCACCAATTGCAATGATGGAATTTTCATGCATGTCAATTACTAAAACTGAATCTGATGTAAATTCAACATTTTTACCTTTCTGATCGATTTGATAAACTGAGAGCGGATTCATAGAAAGCTTTGGAACATGTAAAACATTCTCCAAACTGCCATTGTGGAGTTCCACTCTCCCTTCTCCTACTACTGCTACTGGAGTATCATCCCCCATGAGAATAGGGGGTCTTGAGCATGGACTCAAGGAAGAGAAACCTTCCTCTTTCGCTGCCATATGATGGGATGCACCAGAATCTATAATCCATGAATCAGATGAGGAATTAATTGCAACAAGAGCATGATGATTACCTTTATTAGGAGAAGGATCTTCTTCCTTCTGCTTCTTGACTCCCTATGGAATGAAGTTTCCAAGGTTGTTCTGCTGAAGTGTTTGTTCCATAAGATCGATTTTTTTCTTCATGGCTGTGGATTCTTCATGATTCGGTTTATTGCAGTAAGTGCATTGCTTTCCCTTCTTCTTCTTCTTGGAATCTGAAGAGTCTCTGGAACCTGAAGAATCGTTGAAGGGTTTGGAATATCCCTCCTTCCCATTCTATTTAGATGACCCTTTTCCATCATGCATGGTGAGTGCATGTGCTTTGGGATCTTTCATGAGGCCCATTTGTATGAGTTTTTTCTGCTCTTTTGTAAGAGACTCAATGAACTGAGCCAACGTAGGCATTTTCCAATTTTCTCCAAAAAGACATCTGCCAGAATGGAAATTGGAGACATATACAGTGTATTTTGGTCCTAGCTTGGCCAAGATTGTTAGAATAAGTTGTTTCTCTTGTGTAGACTTATCAATACCACATTCACCCAAGCTCAATAACAAAGATTTAAATTTAGTAAAAAAATATTGTATATTATCAAAACTTTTAAGGTCTAAGGTATTCAACTCTACCTCAAGCATATGACCTCGCATCTCATCCTGCTTTCCAAAGAGTCCTTCCAAGGTGGTCTAGATCTCATTTGGAGTATTGCATGCGGCAACATGAAACCACAAATCAGTAGAGATTAACTCAAGAAGTATTCATGTGGCCTCATCCTTACGATTCACCCATCTAATCTTCTCAATCGCTGATGTAGGTTTTGTTTCTGTCGTCGTCGTCAAATTATATAGTCCTTTTCTTTTGAGTTGGAATGTCACCTTAGGCTTCCAATCAAAATAATTGTATGGTGTGAGGATTACCACCAAGTTTGATTATATAATATTTTTCATATCCATCTCTCCCACTGTTTCTAAGAACCCCTAAAAATATACTCTCAATCTGCAAGTGAAAAATTAAGAAATCGCGGCAGAAAGGGCACTTTAAGTGAAAATTCGTATGATTCTTAGGAGATGATATTGCGACTTACTTTTTCAGAAAACGGTGAGGAATCTCTCCAAACGGTTGAAAACCCACTTCCAAAATGGGCCGATTTACTTTCTATACAGGTCGTTTCCTCCAAAATGTAATATTTTGGGAGTAATGAATGTAGAAAGGTACAGCCACGGATTCGTATCAATTTCAGGAGTCTATCTTACGGATTACTTTCTGAGAAAACGGTGAAGAATCTCACCAAACAGTTGAAAACCCACTTCCAAAATGAGCCTATTTACTTTCATCGTGAGTCGTTTCCTCAAAAACGTAATATTTTGGGAGGAATAATTGTTGAAATGTACGACCACGGATTTAGCTCACCGAAACTACGGTTTTCCTTATTCTTTAGCTTGTCTGGCTTTCTCCAAGCAGCATAGCTCTGATACCATGTCAATGTTTCATGGAAACCTACACAAGAGATCTAGCTAAAGAAAGTACAAACAAAGCTTATCAAGAAAGGAAGAGAGATTCAATATGGAAGAATGAGAAAATATATCCACACTACTCCAATGAGTTGATTATTGATACATAGATCATGATCAATATTATGCAATGAATGAGTGGAATACACTCATATATAGAGCAAAGCATTCCATAATTAAGAAAATCAATCAAGCAGTTAGCTTTCCTTAGGAATGCATGCATGCATAATAGTGATGGTAAAAATAGAAAGTCTAAAATAGAACTAGTCAGTTAACTCCCACTGAACTAGTGTGTCAAAAATAGAAATTTATAAAACACTCTTCACATTTAGTTATCCATTCAAATTTAATTCCCTTCCTTTGCAAAGAAGTGATGGGATGAGTGATTTTAGTGAGCCCGGCTATAAACCTTATGTATTAATTGGCTAACCCCATAAAAGATTGACTTCTGAAACACTCCTAGGCATTGGCCATCCTCTAATGGCTTCAATCTTCTCAATATATATTGTTATACCTTGTTCTGAAATAATTTTCCCCAAGTAATAGATATGTTCTTTGTAAAAATAACACTTACTCGGCTTGGCATACAACTGTTGTTCTCTCAGCACTTGCAATACCAGTCTTAGGTGATGTTCATGCTCCTCCTCAGACTTAGAATAGAAAAGTATGTCATCCAGGAATACTATGACAAACTTATCCAAGTAATTTATGAATATGCCATTCATTAATCACATAAAGACAGCTGGTGCATTAGACAATCCAAATGGACCACTACAAATTCATAATTCCCATACCTAGTTCTAAAAGTTGTCTTATGGATGTCTTCTTCCTTGATTCTTACCTGACGATATCTTGATCTCAAGTCTATATTTGAAAATATTTTTGCTCCTCTTAGTTGATCAAAGAGATCATCAATTATGGGTAGAGGATACTTGTTCTTTATAGTAGACTTATTCAGTTGTCGAAAGTCAATACACATCCTCAAGGTTCCATCCTTCTTTTTGACAAAGAGTGTTGGTGATCCCCAAGGTGAAACACTTGGACGTATGTCCCCTTTCTTCAGCAATTCCTCCAACTGCAATTGTAATTCTCTTAACTCTGGTGTGCTCATTCTGTAAGATTTTTTTGACATTGGGGCAGCTCCTGGCACTAGATCAATAGAGAAATCTATCTCCCTTTTTGGTGTGAACCCTGGTATTTCTTGGAATACATCCTCGAATTCTTGTAGTATCGAGAAATATTCAAGGCTTGGCCCCTTTGTATCTTTTGGCTCCTCCACATGGGTTGCATACAATTGACATCCTTTTCTAAAAAATCTCTTCAGTTGTAAGGCTGAAATCTCCCTTATAGAGATGGGTCTTGGTACTCCTTTCACAGTGTTATGTTTTCCATCTCCATCAAAACATGTAAATGTCTTGCTATGACAATCTAGGACAGCATGATTCTTGTCCAACTAATACATTCCAATTAGGATATCATAATACCCCAATAGTATGATATTTAGATCAACACTGGTGTTTACACCATTAAGACTTATGGAACAACTTCTTCCCATATCATGGATTCTCCTCTTGGTTTCAGTGGCTAGCTGAACCAAACTTGATTTCCCAAACTTAATTTTATCCAAATGTAATCTATCCACTATCTTAGGATCAATGTAAATATTAATTGCTCCTGAATCAATTAAAATAGCAACAGGGTGATTTATGATCTTACCTTCCACCTCGATCATGTTGGATTGGTATTCTACTTGTCGATCTTCTAAGGATGCATAAATCCTTCCCATGTATTCGACTGTTGTAGCATCTTGGATGTTGTGCGCAGTCCTCACTCTGCCCTTTCTGTGTGGGCAATCCTTGTACAAGTGATATTCATTGCATCCCCAAAATTGGATTGGTGGTCTTCCTCTTTTCCCTAAGGAGTCTTCTTTCTGGGATTCATCCTTAGCATATCGGTCTTGCTGATTTTTATTAGGCTCATTTCTATTGAAAGGAGGTTTGAATCCCTTCTTCCTCTGATCAGACTTCTCCTTCTTCTTATCCTTCCAAAATTTATGCATGGACTGTCTACCCTGGCCTTGCTCATACAAGTACTTGGCCTTCCGGATGGTCTCAGTCAAGGTCTTGGGTTCATCATACTAGATATTTTCTTTATAAAATGATGGCAGTCCACTCAAAAACCTCTGTATTTTTACATTTTCATCATTTATAAACCCTACATACTTTAACAACACCAAGAAATTATTCTCATATTCTACCATAGTCATGCTTCCCAGCCTAAGTTCAAATAACTCCTGCATTTTATTGTCATAAAAATTCTCTGAGAGTTACTTCTTCTGAAAATACTTCTTGAACTGCTCCCAAGTAATCTTATTCTCATTAACATGCTCAACTTGCTTCAATTGATCCCACCACATAGCATATTTTCCATGTAAATGGTAGGTGGCAATTTTGGCTTCTAGATTTGAAGAATTGTTATGCAAATGGAAATATCTCTTGAGTCCAAGAAACCATGCTTCAACATCATCTTCCCTTTCTCTTTCACCATCAAAGGATGGTGGCCTAATCTTCCTCATCTCTCCTTGAAAACTGTCCAATTCATGCATTCTTCTTTGGTGCCTAATGGGAGACACCTTTGGACCACTTATGGCGTCTTCAATTGCATAAGACCTTGCTTCTTAGTAAGGATGTGAGTGGTGTGTGGTGTCTATGAGGTCTGCTAGCACTCATGGAATACTCTGCTCTTCCACGATCATCTCTTCTTTCATGAAACTTTCCTTCCTCCTCTTGCTTTGAGACATGCTTGGCTTGACCTTGCAACTAGTTTAAGATCTGCAGCACTCGAGCATTTATCTCACTTTTCTCTCTCATCAGCCTCTTGTTGTCTTCCCTATAGCTCTGCACTTCTATTTTCAGGCTCTTCACAATTTCTAGCAATGTTTCTTGGTCCCCTCGGCCCTTGCATCCATTGGACTCTGTCTCTACATTGTCAATTCTGGTATTATGGACTTTGGCCTCTTTATCGTGGATGGAGGCTCCCTCACCTTCATCCATTTCTTCAATATGCATTATGATATGATATGTTTAAATCCCTTAATTCTGCAAAATGTGCAAGTGACCATTTTGTTAGCATTAAGCATATGATAAACAAAATTTGTCAATAATGCTACAGGTCCTTTAAATTCATGAAGAATATATATAACACTTCCATGTTATCCCTGAGCTAATACAGAAATCAATTATGCGTAGGTGCTTCCTTCAAACCACTTTCCCAAGTGACCACGGCTCGAAACCGCGAGCCAAATCCTTCCTGGCACTTTTCTGTGTTAGAATTATTATATCTAAGATCGTGTGGTTTAAAATTGATCGAGGGCTGAGATCGATGGTCAATGGGAGCTCCAGGACTTCAGGCTTCAAGAGTTCTGTACTATCCACACTCTCAACCTTTCTAGAGTGCCAAGTGTCTGAATTGCACGATTTGTTTCCACGTACCCTTTCTCGATCAATGGTCGACATTTGTTAGAAAAACAGGACCATGGAGCAATAAAATAAAACAAATGCGGAAACAAAACACAGAAGATACACAATACAAGAAAGACACGGATTTACGTGGTTCACCCAGTGTGGGCTACATCCACCAGAGAAATTGCCAGGTCCTTCCTTTATTATTATCCAGCAAATGAAGGGATACAACCTACAGCAAAACCCGTTGTAACTTCCTCTTCTTTCTCTCACAGTCTCCTCTCTCAGAATACAATATTCGCCATCAACCATAGCCGCAATACATTTCCCTCATAAAAGAGGGTTGCCTTCTAGGGCAAAAAACCCTAACATAATCTCTACCGTTAGATTTGCGACCTTATAATGAACGGTCCAGATTTACAATGAAATTACAATATACATTTACAAGGCAATTTTTGCTTCGGGGGCCCACTTGCCCCCAGACCCCCCAACCGGGGGGATAGCCCCCCCGGACCCCGTAGAGGGGGTACCCCCCCTCTGCACTCCCCCGCGTGGAAGAGTGTACATACTTCTGGGGTGTAAATACTTCATGGGGTATAAACATGGATGAAAGTAAAAGACCTCTAAATCAGGAAGATAATCAAGCTCCACGACTAACAATCTCCCACTTGGAGACTGATCTCAACAACTCCACCGCTGTTGTATATGTTGGACTCTGAACCTTCTTGAACCTAGCAAATTTCTCATCTTCATCTTCATTCTTGAAGACCAACTGAAACTGAGAAGGAACTCAGTTTCTCCCTAGTTACTCCCTTTGTTAACATGTTTGTAGGATTCTGGCTAGTGTGTATCTTTTCCAACTTCAAATGTCCATCTTCCAAGGCAGATCGTATGAAGTGGTACCTCAACTATATATTCTTAGTCTTCGAATGGAAGGTTGAGTTCTTTGCAAGGTGAATGGCACTCTAACTGTCACAGTACAACCTATTGTTCTCTTGCTTCTTTCCCAATTTCTCCATAAACCTTTGTAACCAAATCATCTATTTACTAGCCTCTATAGCAGCAACATACTCTGCCTATGTTGTTGAAAGTGCAACAACCTTTTGCAGTTTCGAAATCCAACTTACTGTTGTTCCACCAATAGTAAAAACATACCCTGTGGTGCTCCTCATGTTGT
>ML797358.1:263587-273831 GCA_009831015.1 Picea engelmannii
CGAAAAAAAAAAAAAAAAAAAAATTCACCAGAATCTGTCAATCCCCGACCATCGATCATTGAAAATTTTGTTGGTGAACTTCCACGCTTAGAGTTTTTTGAAAAAATCCCATATGAATCTAGGATGTTGATCTCCCGGCCAAGATGATCTTGACCGTTGATTTTATCCAACTCCCAAAATAGCCGAAATGAATACGAACCTTCAATGTTCCTCATTTTTCAAATCGTCGAATTAATCATAGTCGTCGATTCTCTAAACTTTGTCCATCATTATAGCGGCCATTAAAACTTTAATTTTTCAACCTTCTAAGTCGAATTCGGCTTCGCAACTCTACAGATTGAATCCATTAACTTCTTAGACAATCCCGGAATCATTCAAACTCAGATTCGTTCACGATGGAGGATTTCACTCAAATGTTTCCATCGTTTTCCCCAAATTCGCAAAGATATATAAAATATGTGACAGTGAATCTTCCTGATTCACACTTGTTATGGCTTGTAACTGTATGATGTTTGAACCAAAATATTTGAAACCAATTTGTAACATACCCATCCTCCCATAGGTTGGGCATGCCACACCAAGAATGCACCTCTTGGTTGATTCTGAATTTCTGATAACAATTAATTAATAAAGAAGCATGAAATACATACATTTAATGATCAAGCTTCATACTACAACATAGAAGGCGTGCACAATATACCATGCACAGCATTAACCAGCAATCATGCATATTATAAGTACAAATATCATGTATAATAATTTAATACGTAGCAGAAATAAATACACAACCAAAGGAAACCATAACAGAGATCACCTATATTTTATAGAAGATAACCACCGAGTGGTTGTAGACCAAGGACGTTCCACCCAACCGTAGAAACTATTGTTCCAAGTCTCAACAACAATGTCACCCTCAAGCTAGAGCTATGAATCCACAAGCACAGTTCCAGAGTGTTACTTGACTTCCCAAACCAGTCGGCACTCAAGATCTCACAGGATTCTCCAGCACTCACAGCAATCCAAGTACCCAACTCTCTTCTACCCAGCCTACACTACCCAAGAGAATGGACCTCCACCCTTCTCTTCCATGCAGTCCCTCAGGAGGTCATTCTCCTTCCAAGGTTCCAATGCAACTAGTTTATAATCTCCATGATGGGACTCTTAGGACTCGCAGCTGTGAGCAAAGTTGGACACAGGCCAAGCATCTCAGACATGCAGGCCTCAAATCATGGTTAGATTACACCAGCAATATCTATAGCCAACAAAATCTTGGTTGTCCTTCAATGGTATGATTTCCTTTCCCAATCCAAATGTGAATGAGGAAAGATGAGTGAGTGAAGGAATGAATGGAGTGCAGACTCCATGAGAAATGATTAACAATGAACACGTGAGGAGACTAGCAACAGCACCAGAATGGGGACAGGAATGAGGGTGAGAGAATGACCAAAACAAATGAGAGGATTGGCTAATGGGGGAACCCTTCCGCAGACCAAGGACAAGTTTTTGTAATTTGTAGGGATCAAGAACCTCTTGGTCTTCCCCCAAGAAGCTCACATAATTGATTTCCCCCATTACACAAAATGGGTAATATAAAATAAATACTTATCCCTGAGCCCCCTCTCTTGTGGAATCATATCCCCCTATAACTCTAGTCCTTGTGTGTCTAGCAGCCAACAATGTATTTATTATTAATAATAATCACACATTACATTTCTTAGGCACGCTGGCCTTTTAATAATTGTTTGGGAACTCTGGCCTCTCAGCAATGTAACAATACATTATTTAATATGGGGGCTCAAAACCCAGGGCATTACAAAAGGATTTGGAACAAGTTTGAATTTCAGCTCAGCATGTCACTCTGAGTCAGATGGTCATATATAGAGGGTAAATTGGGTGATTAAATACATGTTGAGGATGCATGTGATGGATAATTCATCAACATTGAAAGATTGCTTTCATTTGGTTTATTTTTCTTACAACAATGGGTATCAAACATATTTAAAGATGATCCCATTTGAGGCACTTTATGGTAGCAAGTAAAACACACCTATGAGGTAGGATAACCCAGTAGACCGCACAGTAGTTGGGCCATATTTGCTCCGAGAAATGGAGGAGAAGATGGTAAATATTGGGAAGAATTTAAAATCTTCCGAAGACGGGCATAAGAGATACGCAGATAAAGGTAGAAACCACAAGGAATTTAGAGTGGTTGATCACATGTTTCTGAAAGTGAAGGTCGGGCATAGTTCCCTAAAGTTGGGAAAGTGTTCTAAGTTAGCAGCACACTATTGTGGGCCATTTGAAATCATTGAAAGGATTGGTCATGTTGCTTATATGCTTGCATTTTCTGTGTCCTTATGCATTCATAACTTTTTCCACGTGTCATGGCTTAAGAAGTATGTACCTGATGCTAATCATGTCATTGATTGGAATGTGATTCAGGTGGAGCCAGAAGGCAGATTTAAAGTGCAGCCGATTTTCATATTGGATCATAAATTCAAGCAACTCCAGAACCGAGTCATGGAGTTGGTAAAGGTCCAATGGACCTAGTACAATCCTGAGGAAGCAACCTTGAAGCATGAGGATGTTATGCGAGTAGAGTATCCTCATATTTTTTATGATGTTTGAAATTTTGTATGTACATATGTATATGATGCATTGAGGACAGTACATAAATAAGGGGGAGGGGATTGTAATTCCCCCAATCTGGAACTCTTTGTAATTGTACATAGGTTGGTGAGTCGATTGGTACCAAGTGTAAATGTAATGAATATATAGGCTAGTGAGCCATTTTGGTGTTGCACGCATCTGATTAAGGGCGCAAAGAATTGTTATAAAGACAGGGTGTGCACATTTTGTGTGTTGCCCACATCTGGACAAGTGTGCACGTTGTATTGTGTTGTGCACACTTGGGTTAGTGCATGTGGTAATGACTGGTAAGTGCACAGAGTTGAGTTATATATATGTATATATGACTATTATGTTTTGAGGTCAGAGAGCCTATGTGATTATGAGGCTGGTGAGCCTAGATGCATATAGGCCAATTCTCTTATCCATGTAAATATAATTATTTTTGTTAATATAATATTGCATCGTTTCCCACTTAATGACTCGAATGCTAAGATATGGGGGAGATACTCCACCAGAAAAGGGAAAAGGAGGTGAGTCGTAAGTCTTAGGAAATATTTTATAATATTTCCTGGAAGAGTGGAATGTCAAATATATTGTTTTTATCCTAAGTTCACGAGGGTAGGGAATGGGTCACCAAGTGGCTTAAAGATAAGTTTGAAGGTGACAAGTTTCAAGTGGAAGATGCAATATATATTGATGGCCTTAGTGTATTTTGGAAATTATTGCATGAATATTATCCATTATTGGTGAGGAATTCATGTGAGCAAGCTCTCATGAGCAGAAGGGGGTCAGATTGTATGGAAAATCTTATTATTACCTTATCTTCCCATAGATTCTTGTAAGGCGTTGTGGGGTTTGTATCCATAATTCTACTATTGAGGAGTCGGGTTGACAAACCGTGAGCAGTCTCTCTAGGTGAGAGACCGATTGTTGTGGAGTGGTTGTCAGAAATGTGGGCATACTCCCCAGGTGATAGTTTTTTTGAGAGATGTTACCTGGTTCATTGAGCATTAATCGCAGGGATCAGAAACTTCATGTCTAGCATGTTGCTAGTAACCCTATGAAGGGAAGTGGGGTAGTCAAAGGAATATTGAGTAGAGAAGGGGCACACTTCCTTGGGTGTGATAGGTGCACGAGGAATAATGGATTATGGGATAGTTGCAGCAATAGGCACTTAGGATTGGGAAATTCTATTGAGTTTTAGACCATATCTTGTCTCTAGGAACCCTTTTCTGTGGTGGAGTTGCACCACAACTCGGGGGTGACCTATTGTTGAAATATTATGAGCAACAACATCTATGTTTGGGAGGAACATTTGATTCAAGGCCACAGTTTGTGACTTTCATTTAAGATAAGTGATCCTTATGTACTTATCTTGGTTATTGTGTGCATTTTTTGTCTATGTTTGACATGGGTTAAATCCTTGTATGTGTTACATATAAGTATTTGTTGTTATTTTTTTAACTGTTGCATGCTCATGTAAGTGTGGTTCTTATAGCATGTATTTATAGTTGTGCATGGATATGACCAATGTGGTTAATCTTGCCTATTGAGTTAACCTTGTGATTTTTGTTATGAGCCATCAAGAAGAGGATTGAAAGGTTGGGTGCACAGGATTGTAGTATGTGTGCATCAAGAGACTAGAATCCATGTGTGCATTCAAGGAGATAGACCTCGCCCACAGTGAAATCGGAAGTGGTGCATGATGCCTAGTTGGATGTGTGCACAGTTATGTTGTGTGATCAGTCTGTTGGTGCACGCAGTGTCTAAGTTATTCCACTGCTTTAAGATTATATTATAAAGTGTATGTTGTTTCCACTATTATAATTGTGTATCGTGACTCAGTTTGGGCCAAGCGCGTTATTTCATGTGATACTACATGGAATTTTGGGTCATAATAGTAATTACACATTGAAGTTTTAGAGAAACATGGCTCAATAGTAGGTTGGGGTTGTTACTGCTTGGTTGACTTAGAGCTACAGAAGTTGAGGTTGTGTGATGTGGCCCAACCTGGGGTGGCTGGGGATGTACAGGAAATCAGGGCCTTTCATCCAACATGACCCTCCATGCCCTTATCCAACGCCAATCCACCTAAACATATGGCCTCGTCACCTTTTTTGACCTAGGATCGAAGGAGATAGTCTTAATTATAGGAAGACTTAGAGCCAATGAAATTGGTCGAAGCCTTCGAAGGGGAAGAAAGGGGAGAACTATGGATTTTATTTGGAGGGGAGATACAGTGGGAAGGGGGATGAGGGGAGATCGTCATGTTAAGAGAATGGACGGAATCCATCAAGGGTTATGCAACTACCTCAACCCGGGGAGAGGGAACATGGGAGGTAACAAGATTTCGGACTAGATTTGAATTACAAGGAGACTTTTCCATCGTTTTAACATCTGAAGCTTTCAGTTCAGAAAAATAAGAGTTAGAATAAATTAGCTTACTCGAATTCACTTCCCGATGAGGAATTGGAAAAACATTACCATTTGGAAAACTTGTAATATTGTCCTTCGACTTGAAAGAGAGATTCAATCATTTTGAGACAGACTCCTTTTGTTGTGCCTTGGGCCTCCATGTTTTATGGAAGGGAGGAAAAGAGAAGGGAGGTCTTATACACTGTGCTTGAATATTCCCTACTCTGTGACAATCAAAACATCTGAATGGAACTTGCCAATAGTATATATTTTTCTTCCAGGTGAAACCTCCCCACACCAGCTCGATTTCATTAAGGAGGCCTTCCTTCATGTCGACGTCGATTTGAATCCATGCCCATCTTCTTTTAGTTTTATGTTTCCAGACGGGCTTACAACTTAAAAATTTACCAATTTTGTTTCCTATAGATTCCATTAGTGATTCCTCCCATAAAACCATCGATAGGTTGGGTATAAGCACCCAAACTTTCATAGGAACCAATGCATCCTGAGTGGGATCGAACGATATAGGAAATTATTTCAGGAACATTTCGGATGGACCCCAACCCCATACCCTACTAAAAATATCGTCCATGTGCTCCTTTGACCTGGATTTGAAACAAATCCACCCGCTTGATATGGTGTGGAAATCCGGTCGATATCCAGGAAAAATGGACTAGTTTGCATCCACCCAATTCTGAAGAGAAGTCACGGAAATGGATTTCCCACAAAAACTACCCACTTTCACTCTTTCTAGGAGATATAGGATGTCACTGATGTCGATGTCTATACCAAACACCATCCTATGGAAGTTCTTCCTGACTTTCCAACAATGTTATGTTTTCTACTTTGACTCAATTCCTCGTGTAGGGATGCTCGAACCCTTAGAACCTCTAAGCGAGACTCCACGGAAAGTCTTGGGTTCCTATGACACTCGAGCTACATGCAAAGGTGGTGGATGGGAAATATCCTTTGGAAAACTAACAATTGACCTTCAAATGAGACAAACACCAAGAAGGAGAGCTTCCAGAACCTTTTCGTTCATATGGTTAATTAATGAAATGTGCCTCACAACGCTCGCCCTCTAATCCTCCATTGTGTTCTAACCCAACGGCCCCAACAAATCCAATTCCACTACCCGTTTTAAAGTTTGCATATGGATGAAATCCTCATGCATGAGGAGTATATCCTCTCCATCTATGTCATCGTCCTCGAAATTGATCTCAATGCCATCCATCTATCCATAAATTCATGTTGTTATTTGATGATTCAATATGAATTTATGTCTATATGCTTAGATTGGTTTGATTAAGGTTGGTTGTTTCCATTGTGTTTAGGTTATGGAGAACGAGTTGGAATTGTGAGAAGTGTTATGGATTATGTACAAGAAATGGAAAAGGATTATTAGCATGATCATAGATTTCCCCCTTTTCCTTTCCTTCTAGGTAGTTACTTTTGTAACCAACTGATTTTGGATTGAAGACTATTGTCTTTAAATTGCTTTGTCAATAATTAACCCTAAGTTATTGGGGATTCTTCCTCTAACACATGCCTCATGTATATTTTCAGCATACACGCAAAGAAATGAGTGCTAATAAGGTTGTAAAGCTTGAGGACCACTTACTATGTATTCCTCATGCCTCATCAACTTATGGATGACTCTAAATCTAAAGACAAACACACTTGAATATGTGGCTCTCAATCTAAATATAAAGGGATCTCGATCTAAATATAAAGACAAACACACTTGGAAATAAAAAATGGTTCTTGTGATATTGGCACTATTAGTTGTTCAACCATTGTCACTAGAAAATTCGAATAGATAACTTCTACATATGGGTTGTGGGAGAAGTTACAAGTTTCCTCACACTTATGAGAAATGGTAAATGCATCAAAGGTGATAAGGATAATGGTTTTCGCAATTCATGTGATGTAATAAATAGTTTATATCATGTCTAATAAATAAAAAAATTCGCTATAATACATTTTGACAAGAATTTTATTAATATAATGGTACTATATGGGATTGAAAAGAACATCTAAAGTCAAACTTATGTTAAATTCCATAATAGCATTACTTGATCTTGCAAGATATAGCATAAATTAATAGTGGAAATTTCTTTTTTTTTTTAAGAAAACCAAACCAATCTATTATATTTATCAGAGTAAGGAAATATATACAAAAACCATTAGAGTATTGGTCTTCCACTGGGGAAAATAGACCAACATCAATGGAGTAGATTATCTATCCAAATAGTTTGAAATGGGTTATGTAATAAAAACAAACTTGTATAACTATGGAAGTATTTTGGAAGTCTAACTATCCTTATACATTCATCCCATGGGTGATAGTTTCTAAAGAACTCAAAATGTTGATCATTCAAAAAATTATTTTAGAGAGAGGCCCTCTCTTGGTGCTCCTAGTTCTGAGGCATGGAAGCATTGACTTGTTGGGATTCCCCGTGATGGTCCTGAGCATCCAATAAAGCGCGGATATCTTGAAGTTGATGACGTGCCTCAGCCAACTGCATCAAAATTTCCTCCTATTTATCTTCACTTTCCAATAGAATTTTTCCTAGGAAAATCTTGATATGCCAATAAAGGTCAACCATTTTCAGGTATTTTTTGTCTCTTTCTCTAGAAATGTGTAAGTCAAGAACCCAATTACTAATTTCAGTTTCTATTTCCTAGTCATGGGTGGTAGCACACTCTTGGCGAACAACAACCTCCACGGTGACGAGTTCATCCTGGATGTCAGGGGAATTTTCTCTTTGTATTCATTAGCTGCATTTTGGATTGAGTGAAACACTCTTGGGCTAGAGGGCTCTGGACTGAGGTTGTTGGAAGAGGATGGGTTGAGAAAGAATCTTCATCCCTGACGATAGCCCTTAGAATAACCACATGTGGGCGACATAGTGGAAAATTGAAACACAGGTATAATAGAAAGAGGAGATGGGAGGAGAGCCCAAAGTTGATGGATAGTCACACGATTTTTCATAGCCAATCCTCTGTGGAGAGCATCACTGGCACCTGCTACATTCATGCTATGAAACCAAATTGAAACCTAAAACCCTCTAAAAATTATAATAATTGATGGATAGAAATTACACTCGTGTTTTTGATGTTGCATAGTGGGAAGAACATCCATCACGTTGGAGTAATGAAAATTAAATCCAATCGTTCCCATATCATAGCTTAGGTACGAGAAGGTGGATTCGAGAGTACAAACCATCATCAAACATGATGCTCCACATAAACCAACTCTAACTCCCCTTTGCATCATTCAATCTTCCATACATGATGGCTTACCTCCACACTGGCCACATTTACTCTTGGCGCATCTCTCAAAGAGGCACACGTCCCTATCACCCCATTCGGGGTGGTGGCAATTTCTATTTTAAAACCTAAGATTTCATGAAAAAAAGTAACATTGACAATTAATTCTCCTTGATATGAGGCGAAATAAGATGGAGAAATATGTTATTCATCTAGATAAAGTTTTTTTATAAAAAATCAAATAAAACTTAGACAATGTGTTACTAACAAAACCTTTGATTAGCATGTAAAATATTAGAGATAACAACAAATGGATTCATATATTTCTAGCTTAAAATATAGGGATTGATAAGAAACTTTTAAAACATATATGTTTTAGTGGTGTCATTATCTTTCAAAGGATGAGAATTAAAAATGTGTTTTAATCGTTTTGTTTGGTTATCAAAATGTAAGTGTTAGAAACTTATTTGTAAAGAAAATGAAAGCATGTTATTGGAAAAAAATTTATAGAAATTAAAGGAAATAATTTAATATGTATGTATGTCAATTGGGTTTAGTTTAGGTGATTGAAAGAAATTATTATTAACCTCTCCATCCATATTTAATTCTCCTTAAATTTTTGGTTTAGAATTGGGATTTTTAGGTAATGAAATGGAATGAATTATTATTTTCTATTCATAAATTAGGGAACTCTTCCATATTTAATTCTCCTTAAATTTTTGGTTTAGAATTGGGATTTTTAGGTAATGAAATGGAATGAATGAATTATTATTTTCTATACATAAATCTCCTTAAATTTTTGGTTTAGAATTGGGATTTTTAGGTAATGAAATGGAATGAATGAATTATTATTTTCTATACATAAATTAGGGAACTCTTGAACTCTTTGATTTTTTATTTTTCGAAAGAGATAAAGGATTTTTAATGTAGAATTGAGATTTTAAGGTGATTACTTTATAGGATATAAGATGTGTAATTTTAAGATTCAATGTATTAATTTATAAAATAATTTTTATACATAAATTAGGGAACTCTTGAACTCTTTGATTTATTTATTTTTTTTAAAGAGATAAGGATTTTTAATCTAAAATTGAGATTTTAAGGTGATTTTATTTTTTTAAAGAGATAAGGATTTTTAATCTAGAATTGAGATTTTAAGGTGATTACTTCATAGGATAAGGTGTGTAATTTTAAGATTTAATGTATTAATTTATAAAATAATTTAAATTACAGTTTTTAAATTTAAAACGACAATAATAATAAATGTATTTTAAAGAGCAATTTGATTATTATGTATAAGTATAAAAAGATAATGATAATAAATGTAGTTTAAAGAGCAATTTGATTATGTATAAGTAAAAGAAGTTATATTAAATTTTGAGCTCACTAGATGTTTGTGTAGAATGTTAGTCTCCTGATTATTTTTATAACAATTTAATAATTACTTTTTGATATACTGTAGACATTATATTTTTTGATAAGTTTATTAATTAATTATGTATAAAACAAATTCTTAAATTTGTGAAAGGTTAGCAAAAATGTAATCTTTAATTTCATTCTAATAATTCTTTTTTATTTAGTAGATTAAATAAAATATTTTGATATCTATATTTATTTTAATATATAAATTTTGTTTTTTATCATTCAATCTGAGTTCAAAAGTGGTCTTCTTATTTCCAAAGCAACATGTTGACAAAAGTTATTATAACCATCATTCCTTTTGGGTCGGTAGCTTCATTTTTATTTCAATATATTCATTATTTTCTTTCCTAAACTGATAAAAAAAGGACATTGTTTAATTTTAAACACCTTAAATTTGGATTTATTTTTTAGTTTTTAATAATAAAAATCTCATGAATACATTTTTAGGTGTTTAGGTTGTTGGATATATATATATATATATATATATATATATATATATATAT
>ML797358.1:288696-317279 GCA_009831015.1 Picea engelmannii
ACTGTAGCAACACTCCCTGCATCTAATGAGTGTAGGCTCCATCTGTGCTCCTATCAATCCACTCATTGGTAATGATGTATCTACATCCTTATCTGATTTTCCCCTTAGGCTGGCAGGAAAACCGGCTCTGATACCACTGTAAATTTCCTTACTTAGCTAGTCTAGGTCTTCCTCCTGGAATACACTGAACTATCTCTCCTAAGATGTGCCTCTTCTCCTCAATGACAAGTCATAATCTTCATAATGATGAATTAGGTCGTTGACCCTTCCTTTATAGCTTTCCAAAACCCTAAATCCCTACTGAAACCCTAATTCACTGTTGACTTCCAAAACCCTAAATCACTGCTGAAACCCTAATTCATTGTTGACTTCTTCCCTCCAAGTGACTTTTACTTTATTTTATTATTCCATGATTAAAACACTTAATTAATTAATTAATTAACCATTTTACCTCTAAAAAGTGATTTTTCCATCCTTATGGCTTCTCCAGCCACTGAAAGTCTCTTCTCACCATCTTATCATGTAGTGCTCTTCTTCTCGATTCCAATGAGCTATCACACTAAGAGGTTCTCCAAGTAATATGCCCATTATGACCTTCTTAGTGAATTTAATTAAGATATGACCCATAATAACTCAAAATTACGGAAATCGTCAGAATGCAATGAAACCAAAGCCAAGTTGTGTGGAGTGAATCCTGATGATGAACAATGCAAGTCGGGCCCAAATAAACCCCTCAGTATCTCATGAACTCTCTGTCACCCCTATCTGGCTACTTGGGTAGGCATAACACTCTGAAATGTTGTAATGTTATAATGTCCCAAAATGGGGACATTATACAATACCTTTAATAATTTGTTCTCAAACAGGTCCAAGGAAGGCAAAGGATTTCTTCCTGACAATATAGGGAGAACACAACTTCTAAAAACAAGGGTTTCCAGATGGAAGGGACAATCTCACATGCAAGGGGAAAAGGGGACTTGCAAGACTGAATTAAAATCAACAACATAAGGATGCATTTCTCTATTTTGTTTTTCCTCCACCCCAACACTCTAATTTATACTCCTTTTTTACAGTTGGAGTAGTTATGGATGGGCTACGGGGAGTCAAGAACCTAAGGAACCCATTAACTCCACCCGAAAAGTCAAAATTATTATTATTATAGCCAAATTAACATGTACATGTGGGTTGTTGAATGGAAACAAGTGTATGTACACGGGATGCTTTAAACATAGTCGCATACATCAAGCAAGATGGGATTTTTAAAGTATTTTTAAGGAAGAAAAGGGGGAATATGGTCCTGCAAGCAAGGAAAGGGATGTAGATGAGGCCAATAACTCATCATAATCATATGTGGTGTCAAATGATGCTACAAGACTCATGAATGACCTTAAATCGGCTACATTCTTGGGTGTAGGTCATTCCTTCGTATCCTCAATCTTCTTTGAATATACTATTATTCCTCCCTCAAATATGATGTGTCCCAAGTAATGAATTTTCCTTTGATAAAAGGAACACTTACTTAAATTTACATATAGTTGATTCCCTCTTATTACTTGTAGTACTAACCTCAAGCACTCTTCATTATGTTCCTCTGACTTGGAATAAATAAGAATGTCGTCTAGGAATACGATGACAAACTTAGCCAAGTAATTTCTAAATATCCCATTCATTATGCATAGGAAAGTAGTTGGTGCATTTGTCAGTCCAAATGACACCACTACAAATTCTCAGTGCCCATACCTAGTTTTGAAAGTTGTCTTATTGATATCTTCATCCGCTATCCTTATATGATCATATCTCAACCTCAGATCTATCTTCGAAGAGATATTTTATCCTCTCAGATGATCAAAGAGGTCATCAATTCTTGGTAAAGGATATTTATTTCTCAAGGTGACATTGTTTAGCTATCTAAAATTGATGCACAACCACAAAGTCCCATATTTCTTCTTTACAAAGAGTGTCGGTGTTCCCCAAGGAGAGATACTTAGGCATATATACCAATTCTTTAACAATTCTTCTAATTGCATCCACAACTCCTTCAACATGGGTGTATTCATTCTATATGGAGATTTAGATATTGCTTCAACTCCAATCATCAAATTAATGAGTAAACCGATATATGTTTTTAGTGGTAAACTAGGCATCTCCCCAAATGCATCTATGTACTCTTGCAGCACTAGAAAGTCCTCAATATTTGGGCTTATATACTTTCCTTTCTCTTCCACATAAGTTTCATAAAACTAACACCCTTTCTTGAAGCATCTCTTCAGCTATAAGGATGAAATATCCCTTATAGAAATGGGCCTAGGAATGCCTTTCACTATCCTCTACTTTTCTTCTTCGTCAAGACAAGTGAAAGTATTATTATGACAATCTAGGACAACATGGTGCACATCCAACTAGTTCATTCTAGTAATAACATCATATGAATCAAATAGTATTATATTCACGTCTACAATAGTGCCAACACCATCCATATATAACAGCCAACCTTTGATAATCTCATTAATTTTCCTTTTAGTTCTAGTATCCAATTGAACCAACCATGATTTATCATGCTTACTTCTTTTCAAATGAAATATTTCAACAAAATCAAGGGCAATGTAACTATGAATTGATCTCAAATCAATTAAAATTGTAATATCTTGATTGGTAATCTTACTTTCAACCTCGATCATGTTGGACCGATGGTCTACCTATCAATTTTATAAGGAAACATATATTCTTGGAATGTTCCTGGCCACATCTTACATTGTAGAAACCTCCTTTTTATTGTGCACATTCCTCATTTTTCCTTACTTTTGAGGTAAATATCTATACAAATTATTTCCTTCACATCCCCAACATTTTATTGGTTTCCTTTCTCTGTTTCCCAATTATCCTACCATCTTAGATCCACTTTGAGCTAGTTGGCTCAACTAATATTTAGTAGAACTATTCTTGAAGAAAGGAGGATTTTTGAAATCCCTTCTTCCTCTGATATTGCTTGTCATTTTTCTTTTCTCTCCAAGACTTTTGAAAATTAACATTCCCTTTGCTCTAGTCATACAAGTATTTGGCCTTCTTGATTGTCTCTTCAAGAGTCTTAGGCTCATCAAATTGAATAATATTTTTCTTATAATGCAGGAAACAACTTAGGAACCTTTTTATCTTTTCCTTCTCATCTTCAATATAGACAACTTGTCTCAATAGATCCAAAAACTTATTTTCATAGTCTTCCATAGTCATATTTCCAAACTTGAGCTCAAAAAATCAATGCATCTTCTTGTCATAACAAAGCTCAAAAATACATTGTTGTTGGAAATAATTCTTCAACTATTTTCAAGAATTTTTGGTCTCATCGATGTGCCTAATTTGCATCAATTGGTGCCACCAAAGAGAAGCTTCCCCTGTAGGTTGTATATATAAATTATGGCTTCTAGATAGGATGAGTAGTTATGCAGTTGAAATCACTTCCTTAATCCCAACAAACAAGCTTCAACATCCTCTCCCATCTTGTTTTCACCATCAAAAGTTGGTGGTTTGATCTTTCCAAGATCTCCTTATAATTGATTTTTCTCATACCTTCTCCTTTTATGTCTAAATGGAGACACATTTGGGTTACTCCATGATTCTTTGGATGCATATGTCTTCCTTGTTGAATGTGCTAGTGAGTAATTATGCTTTTGAGTTCTAGTAGCACTTCTTGAGTGTTGGGATTTTCTAGGTTTTCTCTTCTTGGATAGACTCTACCTCCTTCCTCATACCTTGGGCCTAATCCATTCTTCATTTTCTTTTTCAAATTATTTAATTTCTATAGTAGTTGAGTGTTCAAATGATTTTTCTCCTCTTGAACTTTCAACATCCTCTCAGTATCATCTCTAAAACTTCAACCTCCATTTTCAATATCCTTATAGTTTCTACTAGCTCTAATGACTCCATTATATTTTTATGCTCATTAGACGTTGTCTCTTCTATGTTGATATTCAATCCTTTAACTTATTCTTTGTGGATGTTAGGTATTTTTTTTTTATTTTTTATGTCTCCTCTTCAATGATATTCTTCAATTATGTTATTTACTTTCCCTTGTTGTAGCTCTAACTTTGAAAGAAGTGTGCATACCAATAAACTATTACATACATCTCAATTCCAAGCTTGTAGTATTTTCTGTCACATGTTGGTAATTATACACTTTATTGGCTATAGGTCTCTTCTTCTTGTCAAGTTATAAAGAATTGTAAAGAACTTCTCCAAGATCTAAGCCATCAAAATTATTCCCCTTTGGATTAGACTTCCAATGACTACACCCATACCCAATTGGGATTCTAAGATAGAAACTAATGCTCTATATAGCTTTCTCCTCATGGACATTTTGTCCAACACTTACCCTACAAACTACATTTTCCCAAAATTTTCACAGAGCTAACTTTGAAGTTCAAGCATTTCCTTCATTTATTCCTCTGGAAGCTACCCAAATAACCTAACAACCTTCCACTCTGGTAATTCTAGCACTAAATTCAACATTTGCAAGCTTCAAACACTATTTTCCCAAATTAAAAACACTTTTCACACAAACTACAATTTCTTCATATACAACTGACTTATTTCCCATATAACCCTAGTGTTATAACTAGTATCTATGATACCATTTTGTAATGTACCTAATACCCTATGTGCACTTTGAGGACATGGGGTACTTTTCTTAACCAGTCAAATTCACACCAATTTATGAAGGAACCAAACTTATTGTTCTATTATTAACTATTTACCATAAGCAAGCATGGAAATATGTATTTATGCACATAAATGTAACCATTCAATTATTCATGAAACTGTAAATCATAAATGAAGGCTAACACGAGAAAAAAGAAGAACAAATTGGAAATTAATTCAGCAATGATGTAAACCATAACAATTCAATATTAATTCAACACAACTCACATATACATTTATGAAAACTTATTTGTCTATTATTTTCCACCAACTAGTTGCAGAAGAGGGATGCTCCACCTAACCATAAGATCCTTATTGCACCATTTCTCTCTACAATAGAGGCTAATCTAAGCTAAAGCTATGAATCCACAAGGGAACACTCTTTCTATATATGGTTGTAATTTTCTTCTCACAAAACAACTCCGAGGATCACAATCATTAATTACAGCTACAACGATTCCCAACCCGCAACCCTCTTCCCCATTAGCCTGCACAACCCAAGGAATGGGATACCCTTCTCTAGTCAGCAATCCCTCAAGTTATCCCACTTCCCTCGAGGACTCTAACAAAAGCTAGCCAAGAAATCTCAATGCTAGGATTCCAAGGAATTATCAGTTGTAACAATTTCCTCAAAGATAATGTTTACTAGCCAAAATTCTCACATTCATGGTTGGGGATTCCCATAATTCAAACACAACATTCTCATGGTAGTTCACTCAAGGAGAATTCTCCCAATTTCCCAAAACAAAAGATAGTTTGTAGGGAAATTCAATATTCCAACAATTCAGGTTCTCTGCTAATTTGAATGGTACCCAACCTTCGAACTCGCCTCTCGAACCTTCAATACCCCCATAAAATAGTTCACTTGCATGGAAAAAGGTAAAGTTTTTAGTTGCATGGCATGAAGGGGCCATGTATCTCCTTCATGCACTAATCCCCCCATGGCTTAATTAAACCAAAATTAGCTAATAATTTAAGGGACTTAATTAAGGTTACAAAGACTTCGGGTTAAATCCACTACTAAGTTCATTTCTTTAGCCTACTTAATCCCCCTTGTCTTTCCCCTTTTATGGAGTCATAGCCCCCCTTATTTTGTCCTTCTCTTTTGTAGCCAATAATGTACTTTTAATATTCAATTAGAAATTACATTGGCTAGATTATAGACATTCATTATGTACATACACAACATTGAACAAGGGATCAAAACTAGGGTATTACATATAGAGTGCCAACAATCGCTATCTTTATGACCTTTCTTCTTACAATAGAAACAAACTTAATATGACTTTGCATACCTATTTGTTCCATGCATGTGATTATTTCATTGGTCCCTCAAGTGTGGGTGCAGATTTGGGTGGCAGAAAAATCGCTTTGCTTCCCTCTTCCAAGCCTCTGCAAGCATATTTGAGAATCATGTTGCCTATTCCTTTTCTAGCTTCCTTTTCCTCCATTGGAAAGGCTTATTTTTTGGTTCCTCTTACCTTAACAAAGGTGGTTTGAGAAAAACTTTTGGTAGCTTCTTATCCATTGAATCATAGGAATTCATGCTTGGGAATTTATTGATATATAATGGAGATCACAATCCTTTGGCCTTTCTTTTATATCCCTTGGTCAACACAACCCATTTTCCTCAATGACTAGGAACCAATGCCTCTAGTGTGATTTTTAGAATCACTAAAGGGATCTCAAGAAAGGGTCTCAGAAGGTGAGTTATTAGACTCAAATGGGCCTCATCTTTAAAGATGTTTGATACCCATTGTTGTAAGCAAACTCTACCAAGTGAAGGTAGTCTTCCCACTTGGATGGTTTATCCATCACATACATCCTCAGCATGTCTTCAATCACCCAATTTACCCTCTCAGTCTGACCATATAACTCAGGGTGATATGTTGTGCTGAAAGTCAAACTTGTTCCAAATCCTTTAAATAGTCCTTTCCAAAAGTTCGAAGTGAACTTGGAATCTCTGTCACACACAATTGTATTAGGAACACCATGCAACTTGGAAATTTCGCACATGTATATCACAGCAATGTCAGCTTCCTTGTGCGTTGACTTAACTGGAACAAAATGGGTAGCTTTAGTAAGCTTGTCCACCACCACCATAATAGAATCTTGTTGCTTAACAGGCCTAGGAAAATTAGTTATAAATTCCATGGTCACAACTTCCCACTTCCACTCAAGAATGGCAAAGGGTTGTAGAAAACCAATTAGATGTGTGTGCTCATCCTTGACCTTTTGACATTCGATACATTTCACAATAAAATACACAACTTCCTTTTTCATACTTGGCCAAAAATTTGTCTTCTTGGTCGCGATAATCATCTTCTGGTAACCTGGATGTCCAGCATAAGGAGCCTTATTCATCTATGAAAAAATTAGATTCATCAATTCTTTATCATTTGGCACATAGACTATGTGTCTTTACATGAGGATCCCATCCTCTCTTAGCTCATAACCTTCAAAATTTGGTTGTGACATACCTTGTTATATGGTCTCACTTATATCCATATAGCACATATATGATTTGGAAACTTCCAAAATTATGTCACGCAAATCGGTCCGGTACATGCTAATGGATGTAGCATGCATTTCTTGCATCCTTTTGTTGAGTGTGTTGACCATCTTGTTCTATTTTCCTTTGATATGCCTTATGTCAAAGTCATACTCACTGAGGAACTCTAACCACCTACTTTGTATAGAATTTAAACTTGGTTGTCCAAACAAATACTTCATACCACGATGGTTTGTTCTCAACTAAAATATCTTTCCCATGAGACAATGTTGCCACATCTTCAAAGCATGCACCATGGATTCCAATTTCAATTCATGTGTAGCATAGAGCCTTTCATGTTCTTTCAACTTCCTTGATTTGTAGCACTACACATGTCCATTATGACTCAAGAATCCCCCAATTCCTTCCTTGCATGCATCCATGCACAAAATGAAGTCCAAATCTGGATCAACAATCCTCAAAATTGGTGCACTTGTGAAACTTTTCAAGTGATAAAAAATCCTTGTGCAATATCGAGTACATTCAAATTGCACACCTTTCTTCTGCAGAGATGTAATTGGATGCACAATATTTGAAAATCCTTCAATAAACCTTCTATATTACCCTTCCAGAACCATAAAGGATCTCACTTCTGTGACATTTCTTGGTGTCTGCCATTCCTCAATGGATTTTATATTCGATGGGTCCACAACTATTCCTTCCTATGAAATTATATGACCCAAATAATGAATTCGTCGTTGATAAAATGAACACTTGCTCAGATTTTCATAAAGTTGATGCTCCCTCAATACCTGCAACACCATCCTCAAGTGTTGCTCATGTTTTTCCTTAGACTTTGAGTAAATAAGAATGTCATCCAAAAATACAATGACAAACTTATCTAAATACTCTTTGAAAACACCATTCATTAAGCACATAAAGATAGTTGGTGCATTTGACAACCCAAATGGTACCAATTTGAACTCGTAATGACCATACCTCGTTCTGAAGGCAGTCTTAATGTTGTATTCCTCTTTTATTCTCACTTTGTTATATCCAAGTCTAATATCTATCTTGAAAACTATCTGTGTGCCCCTTAGCTAATCAAACATATCATATATCCTTGGCAATGAATACTTGTTATTTGTTATTACTTTGTTCAAATATGTGAAGCCGATACAAAGTCTTAGCGTACCATCCTTATTTTTCACGAACAAAATTGGTGCACCCCAAGGAGACACACTTGGGTGTATATACCCCTTCTTCATAAGCTCTTCAAGTTGCATATGCAACTCCTTCAATTATGGTGTACTCGTCCTGTAAGGAGTCTTGGATACAGGTGTTCCTCCCGGCATCAAATTAGTAGAGAAGTCGATATCTCTTTTTGGAGGTAATCTTGGTATATCTTTAAATACATCCTCAAATTCCTTCAATATTGTGCAACCTTCTACACTTGGCACTTTATCCGTATGTGCCTCTTCCATATGCGTTGTGAATACTTGACATTCTTTCCTGTAACATTTCTTCAACTGCAATGCAGAAGTTTCTCTTATAGTCAAATATCTTGGAATTCCTTGAATTGATCTCAAATTTCCTTGCTCATCCAGGCAAGTAAATTCCTTATTATAACAATTCAGAACAAAATGATTCTCATCCAACCAATCGATACCAATGAGGCAATCGTATGAGCCCAAAGGTATAATATTCAAATCAG
This sequence comes from Picea engelmannii, assembly GCA_009831015.1. Lineage (NCBI taxonomy): Eukaryota > Viridiplantae > Streptophyta > Pinopsida > Pinales > Pinaceae > Picea > Picea engelmannii. The sequence continues at coordinate 297,594 of ML797358.1, forward strand.
CCTTTTTGTGTAATCCATTCATCTCCAATGGGCATGCCTTAACCATCTCATTGATTTTCCTTTTTGCGCATGTAGCTAACTGTACAAACCAAGGTTTCCCAACCTTTCTTCTCGATAGATGGAATCTTTCCACCAACTTAAGATCTAAATAACTATGAATAGCTCCTGAGTCAATTAAAATAGAAATAGGTTGGTCGTTAATATTACCTTCCACCTTGATCATGTGCGATTGAAACTCAGCATGATTTTTATCCAGCGCTATGTAAATCCTTGGCACATTTCTACCCATGTCCTCAATGGTCGCAGCTTGTTGTACATTGTGCGTAGTCCTCATTTTATCACTTTTTTGAGGGAAATATCTACGCATATGATTTCCACCACAACACCAAGACTACATAGGTTGTTTCCATGAATTTTGTCCCACTGTCTCCAACATTTTGGTCTCTTGAAGATTCGTTTTTCCTTGCGCATTATTTCTAAAAAATAGTGGCTTAACTCCCTTCTTCCTCTGTTCCACCTTACTTTTCATCGTATCTTCCCAAGAATTTTGGAAAGTCGGTCTTCCCCTTTGTTGCTCGTAAAGACACTTAGTGCGCCTTATGGTTTCTTCCAATGTATTAAGGTCATTGCACTATATCTTGTCACTGATAAATGAGGGAAACCCACTGAAATATCTTTGAATCTTCACCTGTTCATCTTTGATAAAAGGCACATAATTCAGCAGTTCTAAAAATCTTCTTTTGTACTCATCAATTGTCATGCTCCCTAGCTTGAGTTCGAAGAAATCCTTCATTTTCTTGTCATAGTACCGCTTGGTTAAGTATTTATTTAAGAAATACCTCTTGAACTTTCTCCAAGTCACTTTCTTCTTCAATGTTCTACACTTGCACATATTGATCCCACCACATTGATGCCTTTCCCTTTAATTGATAGATAACAATTCTCCCTTCTACCTGCGTAGAATAGTTATGCAATTGGAAGTACTTTCTCATACCCAACAACCAGGTATTTTCATATTCATCCCTATTCTGATCATCGTCAAAAGTAGGAGGCTTAATCTTATTCATTTCACCCTATAGCTCATCCACCCTAGTCCTTCTATTATGGTTTCTAACAGGAGATGGATTTGAACTACTGTGCTCTTTCCTCAAAGAATGCTTACTATCATTTATTTCTTCTCTTCTTTTATCATCATGATATATGTGACTTCTTGTTCTACTCGTCTTTGTCTCCTTATACATCTTATTTTGTATTCTATCTAGACGTTGCATCAATTTTAAATTGAATTCATTTTGCTACGCCTTGGCTCTCATAAGCCTTTTCATTATCATCCTTATAACTCTAGATATCTTTCTACAATAATTTTATAGTTTCTATCAAGTTCATGGAATCCCCCTTGGATTATGTACCATTAGCACCCAAACCAACATAGAGATCCCCAAATTCATCATCGTGACTACAAGTCCTCTACGCATCTTCCATGCTTTCAACCTTCTACACTCACTTTGTCCTGCTCTATTTGCTGACAATTCTGCAAAATATGCAACCAACAATATTTGTTGGGTTGTTTCATGCAACAACTACATGAAAAATTTGCACCATTTTGTCATAACAATTCTCTCGGATCTCTTGGATGATTTTATCATTCCAAACTCTAGTGTGCACACCCATTCATCACTATATTTGCACGCATCACAATTGTATACCACGCACCAATGGTTTTTTGAACAAACTAAACTCTACACAACGTGGTACCAATTCTTAACATGCACATATATTCATGATAATACCTGGCCCATACAAGTCCAATGTTGAAACAATAGCTATGATACCACTCTATAACATCCCCAGCCACCCAGGATGAGCCATGATACTCCGTAAAACACTCTGACAAAGCTTCGATACAAGTCTGTAATGTATCTAGTCTGCCACTACATATCGTTACTACCTTACACATGCTATGATACCAATCTATAACAACCCCAACATATTACTGGGCCATGCTACTCTAACATTTCACTCTGCAGTTTCTACTCTACACATAAGTATGTGTAGTATCACGTTAAGGTAATGAACCCAGCCCAATATTGAATCATGCCACACAACTTATAACAATGGAAACAACATATCCTTGTTAGTACAACCTTAAGCAACATAATTAAATCAAACAATTGTGTGCACCATCATATAGACCAAACAATACAACTGTGCGCACAACCCCTTGGCGACATGCACCACTTCTGTTATTACTGTGCATGGGGTCTATATCCTTGAATGCACACACACAGACTCCAGACTCTTGATGCACATAGACTACAATCCTACGCACCCAACCTCTCAATCCTCTTCTTGATGGCTCATAACCAAAATCAAAAGGTTAACCCAACTGGAAAGACTAACCACAATTATCATATCCATGCACAACTACATATACAGTCTATAAGAACCATTCTTACATGTGCAAGCAATATTAAAAGAAATAACAACAAATACTTATATGCAACACATACAATAATTTAACCCATGTCTAACATGGACAAATATGCACACAATAAATAAGACAAGCACATAAAGAACACTTATCTTTTATAAAATTCACCAACTGCGGCCTTGACTCAAACGTTCCTCCCATCCATAGACGATGTTTCTCATAAGATTTCATAAACAAGTCACCCCCGAGATGGGGCTCAACTCCACCAAGGAAAAAGGGTTATAGCAACAAATTATGGTTTGAAACTCAACAGAATTGCCCAGTCCTAAGTGTATGTTGTTGTAACTAGCTCGTAGTCCCTCATTCCCCACACACTTGTCACACCCAAGGAAGTGTGCCCCTTATATGCTCGCTAGTCCTACGGATTCCCCACTTCCCTTCATAGGGTTACCAGTAGCAAGCCAGACATGCAGTCTTCGAGCTCTGCGACTAATGTTGAGCGCACTAGGGAATAATTATCAGCAAAAATATCTTCTAGAGAGTATGCCACAGTTTGAAAACCACTCCACAATAGCCAGTCTCTAACCCAACGAGACTACTCATGGTCTTTCCACCCAACTCTTTGAAAGTATCTCAAATTACAGCCCCGCAACTCCCTACAAGATTCTCTAGAAGATAAGGTAATAATCGGATTTTTCATATAGTTCGACCCCCTTCTACTCATGAGAGTCTGTTACATTAAATATTTTTCCAATCCTCCATGAAATAATCATGATAATCCCCAAATTACACTAATTCCAACAATATATATTGCATGCCTTCCACTTGACACTTGTCACCTCCAAAAGTAGTTTTAAGCCACCTGGTGACACATTCCCTACCCTTGGGAACTTAGGATAAATAATATATATCTGACATAATGCTTTTCCTGGAAATATTGTAAAATATTCCCCAAGACTTATGACTCTCCCTCTTTTCCCTTTTTTGGTGGAGTAGGCCCCCCATATCTTTTTTGTCTAAGTTAGTCAAGGCACAATGATGCAATATTATATTAATATTCAAGATTATATTTACATGGATAGGCGCACTAGCCTATCTGCGTCCAGGCTCACCAACCTAATAATCACACAGACTCTCTAGCCTCAAAACATAAACATACATTCATGTGCACTAATCCAAGTGTGTGCAACATAATTCAATGTGCGCACTTTACCAGGTATGTGCAACACACAAAAAATGTGTGCACCATGTCTTGATAACACTTCTTCGTGCACTATTATGATGCATGCAACTCCATAACTAGGTGTCAACGACTCACCAGCCTATATATTCATTACATTTACACTTGGTACCAATCGTTTCACCAACCTATGTATATTTACAAAGGCTTCTGGATCAGGGACACTACAATCCCCTCCCCCTTATTTATGCACTGTCCTCGGTGCATCATATACACATGTACATACAAAATTTCAAAACTCTTCAAAAATATGAGGATAATCTACTTGCACAAAATCCTCATGCTTCCATGTTGCATCATCAAGACTGTGCTAGGTCCATTAGAACTTTACCATATCCATGACTCGATTCCATAGATACTTGGTTTTTCGATGCAATATGCAAACCCATCACACTTGAAATTTGTTTTCTAGCTCCACCTGAATCACATTCCAATCAATGACATGATTAGCACTAGGTACATACTTCTTAAGAAATGACACATGGAAAACATTGTGAATGCATAAGGACGAAGGAAATGAAAGCATATAAGTGACAGGAACAATCCTTTCAAGGATTTCAAATGGCCCACAATAGTGTGCTACTAATTTAGAACACTTTCCCAATTTCAAGGAATTGCGTCTAGCCTTCACTTTCAAAAGCACGTAATCACCCACTCCAAATTATTTGTGGGTTCTGCCTTTATCTGTGCATTATTTCTACCAGTCTTGGGAAGCCTTTAGATTATGCCTTATCTTTACCATATGCTCCTCCATTTCCTGGAGCAAATCCAGTCCAATTACTATGTGGTCTGATGGGTTATCCCAACTCACTGGCGTGTTGCACTTTCTCCCATAAAGTGCCTCAAATGGGCTCATCTTTAAAGATGTTTGATACCCATTGTTGTAATCAAAATCTACCAAGTGAAGGTAGTCTTCCCACTTGGATGGTTTATCCATCACATACATCCTAAGCATGTCTTCAATCACCCGATTTACCCTCTCAGTCTAACCATCTAACTCAAGGTGATATGTTGTGTTGAAATTCAAACTTGTTCCAAATCCTTTAAATAGTCCTTTCCAAAAGTTTGAAGTGAACTTGGAATATCTGTCACACACAATTGTCTTAGGAACACCATGCAAATTGGCAATTTCTCACATGTATATCACAGCAATATCAGCTTCCTTGTGCATTGGCTTCACTGGAACAAAATGGGAAGCTTTAGTAAGCTTGTCCACCACCACCATAATAGAATCATGTTGCTTAGTAGTCCTAGGAAATATTCCATGGTCACAACTTCCCACTTCCACTCAGGAATGGGAAAGGGTTGTAGCAAACCAATTGGATGTGTGTGCTCAGCCTTGACCTTCTGACATTCGAGACATTTCACAATAAAATCTGCAACTTTATTTTTCATACCTGGCCAAAACTTTTGCATATTTTCCACGATAATCATCTTCTGGTAACCTGGATGTCCAACATAAAGAAACCTTATTCATCTCTGACAAAATTAGGTTCTTTGATTCTTGATCATTTGGCACATAGACTCTGTGTCTTTACATGAGGATCACATCCTCTCTTATCTCATAACCTTCAAACTTTGGTTGCGACATTGTTGGCCCTTGACCAAGTTTTGGGAGATCCTTGGTCAAGTTTGACCTATTTTGGGACTTCGACAGCCTGTCGAAGACGGAGTGCAAGAAGAAGCAGAGATCATGGGATCCCGGCCCCTTTTTGGGTCCTTTTTGGGATTTGGGATTATGTAACGGGTATGGGATGTTGGCCCATGGGTTTACCCGTGTTTAGGCCTATTTTGTAAAGTATAAATAAGTATCTAGGTGACATAAGTAGGGGGCGCGATAAGCTAAGTGCTAAGTACAAGTATGGTTTGTAGATGCTCTGTGCATATTGTGAGAAACTTGAAGTGTTGAGTGCAAGTGGTTGTAACAGACTGTGAAAGGCTTTGTGCTAGACCTAGCTCGGGGAAGGAGGATCTGGCGAGGTGTGCGTAGATCTCCTATCCTATGTGGAGTAGGATTTTTGTGGCTATGTGCATGTATATGATTGATTGAAGCTAATAAAGAAGAAGAGTTGGTGGATGTATCCCCAGGGTGGGGGTGAACCACGTAAATACTGTGTTATTCTACTCTGTGCGATGTTTTGATGTGTTTATGTCTTTACTTGCTAAGTGCTTTGATATAGAGAGATAGATATGTTTATGCTTTGTGATTATGATGAATCTGGATGCTAGATCTGACATAGGTGAATGTGCTTAGTGCTTGAATCTGCTAGATCTGATCCATTTATTTATGTTAAGTGCTTAAATACATTAGATCTGGGTGAATGTTCTGATGCTCTGTTTTATCTGCGAAGTAGATATTGGTTAAATAATGATGAACTAATGGTGTTGAGTGCTCTATCAAGTATTATAATCACATATCTGTGTCCCAACTAAGGTTGCATACACTTGAGTCCTGCAACGACCCTTGCCTCTACCTCGGGTGAGACTTCATCTGCTTCGCAGGTGTTGCCGAAAGGGTCAACAGTTAGGGTTTTTTTGGTGCGTTGTTGTAGCATTGAATCCTAGGTCTACCCATGTGCCAACAAATTGTTCTGTTGTCAGGACCTGAAACTGTGATTGCTAGGAACTGAGGAAGAAGAAGCTTTGTGCAAAGATCCGACTTGAAATTGTGAAAGCTTTGTACGTAGATCTGTTGCTCTAGTGCGCAATACTCTACTTAGTTTGAAAATCTTTGTGCTAAGGAAAAGAAGTCTGATCTGAAGAAAAGAGGTAAGATCTGAAAGCTTTTTCCTCTGATAAAGGTAAGAATATTGAAAAGTTCTAGATCTGAAAGATTTGTGCTCTGTAGAAGTAAGATAAGTGGAATTTTTTGTTTCAACAGTATGGATCTAGGTATGTTTGATAGATTCTATCATAGCTTGAAAACTAGAGTATTAATAGATAAAAGAAGGTTTGATATGAATAGATATGATAAGAATAGTGAAAAATATGATATACATATGCATAGAAAGAATGTTTGGACTAATAAGTGTATGAAGGATCCTAGAAAGAAATGTTTGCAGGTTAGCTACCATGATCCTAGCGCGCAGTGCAAGAAAGGTTGGGGATCATTTAAAAGAAAGAGAGGATTAACCCTATGTTACAATTGTAGAAAAATGGGACATCTTGCTAAGGAATGCCCTAGGAGAAGACCTAGTTGTCTTTGTTGCAAAGTTATGGACCATGAAATATTGGATTGCCCTCGAATGATTGTTAAGGTTGAAAGAATGAATATGAACCAAGAAAACCCTAAAGTAGATCCAGAAACTACGATTATGGCAAAATCCCAGAAAGAATCAGAGAAAGTATTGCTACATATGAAAGAAACCATGAATGACCACCGACATGTCAGATTATCAGAGATCTTCAAAGAAAAAGAATGCATTGAAGCAAGAATAGGAAACTTCTACATTTACTGTGTTCTAGATGAGGAAACACGGGTGAATATCATGACAGAGAGAACTTGGGAAGTAATAGGGAGGTCTTCTATGATTCCTTCATTAGGAAGAATCGGACTATTCAAAGGAAAGCTGATAAACCTATGTGGAAAGCTCACCCGGATACCTATGAATGCCAATGGAACTACAACAAAGGAAGATTTTGAGATTATTAAATTTATTGAGAATAGTGCCCCATTTACCATGCTACTAGGAAAATCTTGGATTGAAAGAGATTAGGCCAGAAGTCAAGAAGAAGAAGAAGTTTTAGAGCAGAAGAATCAAGAGTTAAAAGAATTCATGACTAGAAGGATTGCACACTTGATTGAAGAACAGAAGAATAGACCGAAGCTATTTAACACCAGAGACCCAGATGTCGAGGTTGCAAGAACACTAGAAGAACCACAGAAGATTGAAGCACCTATTATGGATAAAGAAGAACGATCACCCTCGAATATTAGGAAAGAATCTCAAAACACGAAGTAACTATGCCAAAAGAAGATAAGAATCAGAACGGAAAAAGGAATACTGAGATGAAGCTCACTGAGAAGAAGGCTAGAAAGCTAAGTAAGAAGAGAGCTAAGATCAACAAGTTGTAGAAGGTTCCAGAGGGAACCTCGCAGAAGGAAAATTTGCAAAATTGGAGCTTCATCGGGATATCAGAACAGTGACACATGGCACTTCACCATGGCAAAGCAATATAATCGTTGGGGACATTATAACCGTTAGACCAACGCTCTGAATGAGTAGAAAGACATTTATGGACAGACAGCTCGCCATCCGACTGTTGGGACCATGCCATAACGGACAAAATAGAGTTAATGAAGGCTTCATACCCGTTGCAAGCGACCCATTACCGAGTTACCTATTTATCTCGTTGTGTCGTGCACCGAGAACACTTTTTCCAACCGAGAGTTTGAGCCTGCAGACTAAGTTGATTTTATACAGTGATCATTGCACTCTTGTTGTCTATTCTATTACTGTGTCTAAGTTATCCTCCGAACTCGAGATTGTTAACCCCGAGCGTGTATGTTGGACAAGTTGAGCGCTGCATAGAAAGTTGTTGAAGAAGTTATTATCGACCTCATGACTGAAAGGGTCATGTCAATGTCTATAGGTGTACAAGCATCGTCGACGAGAGGACTATCAGCCTCTCCATCCACTGCTCGCAGAGATGGACCATCCTTGCCATCAGATGAAAAGTGAACCAAGCATAGGAATGATCTAGCGAATGCCAAATTGATCATGACCATAGTACCCGCCTACATACAACCTCTGAGCAGCGCAGTAAATCAAGACAGTGTGCCCAGAGATTTCGAATACACCTTGGTTACGATGTACCTCCTGAAGGGGATATGCACAGTTCGAGCAGACCAAGATAAGATTGCAGCGTTGAAGTTTATCAACTTCAACCTCGAAGGTTACAAAGTCTATAACATGCTCGCCCCACATAAGTACCTGACCAGAACTAAAAGGAATAATTCGAAGATAATCCCCCAGTCATGGACTATGAACTTCGCGCAGTCCACCCTGCTAAACGTCATGAAGATTCCCCACTTTGGAAGACACCAGGAGCTGAATGCATGTGTCAAGTTGTTGTTGTCTTGTTACCATGGCAGTTATTTGTGGCTAAACCATCATATAAAATTTGATCTGATGTTGATCAATCGGATCATGGGCTTGAGTATGCAAGGACCTGATCCATAAGAGTTTTACCCCGGAAAATCCATGGACCATGCTCTAGCACAGAAGATCAAGGACACTTATGGCTATGTCAATAAGGGAATGTGAGGCTACAAGGTAGCTTCTATTCAGAGTAGCGTAGTACATCTCGCATGTCAGTTGATTATAGAGAAGTTAGTACAAAAGAATCGACCTACCCAAGTCATCGGTTTTGTAGTCGACCTCGCAGGGAAGTGCGCGGAAGGCCTTCAGATGTACTGGGTGAAGTACCTGGTGACCCAGTTGGAACTCGACTGTAGAGAAGCACAAGATCAAGGATATGAATTTCACTTCAGCTGGCTCTTGATCCTTATATATTTTATTTCATGGGAGATGCCGGAAGGTGCGACCTTCCCGGACATCGAGTCTTTTGAACCATTGGCTGCGAAGTTCAGTACACTGTGGTATTCAATTGATATGAATAAACAGTGGTAGTCAAATGTTTTTTTTCATACCTACTACAATCAGATGAAGATAGCCATACATTCTAAGCCTCACATGGCTCCAAACACTCTACATCGGTTTAGGCCTTTGATGAAGTTCAACACAGATCGTCATTTTATTTACATCACAGTACGCACCGATGAACACAAGAAACAGCTTCAATCCTAATATAACCTGACAGAGGAGGACTTGGAGGGGATCACTAAGGACTGGTCGGTGGACCTCCTTATTCCAGCAGACTCTGTGGAGATATATGACATTGATAGCCCAGAAACAGCATAGGATACACCTGAACCTAGCAGGACAAAGCAGACCGAAGAGGTCCAAGGATTAGACAATGCATCCATAAAGACTACTTCCATATCACAAGAGAAAGGAGGTGACGGTGACGAGTTAGATGACAAAGAAATCAAACAGAAGCAAGGAGATGAGGTTGATCCCCTGAAGAAGAGGAAAGGTTCACCTATGAAACCATCCTCACGAAAGAAATCGAAGGCCACCATGACCAAGATGCAGATTTTCCTCATCTCTGATGACTTTGACTTCCTCATAGAAACCTTACAAGATGCTTCATTGGAAATAGCAGAGAAACAAGAAGCAAAGCAAGAGGAGATGTATGATTGAATTGAGACTGAACTCTGAGGGGTACAACAATCCCTACAGTCCAGTCGTGCAGTCTCCACTGTGTTGGGAGAACTAGAATTGGGAGATGAGACAACCCAACTCCACCGCCTAGTCGATACAATCGAAGCTCACCTTCGACGAGCACAGGAAGAAACAGAGCAAGCCACCCAGGCTTTGACACAAGTACAAGGAGTACTAGTAGAGCAATGTAGTGTTGCAGAACAGGAAAATATTTCTCTTCAAATAAAGTTTGATGAAGAAAAAGCATAGCTACAGAAAGAAAAGGAACAGTTTCTCGTGGAGCAACTCAAAGTAAAAGAAGCGGTCAACAGTGCACTTTGCTCTGAGATAGTCTTAGAAATCAAGGCAGAAGACTAAGTTACACATAAGGTGAACTAGCTTAAAGAAGCCATCCAGCAGCTATAGCAATGCATAGTAGATTTGGAGCTATGCACTGTACCTGAGACCCCACAAGATGTAAGAGACCAAAGAGAACAAACCGCCCGAAGCGCAATTGAAAGGCTAAAGGATCTTACACTAGAATGTAAGCAAATCACTGATCACAGTGCCCAGACCTATGAAAAACTCACGGAGAACCCGGAATTGAAGGCGCTGGAGTCGTAGCTCCAAGAGGAAAAGTATCAAGCTGAAAAGATACAGGTGCAGTTGAAGCCCCTGTCAGCTGTGGAAAGAATGAAGCGATCCCAAGAGCAGTGGACTGCCCAGCAGTAGATACACACTATCTAGAGCATACTTATGGAAGTAACTCAGAGGCTCCAACCTATACAAGATAATGCCTATCAATTGTTTACAGAGGTAGAAGGCCAAGGAGCAAAGTTAGAGCAGGTTGTCACTACAGTTGAACAGCGTCTAGAGAGACCTATCAATGATGCATTCATCCAAGAGTTCGTTGAACAAGAGGTCGTAGCACAGCAACAAGTCGAAGCAGCTCGAGCCAAGATCGAGGCGTTCGAAGCAGAACTAGTCAGACCAGAGTGACTCGGGATGAGTCATGGGTGAGTGTTGGGGGCCTGTTGGCCCTTGACCAAGTTTTGGTAGATCATTGGTCAAGTTTGACCTATTTTGGGACTTCAACAGCCTGTCGAAGATGGACCGCAAGACGAAGCAAAGATCATAGGATCTCAACCCCTTTTTGGGTCCTTTTGGGGATTTGGGATTATGTAATGGGTGTTGTTCCTGAGTTTATACTTTAAGGCTCTAAAGTATACCGTCAAAGCATATGATACGAGTAAAGAAAGCTAAGTTAGAAAAAGTCGGCTTTTAAGGATAACCACTATGGTTGGTTCCTTAACTGTCTCAGTTGAGCTTCCCAGTTTTCTTGGATGCTTATGTCACGTTAAATGGCTGCCCATGAACATTCTAATTCGACCCGGGGGTTAGCTGTTTGCAAGATAGTGTTAAATAAATTTAGGGAAATGCTAGTCTGATCAAAAAGATCGGGTTCTACATTAGGTTGTATTAAGGCGAGTACAATCATGAGGGATAATGGTTGGAAGAAGGTCTAAAACTTTGTTCAATAAAGTGTGTTGCTTTCTGATTTTGATCATAAGAGAAGAAAATTCAAACACATATTAATATTCAACAGATCAGAGGTCGTTTCTTGTTCCTGAGTTACATTTTAAAGACATGATATTGACGAATGAAAAACACAAAATCGTTTAACAAAAATGAGGCATCGATCATGTAAGAATCTCACTTTGCAACGAGGAAAGATGAAAGACAAGAGGACTCTAATGAAACACAAACCATTGCAACCTAAATAATCTATAGGTCTTGAAACTGCTGACAACATGTACAGAGGAAAAACTGTAAATAATTAGATAACCCAACGAATCGAACCAATAGTAAATATTATGCTAAATTATTGTTTAAAATTTCATCAAAGATACACATAAGAAAAAATACTATGAGCAAAAACAAAGGGAACACATAGCTCAGGATTGACAAGATCTGGAATCTTCGTTTTGCATTCTTATTTATCACTGTAAAAAGTTTATCCCATACAATGGCCACCAAAAAGCCTCTTCTTAGTTCCAAAAATTTACATTTATACAAAATTTCCAATCCTTGGCGGTTGGGGAATCTTCTAATTTCTAGGAACTAGCTATTTATCGTTAATAAGTTGAAAATTGTTTTACAAGATTTTCTTTATCTTTCTTTTATTTTCATAGCTACACTTTTCAAACTGGTACTTTATTGCTATGTTGAAGACTCTCCTTCTTTTTCTCTGACACATTCGATGCATTTGTTGAGGAAAGGTGTAGACATTTTGGGAGGCTCTGGGAACTCCTTTGCTTCGAATAGATATACCTTTCTCTGTATCTTTGGGAAATAGTCTTCAACTCTTTTATCTGCAAACTTTATTGACTGCAATTTTAAGTTGGGCAGAATCAATAGCATATTAATTAAGGTGACATACATTTCTTTTAGCTGTGAAATATCCATTTGGATCTCACTTAGATCTTCTTTAAACTTTAATTGGTGTCTCGCAATATTTATATGCCCTAGAAGCCCTGCACAATTGTCCTTCCCAATGTTTAATGACCCTTTGTCTAAGAGATTGAAAACCTCTTCACAGTCGTCTTTGATTTCTTTAACTATTCTTTTGCTTTCCATTATGTTGGTTTCCCATACTTTGAGCATAATGTCACCTCTGATTTTCTCTATGGCCGATAATTTTGTAGTTTTGGATGTCTCTTCGTTCGTTGAACATATGATTGCCCCTTGAAGAGCGACCCTTGCTGCTTTAGCTTATTTTTCCTTCATGATGATGTTATCAAAAGAATTGCTTGCTTCATGGAAGTAATTCTGGAGGATCTCTATTTTGGAAATCAACTTCTGTTGTTCAACTTCTAGCTCTACATGCACTTCCAGTGACTAGGCCTGGAAAACTTTTAGATCTATGACTAGATCTTCAATTGACTTTAATTTTGTTTGTAATTGATTTATGATTTCTTCTTGCATTTTACTTGTCTGCACTCTCTCTTCCATCTCGCTGAGGCTTGTTTTCAGGGATTGAATTTATTGCTTATCCCCGGATCTGGCCTGGTCCAGACCTTTATTTATACCTTCTTCAATCTTTTTTTCATTCTCCTTTAATTGGCCTTGTAGTTTAGCGATCATGAGGTTTCTCTGTCTCAGACGTGCTTTCATATTTTCAATAGTGAACTGGTTAGTTGTGGCTAACGCTCCCATAGAACCAACTACTTTGGTAGCGAAATCTTCTTCCTCTAAATTCTACCAGTCTATTATGATTTTTTGCCTCTTTACCATTGCATTTTCCCTTTGATGCATTTCCTGCTTCAACACTGCCTTTCTCTTCTTACTGAAAAAATAATCTGATGGAGGAATCTCTTCTCTGGAGATGGGCTCAAGGTCACTAACGTATAGGGTTCCCAGCTAGGGGAAACTGAAAGAGGATTGTAATGGATTCAAAGAGGCGATGGGAGCACCTAGTTCTGTAGATATTACCTCCTCTGTTGCTTTGGGGGTATTACCATGAATTGCAAATGACGAAGGGAAATCTAGTTTATCAGACACTGGGGGTGTCTGAGACCCTTTTTCCATTCCTGAGTTCTCTGCCTTTTGTCCTTCTATTTTCCGCGGAGACTCTTCAATCTCTTTTGGAATTCTCTTTGTATTTTCTTTATCCTACCCTCCTGATCCAAAACCTAGGGGTACGCTTCCTTGTTATGGAGGTTGAGTTGATGCTTCTCCCAGTAATACCCCAGGTAAACCACTTCTCTGATGTTTCTGGAAGTTCAGGAAATTGTTTTGCAAGTCAGGTGACAAAGATTAAAACCTGGCCAGCACTTCATCATAACTTATAACCCCTCTGAACATGTCGTCACAAGGAGACTGTTCATGTTCGTATGCTTTCATATTGCAGTTGACTTGGTGATTACCCACAATTTTATAGGGATCATATTTCCAGTGATCAAGATTTAGCAACTTTATCTCTCCTAATGCAACTGCCTCAACCTTGGAATGCCCTAGATTGAGTAGCGAATATTTCCCAATATGCACAGGGAAAATAGGCCAGAATATATTTTGGGCCATTTTTAGTTCATTCCCGATGCCACCTATTACTATCTAATGAGCCACCTCCCTGCATACCAGTCTATCAGGGAGGGATTTTGGTAGTGCGTGGGGAGGGATTGAACATCTGAAAACCCTAATGTAGGAAAAAATTTCTTCTATAAACCAATCAGTGACGGCCTTGAGACTTTCCATGACTAACTCAGAAATATAGGGAGGCTCACAGCCATACAGAATCTGGTGCACCAGAATCACCACAAAGTGGAAGATTTCGTAGAAGGAATCCTTAGCATTTTCTTCCCACAACTTAGAATAATATTCATGAATGGGTTTGTTGGAGGTTGGATTCCAACTCCAATTCATTAGAGGGAAAGGGGTCATGAATCATATGGCGTCCATGATGTAGGCAGACATATAGAAGGCCACCGGTTGGCCCTTGGATTTTGCGGTTTGGTACTCTGTTACCTCCTTAAATAAATTGTCTGATAGGATTTTGTCCCAGTTGAAACTAAAACCTTCAGCTGCTTCATGAAGAAGAGGCACCCATGTCGCAGGGAAATGAGTGGGGCTTTTCTTTCCGAAGAGTTTGCAAAGCATCATGGCTACATAGACCATGTATTCATTTAGTGAGGTTGTGGCATATTTCCCATGAGTATTGGCCCTAAACTTCATTGGCACTCCCCACCAGTCTCTAATTATATCAGGGTATGTTTGATCTTCCTCTGCACATTCCTTTCTTTGGAATTCGGCTATGAATTCAGCATTATAAATATAGTTAGGATTAGGGGATAGCATGTACATTACTTGTATATGTTTCGGTCTGAAGGAACCAATGACGACCCCACGATTGTCCAGAATGCTCCTTGTCTTCGCGTCTGCTCTCTCTAAGGCCCAATATATCATGTCATTATATGGCATGAGCCGTGGGCATGCTTCTATTTTGTGAAGTTCAGACTTCGCTATGTCCCAGAGTTTGTTCTCAGAATTATGTGGGAAGTTCTTGATTTCGTAATCTAGATTCTCGAAGATTTGCCTCCAAGATTTGATAGAATCAATAGCGTGGGGTGTGGTATCAGCTACGACATCTCCTTCTATACCTGTGCTTTCAGTAGTTCCCTCAACTTTCTTAAGTACCCTCTTAGGTGCCATAGCCTATTTGCAGACGAGAAAATCTGTAAGCTTGGATGAATACAACTCACCTTTGATTGTAAAAGATAAGAATAAAATTCAAAATGCAAATTTGTAGTTCTTTTAACTCATCCTTTAATGGACGTACTGAGATGAGCTCAAAGATATGCATTTAAACTTAAAAATCTGAATTCATCCTATTACGGATATTATCATATATCGGCGTTTTCAACTTGGAGTTTTGAAATGACTGTTTCTTAAAACGCCGAATCCCGAAGCCCGGAAGAAGTTTAGTGATTACTAATCATGCTTTAAAATGACTTAGTTCAAGTTTAAGACTTTGTTTTAGATTTTATGATTTCGCAATTTGGAGTTTCGGGGATCACATACCCAAGAGATATGCCATATGCAACCCCCGAATGTGAAAAGCGAATAGCTTAAAATGGACATTAATCATCCGTATTAAAACCTTGATTAATCAATATTATCCATGATTAAGGCTTTCAGAAATCGGGAATCGGGAAATCGCAGACCTATATTTCAAGAGAACTTTGTTACTGTGAAACCCAAAACTCCAAAAGATTTAAGATTTACTGATCGTGATTAAGGGTTTAATTAATCACACTTAAAGGTACTTTGCGAATAAGCACATTTGGATTTATAACATTCGTTTCCCTTTTTATATATATATATATATATATATTTTTAAACAAAATTAAAACCCCTTTCAGAAAATCAGCACCGGGACTTTGGAGTTGTGAACTTTATTGACTGCTTTATGAAACGCCAAACTCTAAATCGCGAAAGATTTTCATTTTGTCCCCCTTTTTTTTTAATATTAGGGCATCTCCATACTAGGAAGAAAATGAAGTCTTTGGTTAGAGATAAAAATGCATACCTTGTTTCAACAACGGGTATGGGATGTTGACCCATGGGTTTACCCATGTTTAGGCCTATTTTGTAAAGTATAAATAAGTAGATAGGTGGCATAAGTAGGGGGGGTATATAAGCTAAGTGATAAGTACAAGTATGGTTTGTAGATGCTCTGTGCATATTGTGAGAAACTTGAAGTGTTGAGTGCAAGTGGTTGTAACAGACTGTGAAAGGCTTTGTGCTAGACCTAGCTCGGGGAAGGAGGATCTGGCGAGGTGTGCACAAATATCCTATCCTATGTGGAGTAGGTTTTTTGTGGCTTTGTGCATGTAGATGATTGATTGAAGCTAATAAAAAAGAAGAGTTGGTGGACGTAGCCCCAGGGTGGGGGTGAACCACGTAAATACGGTGTTATTCTGGTCTGTGCGATGTTTTGATGTGTTTATGTCTTTACTTGCTAAGTGCTTTGATATAGAGAGATAGATCCGTTTATGCTTTGTTCTTATGATGAATCTAGATTGCTATATCTGACATAGGTGAATGTTCTTAGTGCTTGAATCTGCTAGATCTTATCCATTTATTTATGCTAAGTGCTTAAATACATTAGATTTGGGTGAATGTTGTGATCCTCTGTTTTATCTACGAAGTAGATATTGCTTAAATAATGATGAAATAACGGTGTTGTGTGCTCTATCAATTATTATAATCACAGATCTATGTCCCAGGTAAGGTTGCAAACACATGAGTCCTACAATCACCCATGCCTCTACCTCCGATGAGACTTCATTTGCTTCGCAGGTGTTGTCGAAAGGGTCAGTAGTTAGGGTTTTGTTGGTGCGTTGTTGTAGCGTTGAACCCTAGGTATGCCCCTGTGCTAACAGACATACCTTGTTATAAGGTCACACTTATATCCATATAGCACAGATATGATTTGGAAACTTCCCAAATTATGTCGTGCAAATCAGTCTGGTACATACTAATGGATGTCGCATGCATTTCTTGCATCCTCCTGTTGAGTGCGTTGACCACCTTGTTCTATTTTCCTTTGATATGCCTTATGTCAAAGTCATAGTCACTGAGGAACTCTAACCACTTGCTTTGTCTATAATTCAAACTTGGTGGTCCAAACAAATACTTCATACCACAATGGTATGTTCTCAGTTCAAATATCTTTCCCATGAGATAATGTTGCCACATCTTCAAAGCATGCACCATGGATTCCAATTTCAAGTCATGTGTAGCATAGATCCTTTCATTCTCTTTCAACTTCCTTTATTTGTAGCACTACACATGTCCATTATGACTCGAGAATCCCCTGATTCCTTCCTTGCATGCATCCATGCACAAAATGAAGTCCACATCTGGATAGACAATCCTCAAAATAGGTGCACTTGTCAAACTTTTCAAGTGTTGAAAACTCCTTGCGCAATATCGAGTCTATTCAAATCACACACCTTTCTTCTGCAGAGATGTAATTGGATGCGCAATCTGTGAAAATCCTTCAAGAAACATTCTATATTACCCTGCCAGACCCATAAAGGATCTCACTTTTATGGCATTTCTTGGTGTCGGCCATTCCTCAATGAATTTTATCTTCAATGGGTCCATAACTATTCCTTCCTATGAAATTATATGACCCAGACAATGAATTTGTTGTTGATAAAATGAACACTTGCTCAGATTTTCATAAACTTGATGCTCCCTCAATACCTGCAATACCATCCTCAAGTGTTTCTCATACTCTTCCTCATACTTTGAGTAAATAAGAATGTCATCCAAAAATACAATGATAAACTTATCTAAATACTCTTTGAAAAATCCATTCATTAAGCACATGAAGACAATTGGTGCATTTGACAACCCAAATGATACCAATATGAAATCATAATGACCATAACTTGTTCTGAAGGCAGGCTTACTGATGTCTTCCTATTTTATTCTCACTTGGTTATACCCATATCTAAGATCTATCTTGAAAACTATCATTGTGCCCCTTAGTTGATCAAACATAACATCTATCCTTGGCAAAGAACACTTGTTATTTACTATTACTTTGTTCAACTACCTGAAGTCGATACAAAGTCTTAGCATACCATCCTTCTTCTTCACGAACAAAACTGGTGCACCCCAAGGTGACACACTTGGGCGTATATACGCCTTCTTCATAAGCTCTTCAAATTGCATCTACAACTACTTCAATTATGGTGTACTCATCCCGTAAGGAGTCTTGGATACAGGTGCTCCTCCTGGCATCAAATTAGCAGAGAAGTCAATATCTCTTTTTGGAGGTAATATTGGTATCTTTTTAAATACATCCTCAAATTCCTTCAATACTTCTCAACCTTCCACACTTGGCACTTTATCCTTATGTGCCTCTTCCATCTGCGTTGTTGTAATGATCCCAAGCCATTATGCCAGGATCATCACAGTTTTGGGTGTCTTTTTAAACTTTTTCTGGTTGTGGTATTTCGTCAAACACTTTGCTTACAATTGTGTTTAGGGTTTTACTGATGTGTTATATGTGTGTTGCAGCAAATAACAAGAAGATATAATCATGGAACATACCCCAACCATATGTAATATGATAGACAAGCCAAAACATCCCAAATATGATTTTATTCATGAAATAGAGGAACCTGCTACAATGAAGATGTTGATCTAGAATGCTCAATAGATGGCTCCAAGATAGAAGTATAAGCTGCTACAAAAAAGCTCACGAGAATACAAAATAAGCCTCCAAAGGTTGGATAAGAGATGAAGACCAATTCCACGTCCTGCTGGATAGCTGAAGCTCCTCAACAATTCGGCCCTGGTGCCAAAGATGTCCAATCACCTCAAGAAGATGCCAAACAGTAGATCAGGTGATGGAAAGAACAACCCAGGTGCCTGAATCTCCAAGATCCCTCTCAAACCCTGTAGATCTGAACTCCTCCACTGAATGGTGCGCCCCACTGGATGACTGAAACCCTAATAATTCGACCTCTCTCCTAGAGACCTCCAACATCTCCACCAATCCACTAGAATGATAGATCGTGGCACGGAAATGAATACCCAAGTGCTCAAATCATCAAAATACCTGCTAGATCCTTAGATCTAGCTACCCTCCAAATAATGGTGTGCCCTCCTCTTGGGAAATCATCCCACTGTCAATACAAATAAACCTACCACTGAAATGCCTCTGGAAACCACCAAGAATGATGCTAGGACACCTGCAAGGAAAACCCAATACCTGGAATTCCCGAAATCACTTCTCCTCAGCGAGGACAAATCCTCCCTCAATGAATGGTGCGCCCCTCTTGCTGGAAACCCTTGCTGGTGTGCCCTCTGTCTCTCTGCCCTGAAACTGATGTAGAATCCTCCTGCAACTATGTAGATATGGAACTAGAATGGTGGGGAGAGTATTTCATCTCCGAGACCAAGCTTGGGACAAGATAGGTGGAATCTTTCACCACCAAATCATCCCCTAGGGTTAGTTAAGTCAAAACCCTCAAAACCCCCAATGATGGGCTCACTAGCTAAAAGCCAGATATCAAAAGATAGTCATACCTGAATCCATGAGAAGAGGCCCTTGCCTTTCCTTTATACTTTTGGCTCACCTTGTCCCTCCAAAGTGACTTTCATTTTATTAATATTTAATTAATTAATTAAATCACTTTAATTAATTAATTAACCTTTTTACCTCTGAAAAG
>ML797358.1:341502-360224 GCA_009831015.1 Picea engelmannii
ATTTCAAATGGCCCACAATAGTGTGCTACTAATTTAGAACACTTTCCCAATTTCAAGGAATTGTGTCTAGCCTTCACTTTCAAAAACACATAATCACCCACTCCAAATTCTTTGTCGGTTTTGCCTTTATCTGCACATTATTTCTACATATCTTGGGAAGCCTTTAGATTATTCTTTATCTTTACCATCTACTCCTCCATTTCCCTAAACAAATCTGGTCCAATTACTGTGTGGTATGTTGGGTTATCCCAACTCACTGGCGTGTTGCAATTTCTCCCATTAAGTGCCTCAAATGGGCTCATACATCCTCAGCATGTCTTCAATCACCCTATTTACCCTCTCAGCCTGACCATCTAACTCAGGGTGATATTTTTTGTTGAATTTCAAACTTGTTCCAAATCCTTTAAATAGTCCTTTGAAAAAGTTCGAAGTGAACTTGGAATCTCTGTCACACACAATTGTCTTAGGAACACCATGCAACTTGGAAATTTAGCACATGTATATCACGGCAATGTTAGCTTCCTCGTGTGTTGACTTCACTGGAACAAAATGGGAAGATTTAGTAAGCTTTTCCACCACCAGTGTTGGTCCTAAAGTCTACACCTGACTACTAAAGGGAAGAGCTAGGCCACCTCAATTTTTGAATGGTTGGTTTTTTTATTCATTAAGTTTTTTGGTCAGTTCGAGGGTTGGTTTACCAAGAAAAGAACATGGTTGGGCTGGAAAAATGATATGGATGAGGGTCTTCCTTGGTTGGTGGAACACAAATGACAAACTAGTGAGATAATAGAGGTAGAAAACAAAGGGTAACAACAAACAACTCAATGAATTATATGTTGCAAGAAGTTTAAGTCTCAAAATGGTATTTTAAGGAATTAAACATGTATCCAAACACAATTACTCCCACGTGTTGCAATAAAAATAAATCCTCACCAAATCATTATTAGTTTTATAGGTTGCATATTAGTAAAGATCAGTTATACAACAGCTGAAGGAAATGAAATGCACTTTGCACAAATCAAAAACTGCATTCAAGATAAGATAAAAGCACATGTAAATTTGGAAAAAAAAACACATTGTCATCAAGAGTATATTCACTAGGTAGAGAACTTTAATCCATGCATAAAACAAGTTCAACCAGTCTGATGTATTGATATTCTTCCCAAAAACCGAACCCTCAAAACATACAAAAATTGCATATTTATCAAAGTTCTAGAGGCTCTCGTACATCTAGAACTGAGGCTTAACTATACACTATTAGTTGGAAAACAACTTATTGACTTAACTAAAATACTTCTGGAGTATAGTAATGTATACTTCAAATTTGAATTAACAAAAGAAGTGGTTCTTATCAAACACAAATGACCACTTATTGTGCCTTGATTTAAATAGTCTTGAACTTTAAACAACTAAAAATTGTTACTAGCAAAAAAACTGGACTAATGCATATCTTGAAGTGAACTGAACTTTGACAAAAATTGACTAGGACTGGCAGAACTAAGTTCTGTATCGAGCACTGGCGTCCATGCGTGTTGTTGGAGGCCAACTAGGAGATAATTGGATGTGCTGGAAGCTTCTTTAGGTACTCCTTCAAATTATCTATTATAGAAAGAAGCAAGTCTTCTGGTGCTTCTTCTGGAGTCTTTGATACTTCTTCTGCAGTCTGAAGTATAGTTTCTCCAATTCCTGGTAGTGGTGTTGCAAGGTCTAGACCTGAAGCTTCAGTTTATGCACTTGTTGGTTGTCATCAACCCTCTTTGTTTTGACCTCAACCTACATCTTCTTCATTTCTTGCTCGGTGCTAAACTTGTTGTGGTCAGCTAATGCTCTACTACTAGTTCTCATATTTATGATTGTGTATAACCTCAAGCTATTTCCCTTTAGTTTCTTTAGTGGACTCTTGTACTCCCACAATGTCAGCTTTAACTTCTAGTTTAATGTCTTGTAAACTATGACAAGGATCCCCTGCATGTGGCGAGGTGCCAATAGAATCTTGCTCATGATCAAATACATAATCTTGTATTCCTTGTTGACTCAAGACTGAAGGATACTCGTTTTTCACTATCACAAAAGGTATTTTTGTAGCCTCATTCTCGCTAGACTTTGATTTCTAATTTTTCACTATCATTCCCTTCAAGACATTGATTTCCATTTCCTCCATACTAGCAAATTCGGGACTGTCATCATCCTCGATCAGAATTGGTTGGGGGTCTTTTAGTGATGGCTTGAATAGAGCCTTGGAGTTTAGCCTCAACTGAGTCGTAATTCTAGTCTTTCTGTTTGGTTTGCTTGGAAATTCAATGTTCTGCTCGCCCTTCCTTTTCCTGTCTTGTCTGGATGCAGGGGTTGTTTTAGTTGAAGCTTTTGCAGGAACAACATTCCCTTTAATTACTCCATTGTTGTGCGAACCAAGTCAAATTTTCCCTCTCATTCGAGACACAGGTTTATTTGGTTATTTCTCGATGGGGGTTTTCTGCTTTTCCTCTGAATGATTGGACAATAGAGACCTCTGTGGTGTTTCTAGTGTAGGTGGGTGCAAGCTGGCAGCTTTGCCACTTTTGTTTTCCTTCCTATTTTTCGTAGAAGACCTCAATTGCATGCAAGGGCACTCCATGGGGGTTTCTGGATTTTTGTATTCGAGGGCATATTTCTTGTTTTAGGGCCTTTCCCTTTACTCACTACAAGTTGAGCATGCTTCATCGATCTTCGAGGATATGAAGAAACCTTGACCTCCTCACTTGCATCACCTTCATTCTATAAATCGAGCACTTGTTCTTGTTCTTTCAATCCCACAAACTTCAAGAAATAATCCAAAGTCATTTCAATCTCCTTGAGAGTGAAAGTTACCAACAATTTAATCAAACCCTGATGGTATAGGCTTCTGTGAGCAAATTCATGGTGACCTTGAACCCTCCTGGCCATTTTGGTTAGGCTCTTAAGTAGATAATATGGTAAATTAGGCTCTATGTCTCCACTTAGATGCATAAGGAAATGAAGGTGATAACAGTGAAAAACGTTGAATCGACACTGACTTGTGATATATCTCTGTACTACTATTAGGGCCCCTTTCCAATCTTCCTTTATCCATGCCACAGGGATTCTTTGGCTCTAGTTGGGGTCTTGGTGCTCGGTAAATAGGAACTTGTTACAGAGATCGAGAGGCAGCTTGCCTTTCTTGAACCATCTTTCCCCACAGATAGGGAGAGCGCAAGATGCTCCAATGAAATGTTTCGTGACATGAATCTAGGTATCCCCAAGCAGGGTCTGGAAGCCATCAAATGTTTGTGTAAAGAGCATATCCAATCCTATGTGGTGTCCTTCAAATGCGCACAGGAAATCATACCACTCGGCCTTTATGAAGATGTCTTTAATTTCAGGTATGGCTTCGAACAATTCCATGCCTTGTGGCTCGGTTCTGTTCAATTTCTATCATTCTCGAGGAGGGACCATGGTAGGCATAGTAGCTATGATGTCGATAATGCAATGAATGCTGATTTCTTCATATTGAAATTGATGCCTCTATGTTTTTTAAACCTCAATTCAACTTGTAGTGGCCATGATGAACTGGTACAGTTCTCACGATCATAACTAGTGTTGTGTAATCATGAAACTGAGTGTAATCTAGTGTGGAAGCACTTGTCTATGATCGCACACATATGCAGGCACCATTCAAATGGTTGAAATATTTAAAATAATATATTAAATTATAAAATGATTTCAAAAATTAGTGCGCCAATCCTCATTTGCAAGAATAGCCTGGTTCTTGCAATCAACTATGTTCTGCATATAAAACTGTGTTATACCTTCTATGAGCTCAATCTACGGAAACTTTGATGACAAGTAATTCAAGCCAAATCAATGATATGTAATTATCCCTCAAGAAAACAAAAGGATGGTGTAAAAATAAATCAATTAAGAGTGGTAATGATAAAACTAAGTCATTTAGTAATGAGGGACCAACATTAACCAACATAAATGAATGATTTTTAATGAAGGTATAGGGAAATGAGAGAGGATGCATAGGGGTGCAGACTTAGGTCTCAACATTGGCTCCAACTGGGGGAAAGCACCCCCCTGTGGGGTGCTGAGAACAATAAATCAGTGCCTTGGAACTCAATAACTTGTTCCCACCTTCCTTCTTTCACCTTTGTTTCTGTCTGCCAGCCATGTATATCTACCCTCTCAGCCATGCATCTCTGGAATTCAAAACTATAACTACACCGCCATGCCTTTTTTGGGATATGGATTCTTTATTCACATACAACTAACTAATAAAATGCAACTAGGAAAAAAAAAATAGCTATGGTACAAGAGGGACCTCCCCTCAGCCTTTCAAGAAAAATATTGTTTCAAGAAGCGCCCATTTACTGGGCCTCAAAAAATCTCAGTATCATTTAGATTGTGCAAAACAAACGTATTATTGTACATAACCTCAACCACCTTAAAAGGACCAAACCAAAGGTTATCGAACTTACCATGTTTATGGTTCTCATCCCTTATGGAATCCCACCTCAAGACCAGGTCTCCGTCTTGAAAGATCTCCTTCTTGGTTTTCTTGTCAAACACTGATTTGATCTTGCTTTGGTATGCCTATGTTACCTGATTTAGTGCTTCTCTCTTTTGTTGAACCTCTATAAACTGGAATATTCTCCTCTGGAAGTCATTTGGCTCCTCAATTTCTTCCTATAAAAACTTTAGAACTAGTAGACTGAGTTGAGTAGGGAAGACAACATGTATCCCATAGACTAGTTGAAATGGTGAGGTTCCCAAGGACCTCTTGGTGTTGATCCTATCAGCCCACAAGGAATACTTAAGTTTAGAGTCCCGAGATTTCTTGTTTTCAGTCAACAATTTCTTGATGACTCTAATGAGAGTCTTGTTTGATGACTCGACCAGCCCATTTCCCTGACTGTAGTAGAGTGTGGAATGTGTTAAGGAAATGTTATGGCTACCACATAAGTCAATCATGGCTACCATAGCCCACAAGGAAATGTTATGGCTACCAAATATATAACTATAAATTTGTCTTTCTCCCCCATGAAGGCTATGTCCATAGCCCTCTAAAAGGTGGCCCATGTGTTCATCAGCCCGAAGGGTATTTTTTGGTACATGAATGTCCACCATGGGGTGGTGAATGTTGTTTTTTCTTTTTCTTCTTCACATACTTCTATCTGGTTATAACCAAATTATCCATCCAGCAAGGAAATCTTGTGGATGCCTATTACCTTTTGCAAAATATGGACCATCTTGGGCAGGGGGTATTTGTCCTTTAGAGAACACTTGTTGAGATTTCAGAAATCAACACACAAGCGTATTTCCCCACTCTTTTTCCTCACGTGTACCAAGTTGGACACCCAATTCGAGTACCTCAAGGGCACACTAATTATGGCATCAAGCATTTGTTTCAACTCTTTTTCAATTATGGACATCTGCATTGGATTAAATTCCCTAATCTTATGTCTGAATGGATTAGAACCAGCCTTTAGAGGGATCTTTTGTTGGATGATGTCAGTGTTAGATTTCTTCAAATCCTCGTACGTCCATGCAAAAATATCAGCAAAATTTTTCATGAGGTTGGCATACATGTCCTTTTGGTTTGGAGCTAGTGCCTTGGACAATTTGAATATTTTGGGATTTTTAGCAGTTCCAATGTTGCAGTCCATTACCTCTTCTTCTTGATTTTTGATGGCAACTTCTCTGGAGACATCATAACTGTCAAACAACCTTTCCAGTAGTACTAGACCCCTGGGGATGTGATTTGTTTTAAGTTCCACAATGTTGTGGCCAGCCACTTTGTTCAATAGATGAGATGTTTGTTGATTTTCGTATTTATCATCTTCACCCTCTTAATCTATTGAGATACTGGAAAATTATTCAATGATCTGTAGAAATATTTGTAGCTCCAACTCATCATTAAAGACTTATCAGTGTTTTACATTTTCTGGTATGGTTCTCCTATGTCTGACTTCCATCTGATACTTAATATTTGGACCAATCGGAGCTCTGAAGGTACTGGCAGCCAAGGCCAAAGAATCTGCTTTCTGATTTCCCTCTCTAGGAATGACGGAAATGTTGAATTCTAGAAAGAAGTTGTCAACCAGGTCCCACACCTCATTCCTATATTGTTTGAGCCTCTGTTTCTTAGCTTGATAGATGTTTTTGACTTGATTGATAATTAACTCAGAATCACCAAAAACTACCAAATTGTAAATGGCCATGTCTTTGGCAGCCCTCAATCCCAACATCAGAGCTTCATACACAACTATATTGTTAGTAGTCTCGAATTCCAGCTTATAAGAGAGCATTATTACCTCTTGTGTAGGGGAAATGAGGACTATACCAACCCCAGAACCTTTCTTTGATGAAGATCCATCGAAATTCATCTTCGATACTTTGTTCTGTTGATCTGTCAGTGACTGATTTTTTCATTTGTTGATTATTATTTCTTGTTCATCATCATTTAAATGGAAAATAGATGACATGATCTCATCCTCAACAGCATAAATTGGATGGTTTCCTAGATTCTAATGATCACTGAAAATATACACCAATCTTACCTCCATGTATAGCCTCCTATGTTCACCTCTGAAAATAGGGATGGTAGCATAAGTGAGGTCCATTTGCAATGATCCTCCAACCTTCTTGGTCCACGTCCTAGACAAAATCATACCAAACTTGGGGGGGTTGTCAGCCACAACAATGTCCATCACTAGACTCTTCATGGGTAATTGTGCCAAAGAAACCATTAGATATTTTATTAATCCCAAACATTTGAATTTTTGGAGTCAAAGGAGCATAGGTATTGGTAGGTCTTGGTGATCTCCAAACCTAGTTCCTCCATTACAACCTTAGGCATGGCATTATGTGAGGCACATGAGTACATGAGATAGTTGTGTAGGATCTTTTCATGGACATTTAAAGATATGTAGAAAGGTGGAGAAGCATCAGAGCCATCCTGAATGTGTGGGCCCACAATAATGGTTGGGTTTTCATCCTCCATACTAATTACATCAGAAGTTACAATGAAAGCAGGTGGTTGCAGAACCTTCATAATAGATTTTTTGAAAGGCTCATTTTTTAACATATCTAATAGAGGTAAAAGGATCTTGATCTTTCTCAACTCGTGCTCTAAGCTGAAATATTCTTGTGTCCTGTTAGCTTCCTTCACTTCAAGGACAACATGTTTATATGGAGGAGGCTAGTGAGTTTTAGTCAATGCACCCTTGCTTGGATTAGGCTTGGGAGGAACCTCTATTTTTTTGTTCTGATCGGAGGTGGTCACTTTGGGAGTGCATGTTATAGGCCTCAAATCATATTTCTTTTGGGGATAGCCTTTAACAACTCCCTCTTCCCCTATCTCAATATCAAACTGAATTGACAATTGTGTTACCTCATAATCTTGTTGCGTTAAGTGACTGGTGTAAAATTTTGTTTCATTGAAAAGTACAACAACATCATCTACAACATCACTATCTACATCCATTTCCTCAATCTGATTGTTTTGGAAAGGAGGTACTACTCTTTGATCATCAACATTCCTCCTCTCTCTCTACATTATCTGAGGGACATCATTCGGCCTCCTAAACTGGTTTGGATTTTTATTCGCAACCCCTTGAAAAGCTCTATTTGGTTGCTTAGATTCCCATTTCAGCTTAGCTACCTTAGATGGTAAATCCTTAAAATTTTTGGTCATCTCATCAAGCTTAGTATCAGATGTGACTAGGTTAGAGGAGGCAGGGGAATCCTCCCTCTATTTCTTCTTGTCTTTATCGAATCTAGTCTTTAACCTATTTGATGCTAAGATGTTGGAATCAACCTCAATGACTACTTCTTGCATGGACAGCAAGGTGGTGG
The DNA here is from genome assembly GCA_009831015.1 of Picea engelmannii. Lineage (NCBI taxonomy): Eukaryota > Viridiplantae > Streptophyta > Pinopsida > Pinales > Pinaceae > Picea > Picea engelmannii. The sequence goes on from ML797358.1 coordinate 349,357, forward strand.
ATCTTCTCTCTCTCAACAGAAGGGATAATTTTGCATCAAATTCATTGGCATAAGTTATCTTGGCAGAGGCTTCAGTTGGTTTGATATCATCTCGAATTCTACCATACATATTATTGAATCTCTTGGAGAAGTCTTAAATAGACTCGCCATTATTTATCTTAAGGACCCCAAACTTAGTGATGTAATACAGATAATATCTTCTATATCCCCATTTCTTTATGAAATCTTCATCTAACACATCAATATTTGTAATGGGGGCTCAAGGGATATCTCGAAACCATTTCCTTACTTCCCCATCCAGGCTATGTACAAACAATCTCATCCACACATCTGCATAGTCAATGTTGAAGTTGTCTGCAAAGTTGTAGAAGGCTACCAAATGTTCTCAAATATGACATCCCCTTCCTGGCCCCTTATATCTTGGCAAATATTACGTATAATCTACGGCTAGGAGTGCATTTAATCCTACAGTAAAAACTAGGGGTGCATATCTGGCAGCAATTATGGCATCCATCCTATTAACAACCATTGTTTGGGCAATAGGAATTTGAGGTTTAATTGGAGATATAGGAGTGGATGATGGACTGGATGATGAAGTAGAGGTAGGGGTTGAATATATCTGAGGTACCTTGTAAATGTGATTCTCAGGGCTATCAAATTCAAGTTTCTTGTGATAATGGAGAAAGGTATATTCTTTAAGTGCAGCTTTACCCTTGAGGGATGAGGTATATCTCTGAGATAAGGTGTATTTTATTAGTTTTCTCTCTGGCTTAGAGACTATTGTGTCCTTATCAGGGCTAGGATGAAACTTAGTGGCTTTTATGTGCTTAGATTTATATCTCTTGAGCCCTTTCTTGGGAGCCAGTATTTCTTTTGTGAAGTTTACTCAGAGAAGTCGTCGGGTAAAAGATGGCAGTCTGAAATTGCCTAATATGTGTTCACCATCAAAGGTCAGATTTGATCGTTGTCACTCTCCAAGGGAAATATATTTCATTACTCCGTTCCCTGGCAACGACGCCAGAAGATTTTGGTCCTAAAATATGCACCTAACTACTAAAGGGCGGAGCTAGGCCACCTCAAGTTTTGAATGGTTGGTTTTTTTATTAATTAAGTTTGTTGGTCAGTTGGAGGGTTGGTTTACCAAGACAAGAACATGGTTGGGATGGAAAAATGATATGTATGAGGGTCCTCCTTGTCTGGTGGCACACAAATGACATACTAGTGAGATAATAGAGGTAAAAAACAAAGGGTAACAACAAACAACTCAATGAATTATATGTTGCAAGAAGTTTCAGTCTCAAAATGGTATTTTAAGGAATTAAACATGTATCCAAACACAATTACTCCCACGGGTTGCAATAAAAACAAATCATCACCAAAGTAGTACATGTTTTACAGGTTGCATATTAGTAAAGATCAGTTATACAACAACTGAAGGAAATGAAATGTACTTTGCACAAAACAAAAATTGCATTACACATGTATATTTGGACAAAAACACATTTTCATCAAGAGTGTATTCACCAGGTAGAGAACTTTAATCCATGCATAAAACAGGTTCGACCAGTCTGATGTATCGATATTCTTCCCAAAAATTGAACCCTCAAAACATACAAAAATTGCATATTTATCAAATTTGTAGAGGCTCTTGTCCATCTGGAATTGAGGATTAATTATACACTATTAGTTGGAAAAAAACTTATTGACTTAACTAAAATACTTCTAGAATATAGTAATGTATACTTCGAATTTGAATTAACAAAAGAAGTGGTTCTTATCAAACACAAATGACCACTTATTGTTCCTTGATTTAAACAGTCTTGAACTTTAAACAACTAACAATTGCTACTAGCAATAAAACTAGATTGATGCATATGTTGAAGTGAACTGAACTTTGACAAAAACTGATTAGGACTGACAGAACTAAGTTCTGTATCGAGCATTGGTGTCCATGAATGCTTTTGGAGGCCAAATGGGAGATAATCGGATGTGTTGGTAGCTTCTTTAGGTACTCCTTCAAATTATCTCCTTTAGAAAGCAGCAAGTCTTTTGGTGCTTCTTCTAGAGTATTTGATACTTCTTCTGCAGTCTATAGTATATTTTCTCCAATTCATGTTTGTGGTGTTGCAAGGTCTAAACCTAAAGCTTCAGTTTATGCACTTGTTGGTTGTCATTGACCCTCTCTGTTTTGACCTCAACCTATATCTTCTTCATTTCTTGCTATGTGCTAAACTTGTTGTGGTCATCCAGTGCTCTGCTTCTAGTTCTCATATTATGACTGTGTATAACCTCTGGCTCTTTCCTTTTAGTTCCTTTAGTGGACCCTTGTACTCCCACAATGTCAAATTTAACTTCTGGTTTAATTTCTTATAAAGTGTGATAAGGATCCCCTGCATGTGGCGAGGTGCCAATAGAATCTTTCTCAGGATCAAATCCATAATCATGTGTTCCTTGTTGGTTGGAGTCTGAAGGATACTCTTTTTTCACTGTCACAAAAGGTGTTTATGTAGCCTCATTCTCACTAGACTTTGATTTCTCCTTTTTCACTGTCTTTCCCTTCAATACATTGACTGTCATTTCCTCCATAATAGAAAATTTGGGACTATCATCATCCTCGATCATAATTAGTTGGGGGTATTTTAGTGATGGCTTGAACAGATCCTTGGAGTTCAGCCTCAACTGATTCGTAATTCTAGTCTTTTTGTTTGGTTTGCTTGGAAATTCAACCTTTTGCTCACCCTTCCTTTTCCTGTCCTATCTGGTTGCAAGGGTTTTTTTAGGTGAAGCATATGTAGGAACAACCTTCCCTTTAATTACTTCCTTGCTATGTGAACTAGGTCCAATTTCCCTCTCATTCGAGTCACGGGTTTATTTGGTTGTTGCTCGATGGGAGTTTTATGCTTTTCCTTTGAATGGTTGAATGATAGAGGCCTATGTGGTGTTTCCAGTGCAGGTGGGTGCAAGATGGCAGATTTTCCACTTTTGTTTTCCTTCCTCTTTTTCATATAAGACCTCAATTGTATGCAAGGGGACTCCTCCATGGGGGTTTCTATCTTTTTTTCTTTCGAGGGAATATTTCTTATTTTAGGGCCTTTCCCTTTACTCACTATGGGTTGAATAGGATTCATCGAGCTCCCAGACTCTAAAGAAACCCTGACCTCCTCACTTGCATCACCTTCGTTCTTTAAATCGGGCACTTGCTCCTGCTCTTTCAATCCCACAGACTTCAAGAAATAATCCCATGGCATTTCAAGCTCCTCGAGAGCGAAAGTTACCAACAATTTAATCAAACCCTGATGGTACAGGATTCTGTGAGTAGATTCAAGGTGACCTTCAACCCTCCTAGCCATTTTGGTTAGGCTCTTAAGTAGATAATATGGTAAATTAAGCTCTTTGTCTCCACTTAGATGCATAAGGAAACAAAGGTGATAACAGTGAACAATGTTGAATTGACCCTCACCTGTGATATATCTCTGTATTGTTGTCAGGGCCCTTTCCAGTCTTCCTTTATCCACACCACATGGATTCCTTGGCTTCATTCGGGGTCTTGGTGCTCATGAACCAGGAACTTGTTACAGAGATCGGGAGGCAACTTCCCTTTCTTGAACCATCTTTCCCCGGAGACAGGGAGAGCGCAAGCTACTCCAATGAAATGTTTTGTGACATGAACCCAGGTATCCCCAAGCAGGGTCCAGAAGATATCAAATGTCTGCACGAAGAGCATAGCCAAGCCTGTGTGGTGTCCTTCAAATGCACACAGGAAATCATACCACTCAGGCTTTACGAAGATGTCTTTAATTTCGAGCATTGCTTCGAACAATTCCAGGCCGTGTGGCTTGGTTTTGTTCAATTTCCATCGTTCTCGAGGAGGGACCATGGTGGGTAGAGTAGCTTTGATGTTGATAATGCAATGAATGCATATTTCTTCATATCAAAACCGACGTCTATGTGTTGTTTAACCCTCAATTCAAGTTGCAGTGGCCATTATGAACTGGTATAGTTCTCACAATCATGATGAAATGGTGTTGTGTAATGATGAAATTGAGTGTAATATGTTGTGGAAGCACTTGTTTATGATCATGCACGTATGCAGGCACCATTCAAATGGTTGAAATATTTAAAATAACATATTAAATTATAAAATTATTTCAAAAATTAGCACGCCAATCCTCATTTGCAAGAATAGTTTGGTTCTTGCAATCAACTCTATTGTGCATATAAAAGTTTGGTATACCTGCTATGAGCTCAACCTACGACAACTTTGATGACAAGTACTTCAAACCAAATCAATGACATGTAATTATCCCTCAAGAAAACAAAAAGATGGTGTAAAAACAAATCAATTAAGAGAGGTAATGATAAAATTGAGTCATTTAGTAATGAGGGACCAAAATTAACCAATAGAAAATGAATGATTTTTTAATGAAGGTATAGGGAAATGAGAGAGGAGAGGTATGGGTACAGACTTAGGTCTCAACAACCACCATAATACAATCATTTTACTTAGCAGTCACATGCAATTTAGTTATAAATTCCATGGTCACAACTTCCCACTTCCACTTAGGAATGGGAAAGGGATGTAGCAAACCAACTAGATGTCTATGCTCAGCCTTGACCTTCTGACATTCAAGACATTTCACAATAAAATATGCAACTTCATTTTTCATACCTGGCCATGACAATCATCTTCTAGAAACTTGGATGCCCAACATAAGGAACCTTGTGCATCTCTTACAAAATCAGATTCTTTAATTATTTATCATTTGGCACATAGACTTTGCATCTATAAATAAGGATCCCATCCTCTCTTAGCACAGATATGATTTTTAAACTTTCAAAATTTTGTCGTGCAAATCGGTCTAGTACATGCTAATGCATGTAGCATGCATTTCATGCATCCTCCTGTTGAGTGCATCAGCCACCTTGTTCTTTGTTCGTCTTATATGCCTTATGTGAAAGTCATACTCACTAAGGAAATCTAACCATCTGTTTTTTCTGGAATTCAAACTTGGATGTCCAAACAAATACTTTATACCACAATGGTCTATTCTTAGCTCAAATCTCTTTCTCATGAGATAATGTCACCACATCTTCAAAGCATGCACTATGGCTGCCAATTCCAAGTCATGCATAGCATAGAGCCTTTATTTCTCTTTCAACTTCCTTGATTTGTAGCACACCACATGTCTATTATGACTCGTGACTCCACCAAGTCCTTCCTTGCATGCATTCATGCCCAATGAAGTCCACATATAGATCAAGAAATCCTCAAAATTGGCGCACTTGTAAACAAACTTTTCAAGTGCTGAAAACTCCTAGCGTAAACTGGAGTCCATTCAAATCATGAACCTTTCTTCTATAGGGATGTAATTAGATGTGAAATCTATGAAAATCCTGCAATTAACCTTCTATATTACTCTGTGAGACCCATAAAGGATCTCACTTCTGCGATATTTCTTGGTGTCGGCCATTCCTCAATGGATTTTATCTACATTAGGTCTGTAACTATTCCTTCCTCTGAAATTATATGACCCAAATAATGAATATGTCATTGATAAAATGAACACTTTCTCATCTTTGCATAAAGTTGATTCTCCCTCAATACCTGCAACATCATCCTCAAGTGTTGTTCATGCTCTTCCTCGGACTATGAGTAAACAAGAATGTCATCCAAAAATACAATCACAAACTTATCTAAATACTCTTTGAAAACACCATTCATTAAGCACATGAAGAAAGTAGGTGCATTCAATAGCCCAAATGCAACCACTTTGAACTCGTAATGACCATACCCTTTTCTTAAGGCAGTATTATTGATTTCTTTATCTTTTATTCTCACTTGGTGATATCCAGATTTGAGATCTATCTTGGAAAATATCCTTGGACCCCTTAGTTGATCAAATAGATCATCTATCCTGGGAAAAGGATACTTGTTCTTTAATGTTACTTTGTTCAACTGCCTGAAGTAGATAGAAATTCTCAGCATACCATCCTTCTTCTTCACTAACAAAATTGGTGCACCCCAAGGTGACACACTTGGGCATATATACCCCTTCTATAGAAGCTCTTCAAGTTGCATCTGTGACACCTTCAATTCTAATGTACTCATCCTATAAGGAGTTTTGGATACAGGTGTTTCTCCCGGCATCATATTAATAGAGAATTCAATATCTCTTTTTAGAGGAAATCTTGGTATCTCTTTAAATACATCCTCAAACTCCTTCAGTACTACGCAACCTTCCACACTTGGTACTTTATCCTTATGTGCCTCTTCCATGTGCATTGTGAATACTTGACATCCTTTCCTGTAAATTTTCTACCACTGCATTGCTGAAATATCTTTGATAGTCACATCTCTTGGAATTCCTTGAACTGATCTCAAATTTCCTTTCTCATCTAGGCAATTAAATTCCTTATTATAACAATCTAGAACAACATGATTCTTATCCAACCAATCCATACCAATGAGGCAATCATATGATCCCAAAGGTATAATACTAAAATCATCATTTGTGCATAGTCCATTCATCTTCAATGGACATGCGTTAACCATCCCATTGATTTTCCTTTTTTCGCCCGTAGCTAACTGCACCAACCAAGGTTTCCCAAGCTTGCTTCTTGATAGATGGAATCTTTCCACCAACTTAGGATCTAGATAACTATGACTAGCTCCTGAGTCAATTAAAATGGCAATAGTTTGTTCATTAATCTTACCTTCCACCTCGATCATGTGCGACTGAAACTCAACCTGCTTGTTATCCATCACTGCGTAAATCCTTGGCACATTTCGACCCATGTCCTCAACTGTCGCATATTGTTGTACATTGTGCCCAGTACTCTCTTTATCACTTCTTTCAGGGAAATTTATACGCATATGATTTCCGCCACAATCCCAACACTGCATAGGTTGTTTCCATGACTTTTGACCCATTGTCTCTAACATTCTGGGCTCCTGAAGAGTCATCTATCCTTGCACATTATTTTTTAAAAATAGTGGCTTAACTCCCTTCTTCCTCTATTCCACCTTAATTTTCATCTTCTCTTCCCAATCCTTTTGGAAATTTGGTCTTCCCCTTTGTTGCTCATAAATACACTTAGCACACCTTATGGTTTCTTCCAATTTCTTAGGGTCATCCTACTATATCTTGTCACTTATAAATGATGGCAACCCACTCAAATATCTTTGAATCTTCAAATGTTCATCCTTGATAAAAGGAATAAAATTCAGAAATTCTAAAAATATTCTTTTATACTTGTCAATTGTCATGCTCCCTAGCTTGAGTTCAAAGAACTCCTTCATTTTCGTGTCACAATACCGCTTGGTTAAGTATTTATTTTGGAAATACCTCTTGAACTCTCTCCAAGTCACTTTCTTCTCATCAATGTGTTGAACTTGCACATACCTATCCCACTACATTGACACCTTTCCTTTTAACTGATAGATAGCAATTCTCCCTTCTGCCTATGCAGAATAGTTATGGAGATGGAAGTATTTTCTACTACCCAACAACCAGGTCTATGCATCTTCATCCTTCTTGTGCTCACCGTCATATGAATCTCGGGAAAACAATTGAGAGTATGATTCCCTCCCAACCAATTTCCCTATCTATTAACTAGAAACTCAGCCGAACCTTTATCCCCTATCTCGATTGGGGACTTATCTCATGATCTCCTCTTCCCAACCGGATCCCCCTAAATGAGGCTTAACTCGCTTCGCTTGTTGCCTCATTCTCATCTCTCAATATACGTCTCTCAATCAGTCTTCTCAACCAGATCTGACCTTTGTGGTCTTACCGCCGAGTGTACAACAACTAATAAAGAGAGCACTCTTTCATCTTCTCTCAGAATACTCCTCGCCTCCTCGTTCATCTTCGAAGGCTTATCTATCAAACGAAGGTGTCTTATTTCATAAGCAATGAGCAGCAAATGTGTATTTTCCTCAGTACCAAAATTAGGAGGCTTAATCTTATTCATTTCATCATGTAGATCATCCACCCCAGTCCTTCTCTCTTTTTTTTTCTGGCAGGAGATGGACTTGAACTACTGCACTCTTTCCTAAAAGAATGCTTACCAGCACTTCTTTCTTCTCTTCTTTTCTCATCATGAGATCTATGAATTCTTGATATGCTCGTCTTTTTCTCCTTATCCGTCTTCTTTTATATTATGTCTATACTTTGCATCAATTTGACATTGAAGTCATATTGTTGTGCCTTAGCTCTTATAATCCATTCATTATCAGCCTTATAACTCTAGACATATTTCTGTAATACTTTTACAGTTTCTATCAAGTTCATGAGCTCCCCCTTGGATTTTGTACCATTGGCACCCAAACCTACATATAGATACCCAAATTCATCATCAGGACTATAGTTCCTCTGCACATTTTCTATGCTTTCAACCTTTTGCATTGACTCTATCCTGCTTTATTCGCTAATAATTCTGCAAAATGTGCAGCCAACAAGATTTGTTAGGTGGTTTCATGCAACAACTACATGAAAACTTTGCACCATTTTTTCAGAATAATTATCTCGGATCTCTTGGATGATTTTATCATTCCAAACTCTAGTGTGCACACCCATGCATCACTATCTTTGTGCGCATCACAACTCCATACCGCACAACAATGGTTTTTCGTGCAAACTAAACTCTACATGGCGCGATACCAATTATTAATGCACACATCTATTCATGCTAATATGTGGCCCATACAAGTTAAATGTTAAACTAATAGCTCTGATACCACTCTGTAACATCCCCAACCACCTAGGCTAGGCCATGCTACTTGATAAAACACTCTGACAAATATTTGATACCAGTATGTAACGTATCCAGTCTCCCACTGCATCATGTTACCACCTCACACATGCTATGATACCAATATGTAACAACCCCGGCATATTATTGGACCATGCTACTCTGACATTTCACTCTGTAGTTTCTACTCTACAAACAAGTATGTATAGTATCACTTTAAGGTAACGCACTCAGCCCAATATTGAGTCATTCCACACAACTTATAAGAGCGAAAACAACATATTATTATTAGTACGAACTTATGTAGCTGAATTAAATCAAACAAATGTGTGCACCAACATACTAACCATACAGTACAACTATGCACACAGCCCTTGGGCGACATGTGTCACTTCTGTTATTACTATGCACAGGGTCTATCTCCTTGAATTCACACACATGGATTATAGCCTCTTGATGCACACATATTACAATCCTGTGCACACATCCTCTCAATCCTCTTCTTCATGGCTCATAACCAAAGTCACAAGGTTAACCCAACTTGCAAGAATAACCACAATATCATATACATGCACAACTACAGATACATTCTATAAGCACCATACTTACATGTGCAAGCAATATTAAACCAAATAACACCAAATACTTATATTCAACACATACAAGAATTTATCCCATGTCCAACATAGACAAATATGCACACAATAAACAAGACAAGCACACAAAGAACACTTATCTTTTATAAAAATCACCAATTGCGGCCTTGAATCAGACATTCCTCCTAGCCATAGATGTTGTTGCTCATAATATTTTAGCAACAGGTCACCCTCGAGCTAGGGATCAACTCCACTAGGGAAAAAGGGTCCTAGCGACAAATTGTTAAGCCCTAATTAGTGGCTCATTACCCCTTAATTGGGGCATATTACATTCGTAATGTTATTTTATTTATGTCGGCTTTATTCCATTAGTTGTAATTATACCTCCTAGTCTCCTATATATACCAAGGAGAAATTTTCATTTTGAATCATCTGGTAATTGTACATTTATGTGGGCATAAGGAGGTTTCCCCCTATAAGAGGATTATTATCTAAATTATCTCTTTTTCAAGGCTTTGAGTACTTATTCTGAGGTTTTTCTATTCTATATTGATATTTGGTTCTTAACATATGGTATCAGAGCTCAAGGTCTTGGGGTTTCGCTGCTACATCTGAGACACCTTGGAATTTTTGCTATAAATTCTTTTATACAATGTTTCAGAAAGAACAACTTCGAAGATATTTAGAAGACAGATCAAGGTACGTTGGGTTAAAATTTCAGCTCTTGAGGCCTTATACTTTCGGAGATACAGCCTATGCAATATAGGGTTCTGGAATCATCCTGAACTGAGTCATTGCAGAATTTTTGCTATAAATTTTTTTTTGTAATCTTTCAGACCTTGAACTCCAGAGGATATTTATAGAAATTAGTAAGGTATCTGTGGAAAAAGTTTCATCTTCTGTGTCATCTTACATTTGTAGATACACCCTGTGGAAGATAGGGTATCTGACTAGTCCTATTGACTAGTCTCAAGAAGGTGTTCCAGGTAAAAAAATCATAAATTATTCTTAGAGTATTCAAATTGAGTGAGACTAGTTGCATTGGATAGTGAACATTTTGCAGTATTTTTGGTACAAGTTTCAGAATTTTATATCAATTATTTTGTGCGGCGCACACTATACAAATGAGATCTCCTGGAAAGGCCAAAAATCAGCAAGTTGTGGGGAAGTTACCGTAAATTCCACTTGGCACATCCAATTTTGATCACACCTGTGGAATTGCAGAGAAGAAATATCAAAGACCTACAAAAAATAAAATTTCATACTCAGAAGGGCCGAAATTTTGGAGATACAATAAAAGGAAGATTGTCTAGCAGAACCACCTCAAAATCAAGGTTTAAAGTGATACTTTACCAACATGCCACCAAAAAAGGGAACTTCTACACCAAATAAGACTCCAGACAATACTACTTGGACTCTTGATGAAGGTGAAGAAATGCATAGGGACATAAATGATTTACAAAATAAGACAGTAACAAAAGATGAACTACAAGAGATGGAAGCTAAGTTGGAGGCAAA
>ML797358.1:373350-390400 GCA_009831015.1 Picea engelmannii
CTGGGTTGATAATTTATGTTTCACTTAGTTGTTTAAAATTAATTAAGCAATTATAGTGACCAACAATCCCTGTTGTCGAAACTATGAAACCTAATAGATGACTCGACGTCATGCAAAAACTACATTTGTTTGGATTCAAGCGAATCTGATAGTAGAGACATCGCTCAAAGATAAGTCGAAGGTGTGTGGGATGATCATCTCTCTTGCAAGATCGTGACACTAAATCATCCAGGTAAGCCTCAACTAGGTGTTTGAGATCATGGAAAGAAAAGGACATGGCCCGCTGAAAAGTGGCTCCAGCATTCTTCGGGCCAAAAGGCATCTTGTGATAAACAAATGAACCCCACGGATAGATAAAAGTTGTTTTATGTTGGTCCTCGCGTTTGATCTATATCTGATTGTATCCCGAGAAACCATCCATGAAAGAAAAGACCTCGTAGCCTGTGCATTCATCGACAGACCTTGTTCTAATCACGGAAGTCCGTACATACATGAATCGTACCCTTTTTTTTGTTGACTGAAACGGGATTCGACACCCATTGAGTCAATTGAACGGGGTAGATGAAACTAGCTTTGAGTAGTTTCTCTACTTCAGCCTTAATAGTTGTTTATTTCCGAGGATTAACCATATGATGCTTCTACCCGACTATCTTGTCGTCAGGGTAAGTCATGATTTCATGTTCAACAATTCTTGGATCAATGCCTAGCATTTCCTCGTAAGACCAGGCAAAAACGTCACGAAACTCTTTAAATAAATCTGTATAGATTTGAATCTCCTCAAGGGAACAGTCTGCTCTGATGAAGACATTCTCCATGACACCATGGGTTCTGGAGATATCAATAGGTATCATTTTAGCGATGGTCGCCATATTACCCTCGGCGTAAACTGCGTGCGTAGTGAGAGGGTTAATTAGACAAGACCGATCTACAGTCATAGTCAACACAAATTCTCCTGCCTCTATTCTTCCTAACTCTGGGAGGAAGTATGATCTGTGATGGAGATCATCCCAGGTTCTATCCGGCCCAGTCAATGCCTCTAAAATTACCTCATCAAAGGGAAAGACCAAGTTTAAGGAATCAGTAGTGGCAAGGGAACCTTGAGCCCAGGCAGGCTCAAGAATTGGATCTAACTCTGGTGCAAGAGTCGGATCGGGGTCGGTTGAATCTTGTTGGACTATAGAGTATGCAACTTCTGTCGTAGACAAGGGCATGGACATGCCATGGTGCCCTGTCCCTTCCATCATGGCTGATGGGGAAGGAAGAATCCACGGATCATTAAAGTAAGTTGTGCAGAACGACGACAATGAAAATATTTCAACCTTAGGTTGGTCGGAGACAGACGATATCATTTTGACATCGTCAGAAGGAGGCCGGTAATCAAAAGTACCCATGAGAGGTGGTCACAAACGAACCCCCACGTTGATGATGTCAGGTTGCGGGTTATCAATCATCAGGACCGTGGATGCCCCCAATGAAGGGTCAGGTCTGGAAAAAGACAATTGATCAATGGTCACGATTCGGCCCTCATGTGGAAACAACAAGACTCAAAAAACTATAGCAACCACTGCATGCATGGAATATGTCCAACTCCTTCCTAACAGGAGGTTGTAGTCGAGAGGCGCATTGACCACTTCAACTTCGACGCACACAGTCTTCCCTCCTAACTGCACGGGGAAAGAAGGAATGATTCCATGTGGTTTGAAAGAACGACCATCGAAAGTGTGAGAAGACTAGGTGAAGGAGACAGAACGGGTTGCCCAATGGCCTTCCAACATGCCAACAACATCACGCATGTCGAGGCACCCTCATCAACCACCGTGCGGAAAATATTCAAGGTAGATGATTTCGTGGGGTGAGCCACTACTATCTGAAATGTGACGTGGTATGGGAGACGAGGTTCAATTTGGTTTTATCAAAAGTGATAGTTCCTGGATTACATGTCTCGACGGATCCAAAGGCGGCTAACAGAGCCTTTCTCTAGAAAGGGTAGCTCTGAAGAACCTCCAAAGAAGACATCACGCAAGGGGTTTGTGACAAATCTTCCACCACAGAGTAGTTCTGGGTGGCCCTCGCGTTTGGATTATGTGAAGATTTTTTTAACGCCCCTTTCAGGATGCGTGTCATTGTTTCACCCATCGTTCTCTCGATCTGGAGAGGAACAGACGGTTTTTCGGCTTCTTTTCCCTTTTCTACAGTACGTGGTGTTTTGTAATCATGTTCCCTAGTAGCTATGTGGGCTTCACCTTTCAACATATAGACATTCGAAGTCGAGGGATTGCTAGATGACGAAGGGGCTCCCTGACTAGCCCCATCTGCGTTCGCAGATGCTTGAGTTAAATTTTTTCCATGAGGAAATGGGTTCATTAACACTGCAGGCCACTACTACGCCAATAAATTTTGGGCCTCTGCGAGTCGAGGGAACAGGTAAGGCGGGTGGTCTTCCGTGCAGAGGTTGCACGGATACTTTGACTTATTTCTCTCTGTGTTTCCCCCGCCAACATTATTGGTGGGTTTTTTATCCCCCTTACCCTTCTTTCGTTGTTTTTTATTCCCTTCGGCATGTTGGTTGGCCTTTGGGCTTGTCAATTTCACGTTGTGTACATCCGACGTCTGAGCAGGGGGAGCAATCGAACTAGGAGTTGGGCTGGCCACTGTCTGCTGTATTAACAATTGTTGCAATTGGTTTGACAGCAGATCAATGGGATTTTCTTGTGTTGAACCAACAATGCCATCAGCATGTGATCCAGACTTATGTCTAGTCTTATCAAGAATAGACTGTGGCACATTTGGAAAAACTTCGTAAAGCAAACCAGACTGAGAGTAAATCAGCTCTAGTTGTTGAGCTCTCATTATCGTTTCTTCCTCCTAAAAGACCTCCGACGTTGCTACATCCTTGGATAGATGGGGTACAAAAGACTTAAGGAACCATTCTGGCAGGAATGTTGGTGGAACTAGTACTTTAATCAAACTCTTCTGGCGCCGCCATTCTCAGATGTGATCAAAGATATGGTTAGCCTGTGTCTTCTCAAAGTTGGCCAACAATTCTGTGTCGGCATCGTATCTCACAGGTAATTGAAAATGATTTAAGAAAACCATTTCCAATTCACCAAAAGTAGAGTATCTTGAGCAGTCGAGCTCGATGTAGCATTTCACGGCACTACCAATAAGAGTGCATTGAAACAGACGCAACTGAATGGAGTCATCCCTCAAATAATTGGACGAGAACCATAGATGAAATGTGGTCACATGATCGCCTGGATCTTCGTTAGGCTTGCCTTCGAACTTTGGAATGTCTGAGGGTAGCTTGGTCAGCATGGCGGGCCAACGTGGATCATGACAGATTGGGTCATTAAATAATCTTGACAAGTCTGGAAAATGAAAAGATGTCAGAAACAGTAGCTTAGGTTGTTGAGTATGTACAGGAGGATAGGAGCCTGGCATTTGGTTAGCACCAGGTTTCCAGGAAAAGTTAGGTTGTTGGCCTGGGTTATGGTAAACACCATGGCCTAGGTCGACATTCGGATGCTGCGCTTGTTAATACGTCATCGGCTGACTCCCGTAGTAAGACGTTGAGGGCTAAGAAGGGATTGCTCCCAACGTAGTGTTCCAAAGGTTCTAGAAAGGGTTGCCCCCTACCAATCCGACGGGCATAGGTCTTGAGCCCTTCCCGGGGTTCCATTAACCATGGAAGGGGTTGCCCCCGGTCGGCATCCCTTACGAGGGAATTGATCCCTGCCACAGATTCCAAGGTCTTTGAGAAGTGTGTGCCCCCTGTGCAGGAATAGTACCCTGCACAGAATTTTTTGATCCAAAACGAGGGTTTCCCCTGGTTGAGGTGGCAGCTAACGAGAATGTGTTGTTACCAAACGCGTCGAGCAAAGAGAATGGAAAGGAACCCATCGGTGTGGTACTAGAAGAAGGTCCTTGACTACCTACTCCAGACCGGTTGTAGTTAATAGTCGTCTAGACGGGTTGTTGAGGAGCGTCGCCGAGCAAGGGAGACGACGGAGGTATATGACCCCCGTCGTAAGGGAAAGCATTATAAGGGGCTGAGGTGCCCCCCATGAACCCATGTAAAGGAGCGTTTGAGCTCCCTGCCCCCAAACCCAAAGTCTGTAAAGTGGAGTAGGAGATGACCGAGTTTGTGTCAAAGTTGGGCATCCCGTATGAAAACAGAGGGCCCGTCCCACTCTACGTAAACAGTGCAGTGATCGTCGCCATGGATGGAATCGGACCACTACCCAAGGTAGAGGCATTTGAGACCATAGTGGCATGGACCTGTGAAGGTGATTTAGGAGGCGGAACGCCCTCAAATGTGGCAGTCGTAGAGGAAGTATGAGGACTCCCTGACGAAGTAGCAGCATTTGCTTCCATTCTTGCTTGTAGGATTATCTGACGCTCGTGATGTGTTACCCTTGGAGGGGAAATTTATATTATAAGTGGCATCGACAAGTCAGTGATTGGAGAGTTATACAGACTGAGAGCTTCCACTCTAAGGTCAGATATAGTTGGTCCCTCCGAAAACGAATGTTCTCCTCTCAAAGATGGCTCGGGTACAACTTCTTGTTGCTCGATCACCTCAAATGACCCTTCCTGGTCAAGTCTTCTCCTTCACGGTGGCAATAGTGGCTCCAAGTTAACCGGTAACAGGCCTAAAATCCTTCCCGAATGGTGGAGCTCTTGATCTTCCATTATGTGATAGGATCAACGACACACTAAGGCTTTATATCATTGAAGACTAAAACATGCACTAGAAAATTTTCCTATGAGATGCAGCAAGCAAACCACTATTACTAGTTGGAAGAGCAGTTACAACAGCCAACACTAGAGAAACTTACCGGTGCAAGTGAAACTCAAACACAGAAGCACCCTCTGGGTATACTCTACAAAGCGTGGCCTGATGTTTGTCCTAGGTACCGTGGTATACCCCCGCAGTCACTTGTGTAAGTCCCTAAAATCAAAGGCAACTAGGTTTCCAGCTCGTGAACAACTACCAGGCGGGTACAGTCGACAGTCGGGTGGACCGCAATGAACAGGGTATCAAGCCCGAAACTTATCGAGGGTATCAAAAGAAAGTGTTATGCAAGACGACTGAGGACCTCGAACGGATTCGAGGCCCACGAAGCTTCGTGGTAAATGCGATCAATGTAATCCCAAGATAAGTCCTCTATATGCATTCCTCCGCTATGATTGGTCCGGCTTTGGAGGGGTTATCTGCGCTACCTTTCCGCATGCAACCTCATGTTTAGCCCCTGTGTTAGAGGGGGTTCTCAGATAGTTACCACGTTACTGGACTTTTTCACTCCCTAGCACAGAATCTTATGTTTGTTTTATGGCCTTAAAGAGTTTCCTCTCCAACCTAAATCAAGGATCTAGCCTAATCTAGTTAATGGACCCTACAAACACACAATCTGATTAATTTTAATTAAGCGTTAATTTTAAGTGTTTTATCTTAATTCAAAGGAACGGAAATGAAACTGATGGTGTTTGTTAAGAGACGAAAGAGAAGAACAAATGTTGGAAACAAAATTACTTATTTTTCAACAAACAAATATTTGCAAATTGAACACTCTTTAACCAACTTTTCTAACTAACTTTTCTCTCTAAGATCTTTTAAAAGAAAAACTCAAAACTAAATTTCATTCGACTGCGAGCTACTTAAAGTCCTAAGTATTCAGTAAAGAACTTAAGAAAGCATTCTTCTTCCTGAAAAAACAACTAACCTAACTACTTAACCAAACAAGAAACTAAAAACTTTTTTTTTTATGCTCCAAAATAAGAAACTTGAAAATGAATTCTTTTCTTTTCTTCTAAAGCAAGTAAAAAGGGAAAAGTGAAGACRAGACGAGACCAAAAATCAACTTCTGGTCTACTGCGGCTCGCATAGAGTTACTGAAAATACTAAACAARTTAATCAGAAAAAACTCACAAAACTTGTCTCAAACCCTAATCAAGAAAACAAGAAATATTGATAAAGAAAAAGCTAACTGTTGTCAGAACTAGGCCAAAGACTGCAAGAAACAAAGACCACGGCTAAATCAAAAAAAAAACCTGAGAAAATATGGCTTCATTCAGGGAAGAGGATGATTGCCTCTTATTTAAAAAATATTTTCCTGACACAGGCATGCAACTGATACTTCAGTAGCCTACGTATGTATGTGGGCTATCCAAATATAGGGCRTGTATGTACGCGTGCAGACCCACTGCAGGCCGCGTACACCTCTGTGACTTCTCTAAAAAKAAAAAAATTAGCAGTCAAGCATAGGTAGGGAGTACTAGTATGGAAGACYAGAATCCCTTAAAGACACATAAACTGACTGAAACTCAAAAAACAGTAAATAAACCAATTAAAAATACCCAAAAATAGAAATCCCCTAAAAACCCTAGAGGCTCCCCAGTATGGTCGCCAATTCTGCTATAGTGGGAAAACCCCCCTACGGACTACACTAGGGTTCTAAAGTGCAGGCAAAGCTAAGCGTCTAAATTCTCCTACTTTTAACCACTATCCCGACAACACCCCGCATTAATATATAAAGTACAAAGTATAGGGATACGATAGTCTTACCTTGAACTCTGTGTCGGGTGTCGATCCCAATGCATTTGGTCGCTTCTCGACTGCAAATCTCCTCCCAAGGCTGACCTGCATTCACCGAAAGACAAACAAGAAACTACGAACAAGCATTCTATATATGGATTAATGGGCTAGATGTCATAACAAAATGTATATCATACATAGAGATAAAACACATCATATGGCGGGATGGCAAAAGTACTCATTTATATTAATCTCATAATGTCACTTACAAAATGAGATCGACGACTACTCCTCGAACCCGTTTCTGGGCCCCTTTTCACCAAGCTCCAACTACTTCGACGTATCCTTCTTCTCTCACACTTCTCTCTAGAGAATAGGCATAGGTTTATGGATGAGGGAAAAAGGGCAAGGATGGAGAATTCTGGCTCAAACTCACAATGTGGCTACAAATTCTTGGGGCAAGGGGGGGTTAGGAAATGGGTAGAGTTTCACTACTTTCATGCTTCTCCTTAGAATGGGACCCCAACACCTTCTTTTATATGCCAAAAATATAGTTATTCGGTTGGGTGGTGAGCTATGGGTAGTCAATTGGTTAGGAAACTACCCAAAAGCATGTATTCCCTTGCAACTTTTTATTTTTTGCAACTTTTGTGGGTATAAGTGGGTTGTAATGGTGAAACTAGCATACGTACGCATGCAGTAATGGTGCAGCTATCATACATAAGTGGGAATTAGTGGTGCAGCGCACATACATCTTCAAAAAATTGGTTTTTAAGAAGAGTTATTCAATATTGGCTTGGAAAAAATAGTAAGTAAGATGGCCTGCTGCTAGGTATGCATGTCTGGTGAAAATTAGGGTTATAACAACAAACCCAAGTGTGCATTGTTAGCGCTATCATTTTTTCAGTTAGATTCAGTCTTAGTCGAGTCATGGTCTGTGTGTCAAAGCATGTGAGTTCAGGTACCGAATAACGAATGGGTCAAAGTTAGCAAGTGGTCGATTGGCCCTTAGATTCGGGAAGGGATGTCAGAACCAAAACATGTGTAAGTGGTAAAGGTATTTTCCCAAAGAGTCGGGTCTTGTCAGAGGAGGATGTTTTACATGCCAAATGTCGAGGCAAGTTGTTAAATAGAAGTCACGATGGCAGATGCAATGACCATCAGCAACTCATTATGAAGTCATAAAGAATGAAAAATCACGGTGCGTGTATCACATATACTCTGCAGCTCTTATCAGTTGTACTTTACACGCCCCGAAGTGTACTCGATGCGCGGATGTGCTGTGAAAATATTCAGCTTGCTTCGAAACCTCCAGTCACCAAGGATTAAGGGTCATGTGGCATGATTCCAGCTCTCACCTACCCAGTTATAAATTTTGGTTGCTCTGCATGTATTCTGTTCACCAACAAAGTTTATGCTCTATCTGTAATTCTTCCCACGAGCCCTCAGTTTCTCGTGGATGGAAATCCCATTGCCATTAGTTGTGTCACAAACCTAGGTCAATTGTTTAGGTCTGTGTTGAATCCACCACACGCACAGAACTCACATGCATTGCACCATGGAAACATTCGAGAACATAAGGAAAGGGGCATAGAGCGGAAAAAATGTGGGGCCCAAACCTCAAAGCTTGACATTGGTCAATGGATATCCTGATTTAAGAGCATATTTTGAACAGGTCGGATGCATGTCGTTTTGTAAGAAAATCCAAGGATTCAACATGAAGCTGGAGGAACAGTTCGCGCTCAGTTTCAATGGGATCCATGCAGCAATTTCAGGAAACACATTCCAGGTGACAGAGGAAACTCTTTCATCCGCAATGGAGATCCCTCCACGCGGTCAAAGGTGGTCTAAAGGCATGCCTTTGGATGTGTTATTCTACGAGGATTTTATCAAGACAGACTGTTTAAACGGGAAATTCGAAGTGGGTATTACAAGTTGATATCTACAGGAGCCTTTTTGGAAGCTCCTAAGGGCAATTAGGAAATATTTCACCTGTGTAGGGAGATTTGACAGAATACAAACACATCACATCATATTTTTTATGCATTTCACAGGAAGGAGATCGTTAAATCTTCCTTTCTTCTTGCACCAAAGCCTCCAAGAAATGGAAGACAGTGTTCGGGCTAAAGAAAACCAGCTGAAGAATAAACTATCTCATGTTTCATTGATTAAATTGTTGACAGTTGAGGAGTTGCGGCGATTGGGAAAAAACTAGGATTCATTTCTCCTCACAGTCGGCATCCCTAGGGACCCCAAGGGAGATTCCCATCTATTTGCAGGGAAGATAACATCTCACCGTGCAAATTTAGAAGAAGGGAAGACATCGGAAGCCCTATCCTCCCAACATCTGATACCTCAAAAAAGGGGCAGACCAAGGAAAAACAAAGAAACAGTGGAAGCGCAAGTCCCGAATGAGCCATGCACGAAATCAACTGTTGAAGAGTTAATCATGCGCGCCATTCGACTGGAACCTATCGAAGGTCCAAGTAGAGAAACCTGCATCCAATGAAGGAGGTCAGACACCGAAGGAACAAATATTCGTGAATCATCACAGCATCTCAAGCAAGCTCAGCTCGCCATCGCTGAGTTGTACCAGGAAAACAGAGAGTTGAGACAGCGGTTAGCAGAAAAGACTCTCAAGGCATCAACATCACAAGGTAGAGAGGGAAACGCGACATGGGTCAAGATATATCTCAGGGAAGTGCAAGACACAATCATCCAGCTACGTGAAACACAGAGAATGTTAGAAGAAAGAAACACAAATCACTTCAAGGAATTTGGACCAGCCCTGGAAAACGTTCGCGCAACTCTAGCCAACGAGCAGAAGAGGCTGAAAGGGAACGTGGTTCTACAAAGACAAGTAATGAATATGAAAAGCTGCAACTTGTCTCTCAGGAGAACGATTTGGATACCAAAACTACAGAAGGAGCCAGAAGCATAATTAATCGACTCCATTTTTGTCTTCCCAAATGTGGCGCAGATTTTGTCTCCCCGTGCCCTTTTTCTTACCGGGAAGTCGGGACTCTGACAAGTACCTGCGCAGCAAGCATATGACATGCTATGCTAGAGGCTCATCTATTACAAAGGACAGGTTTACATTGGACACGCGACAGTTTGAAGAAAGAGGGTGTCCCCTAAATGGTGATGTCATTTTGGAAACACCTGCGACATTCTGCGGTTACCCGCCACATGCACGCTCCAGCAAATGATTGCACAGTAGAAATCAAGGTCGTTACAATGGGTGGTAGGATTCTGAAAGAGCACTTGATTGTTTGGATACCATGTCAAAGGAAAATCATCAACACATCACTCTCTAACGATGAAATCTTGTTGATGATTGAACTGTCGTGGCAAAGACGTTGGTTATTGTGCGATTGAATATAGTTAGTTTCTATTTTTAGTAAAGTGCCATACGAAGAGTCATATAGCAAAGAATAATCAGAGCCTGATTTCTAGGGATAATATTTAGAGGGCAGGGTGGCCCGAGTGGCACACCATGGTCTATATATTTCTTATTTTCAATGTAATCCAGGTTGATTGGCAAAATAATGTAGACAGAGACTATTGAATGTAGCTTTCGAGCTCGATTGAAATTTAATGCAAAGGTCCTGAAAATTTGACGAAAAGATTATAATGGTGGAAATTTGATGTATTGTACTCTCTCTTTGCGTATGTGATTTCCTGTGTTCTTTATATTCATATCTGTATTTTTTTCTAAATAGGAACATGATTTGGATCTAGAATTCACCATGTGGTGCTCTAGATTTGCACCATTTAGACAACTGTGTTTCTTCTAAGTGAACTTCGAATTCATCCCCAGCGGTGCTCCGAGTTTCTTCATGTGTTTTTCTCCCGACACACACAACGATTTTTAACTGAAATATTGTTGCTTATTTATCCTTTATCCTCTCAAGTTCAGTAACTAAGTCATTTGTTTCTATCGTTTTCTTAAATTGACTCCATAGCCCAAGGTATTGCTTTTCTTTCACCAATAGAACCAGAAAATATTGTATGAAAGTGTTAAATCTAGCCGACGGTTTAAATCCATAACTTGTACAGAGATGAAATCTCAGAGAGAGCCCTCTCCAGGTCGGAAAGGATAGTTTCAAATCTGGTTTGTAGGTTGCCTCTGTCATTCGTTTCCTCGACCGAACGAATTTACGAAGCACTAACATTTTGGCGTCACTGTCGAGGACGGAATTGAATAAATTTTCCCTAGGAGAACGACTAAATATATAGTTTTGACCCCTGAGGGTAACAGTGATCCAAACATCTACATTGGTTGAAACCTTTACCCTAGAAACTCCAGTAAAAGAGACCAGTTTTACAGAGTAACGCCACTCAGAAATCCTAGCTCCGAAGACCATTTATACTAGAGCCAATCCTAACCTGAACCCTGTAGAGCCCGTATATGATCCTGAGATACTTCTGCGCAAGGTAAGGGAGTAGGCGCAAGACCCATTCTATTAGCTAGAAAAAAAAAATTCCTTACCCAAGGACGGGGCACAAAGCATTGATGACCTAGACTTTGACACCCTATTCGAACAAACCTTGTTCAGATCTAAATCAAAAACCAGCTTGGATCATATAGTCTTCGACAAGAAGAGGTTTCAATCTCTGATACTAAAAAAAATCTCTGAAGCTACAAATCCCGCTCAGAACATCCTGCAAATCCCAAACCCCCCTAGAGAAATGGTTGCAATATTCTCCCCCCTTGCTCTTCCATCCCAACTGCATGATTTGCCCCATAACTACAACCAGAGGATTAAGTTGTATGATGCCGAGGGAAATGCCTCTACCCAAAAGCACCTGGATTGTTTCAATGATTTCATTGATCTATAAGAGGTGGATGATGAAGACATGAAAATGAGGTTGTTCACGCAGACTCTTTCGGGAGAGGTTAGAAAGTGGTTCAAGGCCCTCCCAATAGCAAGAATCCCCGACTTCGTTGCGTTTGAAATGTCATTCATTGCTATATGGGGAGACAAAAAGAATACTTTGTAGCTACTGATGCAGTACAACAATATGAAGATGGAGTCGAAGGAGACGGTGCAAGTGTTCTCGACCCGTTTCATGAGGGTCTACAACTCAATTCCCACAGAAGTCCAGCCACCACCTGGGGTTGCACAGCTTTGATACACCGACTCTTTTGACAGAAATTTTGCCTTGATGTTGAGGGAGAGAAGATCTGCTAATTTAGACACCATGATGAGTGACGCAATCGAAGTCGAGGTGAACCTGATGGCGTCGGGAAATATTAAGCAAAGCTTTAACAGAGGCGGGAAAAAACCCCAAGGAGATGCACATCCTTCGAATTCTCGACCCTCGGAGGACAAGTTCGACTTGATGATGAAGATGATGGAGAAGTTGATGGAAAGAATGTATGTGGGAAACAAGCTCGCCGCCCAAGAACAACATGACCTCCAGCCCAAAAATCAAAACCTTAGAAGATGTTCGGTCTCGCAGATCAGACAGAGGGAACAGAGAGACCAGGGTGACCAACAAATAAGGCCCCTATTCTAGAAAAATTACACAAACGAATATTTTGATCAGATGATCCAAGATCAAATGCATTGTTGCGACGACAAGGACACTCGCGTTTTCTTGACGAAGGGATAACACGATCAATACATGAGCGAAAATTTTGATATTATGATGGAAACAGATGATACGTTATCTTCGGAAATGGAGGAGTTCAGGAAGGGCTATCACAATGCCATCATGCAGTTCCAAAAGCAATACAACCTCAGGAGCATAAAGGCGTCTACAGAACCTCAACAGACAAATCCCATAGGGAACCTCAGGCAGACACCCCTTCCACAAGCCAACCTAAGAAAGACAACCTGACCAAGGATGCGACTGAAAAGGGAAATTCAAAGGAGGAGGTTCCAAAGAAAGCGTCGAAAACAAGACGAGAGACATGCATCAAAGAGGTAGAAAAAGTCTCCCTCCCTTTTAACTTTGAGAACGAAATGGCCAAGATTAAAATCTCCATCCCTTTCAACGATCTCATCAAGAAAGGAGAATATCGAGATCAAATTATTAAAATGATAAAGATGGGAGAGACTCCCGACACTCTGAACGTCGAGGATGACCACCCTGCCATTTTGTTTGGTCCGCGCATGGAGGAAATGGGTGATACCGATGACGTTACCCCATTCTATATCATCCTCAAAGTCCATGACATGACTTTGCATAGCATCAGGATCGATTCGGGCGCGTCACACAATCTCATGCCCAAAGTGATCATGGACAAGTTTGGTTTGGACATCACAAGGCCCTATAAGGATATTTTTTCTTTCGATTCAAGGAAAGTGAAATGTTTGGGTCTAATCAAAGATTTGGTTGTGTCGATGTCCCAAATCCCTTCTAAGAATCTGGTTATGGATGTGTTTTTGGTCGATATACCCCCTAAATTTGGCATTCTATTTTCCAAGTCGTGGGCCATGAAATTAAAGGAAACCCTACAGATGGATATGTTGTATGCCACTATTCCTGTCTTCGGCCAAGAGAGACGGTTGTACAGAGAGGTTTTGCTCAAATACATGGTGAGTAGCAAGACCCAGCCGAATAAGCACCCTATCTGCTTCGTCGACACTGATATCAGATCCTCCATATTTTACAATGACCTGAGCTTTAAAGAGGAAGAGTCGGCAGCCGTCATGACTATCGAGGATAAAGTAGGGCGACGAGCAAAAGAATGCGCAGACACAAGGAATCGCGCAGAGAACGAGATGTGGAACATGAGCTTCGATGGAGCCATCAGCAAGGAAGGGGTCGTGGCTGGTGTATGGATAAGTCCTCCCAAGGTGCTCACAAAACTCTGCTCATACAAACTCGCCTTCGATTGTACAAATAACATGGTTGACCATGAGGATTTGATTTTGGGTCTAAGAGTTTTGAAAGAGTTTGGTACAAAGAGGATAGTGGTTCATGGAGACTCTGAGCTCGTTATAAACCAAGTGAAAGGTATATACCAATCCAAGCACCCCAGACTAAGGGCGTACAGAAACCTGGTGTTGGACCTCCTCGAAGAATTCTCGGAGTATAATTTATCAACGATCCCGAGGGAGCATGTTGGCCCTTGGTTATAGAAGGAAGTGAAGAACAAAGAAGAAAAGGGAAAAAGAGAACCTCGCAAAGGCACATTAACTAATATTGGGTCGAAGTGAGCAAAAGAGCAAAAAAGATGGAGCGAAGCCCGAGAAAGCAAGCCGTTGGAAAAGGAGATCGAGAATGACAAGTCAACAAGGAAGAAGGATTGTGGACAACTCAGCAAGTAGAAAAATTCACCATTGGATGCTTTGGAGCACCGCGTGACAAGAAAGGAAAGACAGGTTGGCGAAGCCCTGAAAACACGGGTCAAGTTGACCTAGGGTTTTAGACACCTAGGGCTTTGGTATCTAGGGTTTTGGACACTTAGGTTTCAGCCTAAGGATGTCGGTGAATGGTTGTAATGTATAAATAGAGGTCTAAAGGGCCTAGGTTGGGTTGGTGTTTTGGGTTAGTATGTTATTATTGTAGATCGAGTATATTATTGATGAGAGTGAGTATTGAATCGAGAGAGAGAAGTGTTGGGTACGAGAGCATTCTGGATTGTAAGATCTTCAGTTGGGTGCAAAGATCAACCCTGCAGCTAGGTGCGCAGGGAGGGAAGAGAATCATAGGAGAAGAAAGGAGATATGTTAGCTAAGAGTGCAGACAAGAACTGTATGCTTTACTTAAATATAATATAGCACAGTTCTGTGGACGTAGCCCTAGAGAGAGGGTGAACCATGTATATTTTGTGTTGTGTCTGATTGGTATTTTATATTTGTCATTCATATATTGTTATTGCATTGCTAAGGTAGATATGATAGATGCATGGAGTAGATCAAGCTAATAAGTGATATATGAATGTTGTGTTGTTCCTGTGTTAGATCCACTTGATATTCCCCTTGGTTGTAAACATATCTATCCTACAACCCCCTCATAACTGCTTCGGGTGAGACTGCATATGCTTCGCAGGTGTTACCGAAAGGGCCAGTAGTTAGGGCTTGTTGGTGCACTCTTGGAGCTGAACCCTGGGTCTGCCCTTGTGCCAACAAATGGTTTAGTTGCCAGGACTGGAATCTTTTTAAGGGGATGTCAAGGTGGTTTCCATCGAAGACAAAGATTCAAAAGTGGATAGAATATCAAGAGAAGGACTTCGTTGAAGCCCAAAACAAGAACCCTAATCTTAACTCAAAGGATTGGTTGGAGAAGCATATTTTTACCGATATACACGAGATATTCTTTGGAGGAATCCATCAAGAGCTATATGAGTGGCTAGCTAGATTATCCGATACCCAGTTCGAGATCTGATCTAGACTTCCTGTGGTCTGGACGTCGGAGTTGATCAAGAAGGTCAAGAAAGATGATAGCGTCATATCATGAGCAACAGATTACTGGTTCGATAGTACCATTGGAGGGTACATCACAAAGCTTGTTGTTGACAAGGTAGAGTCATACAGCCAAGTTGAGAGATATTTCTTTAAGGGACCCAGAGGAAAATTTTTACAATTCTTGAAGCTGAGACTCAAGATGTTGTTGCATGAGAAGAACCTCTTGAAGATACAATAGATTGGTTGGATCCAAAAAGTCTAATGTTCAAAAATTCAGATAGCGACAGTGACACAGAAGCTGGACATACACACAGTGGGAGAGTGTTCCGAGAAGTCCAGCTTGCAAACCTATTTAAGCAGAACTATGGGGAGGAGGGTTTCTACATTGGAGAAGAAGCAGATCTAACAGACGAAGAACATTCAGAGCCCACCAGGACAGAGGAAGGACAAGTTGAAGAGCTTCGTCGAGGAGGATCTGAAGGCTCAAAAACCACACAGATCATTGAAGTAGGTACTACTATCCTTCCTGTTGATTCAGTGTTAAGCAACTAGAGCAATCACAGTCACTAGAGTGTCCAAAGCACTGTCCATAGTAGCCCACCACATATTCAGATGAGAACCCTAGGAAGATCTATGGCAGATGAGATGAGACTTCCTATATTTAGGGGAGATGGATCTGAAGATCCTAACCAGCATTGGTTCCTCTATGAAGTTGTATGGAACATTAAAAATGTCACAGATGAAGCTGTCAAAAGAACCCAATTCAGTACAACTCTCAGAGATTGCACACTGAGTTGGTACACGAAACTTGTCCAAGGACTTGCACAGCCTAAGCCATTGAATTAGATCAAGAATGTGTTGATTGCAGAGTTCAAGAACCCCAAGTCGAAGTCACAATGTATCACAGAGATGAAATAGATCAAGCAGAAGGTGGTCGAACCTGTGTGGGAATTCTATCAGAGATTCAAAACCTTGACAGGCCGATTAACTTTTTAGATCCCAGATGAACAAAACAAAGAATGGTTCATTGTTTCCCTCTTACCACACATCAGAGTTCCCCTGATGCAACAGAAGATTGCTTCGCAGGATGAGGCATTAGATATCACCATGAAGCTTGAATCATCCCCTATGGGAGAATCCATCTCAGGTATGAGTCAGATCCTGAGTCAACTAACTAGTTTGTCTCTGCAGGTCGAAGATATGAAGAAAGACAAGGGAAAAGATAAAAGAGAATACAGTTGGTGTGTCAGATTTTGATCAGAAGGCCATGACAAGGAACATTGCCCTCTATTCAATGAATACTTGGCTTCTGGAGCCCCGACCCCTTTAAAGCAAGTCACCTTACCCTGGTGCAAGGTATGCAGAAACAGACATCGTACTGGTGAGTGCTACTACATGCAAAAGTATGTTCAGACACCTACAAATTTGTACTGTACATTTTGTAAGTCTGTAGGGCATGATGATAGGGATTATAGGGCTTATGATATCATGCATGAAATGTCAAGAGACATATATAATATCCAAGGCGAAGTACAGCAAGAAGGAAACACTACGCAGCATAACTCTCTTGGGAGAGGAAACTTCAATCGTTGCGGTGGATTTAGAGGAAGAGGATGAAGAGGAGGAATGGGTTGAGGCCAAGGACAGATCATCTGTTATAACTGCACACAACCCGGACACCTTGCAAGGGATTGTCAGAACCCTTGTACCACTTGCATGTTAGAAAAACAGGACCATGGAGCAATAAAATAAAACAAATGCGGAAACAAAACACAGAAGATACACAATACAATAGAGACACAGATTTACGTGGTTCACTCAGTGTGGGCTATGTCCACCAGAGAAATTTCCAGGTCCTTACTTTATTATTATCCAGCATATGAAGGGATACAACCTACAGCAAACTCATTGTAACTTCCTCTTCTTTCTCTCATAGTCTCCTATCTCAGAATACAATATTCGTAATCAACCATAGCCGCAATACATTTCCCTCATAAAAGAGGGTTGCCTTCTAGGGAAAGAACCTTAACATAATCTCTATCATTAGATCTGTGACCTTATAATGAACTGTCCAGATTTACAATGATATTACAATATACATTTACAAGGCAATTTTTCCTTCGGGGGCCTGCTTGCCCCCGAACCCCACAGA
>ML797358.1:400725-448449 GCA_009831015.1 Picea engelmannii
ATCGAAGTCAAACATAGGCCGACGATACCCGATAATATAAAATATTGGCAAGTGTTTGAGGATGACAAACAAGTGGAGATATTTCTCCAGATGAGCGACGAGTTCACCAATGTAAACATTGATTATGAGTGATGTTGCGACAAGATGAAAGTGAAACTCCGCACAGTGACGATGACCCCTTTTAGAACCAGATAGTTGGGAGGGACATAGTGCAACTAAATAACAATATGATCCCAAAAGGATTAGTTCCGCTGGAAAATTTGTTTGATGAAAACGATGTGGCTAGAAATCCGAAGATCACTGCGAATGATGACGATGTCGAGGATTGCAACATCGGGACCCAGGAGAATCCGAAGATAATCAAATTATCAAAGACGCTCAGTCTGGAGGTCAAACAAGACTACATCAAACTCATGAAGGATTTTATCGACGTTTTCACCTGGGGTTATGACGACTTGAAAGTCTACGACACTAAGGTGATTCAGCATGTCATTCCTCTCAAAGAAGACCCAAAACCTTTCAAGCAAAAGATAAGATGGATCAATCCCCTACTGTTGCCGCTAATTGAAAAAGAGGCAAAGAAACTCTTAGAAGCCAAAATTATTGTTTCTTTTAGATTTTCAAAATGGGTCGCTAACCTGGTGCTCGTAAGGAAAAAGAGCAGCAAAATAAGGTTGTGAATTGATTTTTGAAACTTGAACAAAGTATCCCTCAAGGAAAACTACTCGCTCCGTAAGATGGACTATATTCTGTAGAAAATAGTTGGATCCCAGAAGATGTCTATGCTGGACGGATTTTCAGGTTACAATCAGATAATGGTGCACCGGGATGATCGGGAAAAGACAACTTTCACGACACCATGGGGTACGTTCATGTATGATAAGATGCCTTTCATCCTTATGAACGTTGTAGCTACCTTCCAGAGGGCGATGGATATAGAATTTACTGAGGAAAAGGATAAATTTATCCTGATCTATCTGGATGGCATCACAGTGTATTCTGACTCCAACGAACAACACCTTAAGCATATGAAGAGGGTCTTCCAGAAATGCAGGAGGTTCAGCATTTTGTTGAATCCGAAAAAATCACATTTCGTAATACAAGAAGGGAAACTATTGGGGCACATCATCTCAAAGGTGGGTATAAAGATAGATCCCAGCAGGGTAGAAGGAACCCTCAAAATCAGCACTCCTCGCAGCAAGAAGGAGGTGTAGTCCTTCCTGGGAAAGGTGAATTTCTTGAGAAGATTCATCCTGAATCTGGCGGAAATTATAAAGCATATCACCTACATGCTCAGAAATGGAAAGATATCAAATGGAACCCCAAATCCAGGACATCGTTTGAAGACATCAAGGTGCACTAACCAAAGCTCTCATATTAGCCAGCCCAGATTTTGCGAAGGACTTCATCTTGTTCTCGTTCACCTTAGAGCATATCATCGATGGCGTACTGTTACAGAAGGACGATCAGAATTTTGAAAATCCTATAGCTTACTTCAGCAGGACATTGAGAGATTCCCCACTGAGGTATGATATTATGGAGAAACTAGCATATGCCTTAGTAAAATCCCTCGAGGAGTTCAAGACTTACATATTACATTACCATGTTGTCGCTTACGTGCCCAGAAACTCAGTCAAAGACATATTGACTCGGCCTGACCCTGAGGTACGAAGAGGTAAGTGGATCACAGTCATGCTGGAATATGACCTCGAAATCAAGCCCATGAAGATGATTAAGGGTTAGGGCCTTGCAAAGTTGATGGCGCAGTCGAACTGCAACGTTCTGGGAATAAACTTCATTGTTGATCTGATAGAGAATACTCAGGAAGAAACAATCATGCAGGTGTCTCAGAAATTCATCGATTCACCTTGGTATATAGACATCATTTATGTGTCGAAGAATCATCAAGCTTCCCCAGGGTTAAGTGAGACCAAGGCCATGTTCTTAAAGTTGAAGGCCACTAAGTATTGCATCTTAGATAACTCTCTCTATTGGAAATATCTAGGAGGGACATTGTTGAGTTTCTTACTAGAAGATGACGCGGAACGAGCTATCAGAGAATTCCACAAAGGCGACTATGGAGGACATCACTACTGGAAAATCACCGTGCATAAAATTTTAAGGGTGGGTTACTATTGGCCCGACATCTTCACATATGTATAGAAAGAAGTTTCCAGTTGCCACGAGTGCCATATCTTCGATGGAAGGAGAAAACTGCAACCCCTTCCAGTGAAACTGATCTCGGTCGAAGCGTCGTTCATGTAATGGGGCCTAGACTTTATAGGAGAGATTCATCTACCATCCTCGACGCAACACAAATGCATACTTATGGCTACGGATTACTTCACAAAATGGATCGAAGCAGTTCCAACAAGGCAGGCTACCGATACGGTCATCATTCAGTTTTTGGAGACCAACATCTTGTCTAGGTTCGAGTTCCCTATCAAGATCATCAAAGATAATGCAATCGCATTTAAGTCCAAGAAAATGGAGAAGATTTGTAACGATTACAATTTAACCTTGGGACATTCTACAACCTATTACCCACAAGGTAACGTATTGGCAGAATTGTCCAACAAAATCCTAACCAAGATTATCAAAAGGCTCTTGCAGGACAATAAGAAGGCCTAGCATAAGAAACTCATTTACACGTTATGGGCTGACAAATTTACTACCAAAAAATCCATCTCGATGTCGCCATTCCAAATCGTATATGGCGTAGATGCAATTTTCCCCACCTCACTGGGGTTGCCCGTCAAGAAGTTACTACAAGAACAAGAGGTTGAGCTAGATGACACTCAGAGAAGAATAAATCAATTGATTCATGCACAACAGATGAGGGAGCGGGTTTACAACTGATCACAACTGCACCAAGATAGGATGAAGAAAACTTTCAATAAGCACGCTAAATAGGAGGAATTCCAAGTGGATGATATGGTGCTAAAGTGGGACGCGAGGAATGAAGACAAGGAAAATCATGGAAAATTCGATCATCTTTGTACATGATCTTTCAGAATCGGAGCGTACCATAAGAACAACGCATATCTGTTAGAAGAGATTAATGGAGAGTCCACTCGTGGAGGGCCTGTGAATGGCAGGTTCCTCAAACATTATATGGTTCAGTAAGGTCTGTTTTGTTTTTCATGTCATTGTGAATAGCCGTTTCATTTTTTTTTTCAAAGAAGGCATTTCGAGCTAGTTTGTGAGCAGAAAATTGAAACCCAAAGTGAAGGCCCTAAGTTTATGTTGAGTCTGGTTGAAACTATGTCAAGAAAGTCTAGGTTTTGTTTTTATTTTTTGTTCTTTTAGAGTCTGGAAGTTGAATAAGGCCCAATGGTCAGGCACCTGGTCTATTGTTCTTTGCCACTTCACTAGGTGGATAGCATCCCCGTTGGAGCCAGCTATTAGCGCCATCATTTTTTCAGATAGAGTCAGTCTTAGTCGAGTCATGGTTCGTGTGTCAAAGCATGTGAGATTAGGTATTGAATAATGAATGGGTCGAAGTCAGCAAGTGGTCAATTGGCCCTTGGAGTCGGGAAGGGATGTCAGAACCAAAACATGTGTAAGTGGTAAAGGTATTTTCCCAAAGAGTCGGGTCCTGTCAGAGGAGGAGGTTTTATGTGCCAAAGGTCGAGGCAAGTTGTTAAATAAAAGTCACATTGGTAGATGCAATGACCATCATCAGCTCGTTATGAATTCAGAAAGAATGAAAAATCAAGGTGCTTGTATCACATATACTCTACAACTCTTATTAGTTGTACTTTACACACCCCGAAGTGTACTCGTCGCGCGAATGTGCTGCGAAAATCTTCGGCTTGCTTCGAAATCTCTAGTCACCATGGATTCAATGTCCCCTGGAATGATTATAGCTCTCGCCTGCCCAGTTATAAATTCTAGTTGCTCTGCATGTATTATGTTCACCAGCCAAGTTTATGCTCTGTTTGTAATTCTTCCCACGAGCCCTGAGTTTCTCGAGGCTGGAAATACCATTTCCATCAGTTGTGTCACAAACCTGGGTCAATCGTTTGGGTCCGTGCTGAATCCACCCCGCATGCAGAACTCACACGCATTGCACCATGGAAACATCCCATAACATAAGGAAAGGGGGGCGGAGCATGTGGGGCCCGAAACTCAAAGCTTGACATTGGTTAATGGAGATCCGGATGTTAGAGCATCTTTTGAACAGGCTGGATGCATGTTGTTTTGTAAGAAAATCCAAGGATTCAACAAGAAGTTGCCGGAACAGTTCGTGCTCAATTTCAACGGGCTCTGTGCAGTAATTTTAAGAAACACATTACAGGTGACAGAGGAAACTCTGTCAGTGGCAATGAAGATCCCTCCGCACGGTGAAAGGTGGTCTAAAGGCATGCCTTTGGACGTGCTATGCTATGAGGAGTTTATCAAATCAAATTGTTTAAACGAGAAAGTTGAAGTGGGTATTCTAAGTCAATATCTACAGGAGCCTTTTCGGAAGCTCCTGAGGGAGATTAGGAAATATTTCACCTGTGAAGGGAGACTTGACATAATACACACACATCAAATCAGATTGTTGATGCATTTCACAGGAAGGAGACCATTAAATCTACCTTTCTTCTTGCACCAAAGCCTCTGAGAAATGGCAGATAGCGTCTGGGCTGAAGAAAACCAGCCGAAGAAGAAATTATCTCATGTTTCATTGATTAAATTGTTGATAGTTGAGGAGTTGCGACGATTGGGAAAAAATTGGGATTCATTTCTACTCACAATCGGCATCCCCAAGGGAGATTCCCCTCTATCCGCAGGGAAGGTAACATCTCATTGCATAGAGGCAGAAGAAGGGAAGACATTGGAAGCCCTATCCCCCCAACATCCTATACCCCGAAAAAGGGGCAAACCAAGGAAAAATACAAAAATCGTCGAAGCCCAAGTCTCGAGCGAGCCGCGCGTGAAATCAATCATTCAAGAGTTAATCATGTGTGTCATTCAGATGGAACCTGTCGAAGGTCCAAGTCAAGAAACCTGCGGTTGATGGAGGAGGCCAAAAACCGAAGGAACAGATATTTGTGAATTGTCGCAGCAACTGAAGCAAGCACAGCTCGCCATTGTTGAGTTGTACCAGAAAAATAGAGAGTTGAGACAACGGTTGTCAGAAAATACTCTCGAGGCATCAGCATCATAGGGTCGGGAGGGAAACGCGACATGGATCAAGAAGAAGCTCAGGGAAGAGCAAGACACAATCATCCAGCTATGCGAAACATAGAGGATTTCAGAAGAAATAAATGTAAAGCACTTCAAGGAATGTGGATCGGCCCTGGAAAACATTCACGCAACTCTGGCCAACGCGCAGAAGAGGCCTAAAGGGAACGCGGTTCTGTAAAGACAAGTAATTAATCTGAAAAGGTGCAACTGGTCTCTCGGGTGAATGCATCGAATACCAAAACTGTAGACGGAGCCATAAGCATAATTAACCAACTCCATTTTGTTCTTCTCAAACGTGACATGGATTTTGTCTCCCCGTGTCCTTTTTTCCTATCGGGAAGTCAGGACTCTGACAGGTACTTGCAGGGCAAGAATATGAAGCGCAATGTTGGAGACTCATCTATTACAAAGGATAGGTGTACATTGGACACACGACAATTTGAAGAAATGCATTGTCCTCTAACTGGTGATGTCATCTTGGAAACACCTGCGACAGTCCAAGGTTACCCGCCATATGCATGCTCCAAAAAATGATCACGCGACAGAAATCAAGGCCGTTACAATGGATGGTAGAAGTCTGACAAAGCACTTGATCGTCTGAATACCCTGTCAAAGGAAAATCATCGACACATCACTCTCTAACGATGAAATCTTGTTGATGACTGAACTTTCGTGGCAAAGACGTCAGTTATTGTGCGATCGAATATAGTCAGTTTCTATTTTTAGTAAAGTTCTATACAAAGAGTCATCTAGCAGAGAATAGTCATAGCTTGATTTATATGGATAGTAGTTAAAGGGCAGGGTAGCCCGAGCGGCACACCACGGTCTATATATTTCTTCTTTTCAATCTAAGCCAGGTTGATTGGAAAAATAGTGTAGACAGAGACTATTGAATGTAGCTTTCAAGCTCGATTGAAATTTAATGCAAAGGTCCTGAAACTTTGACGAAAAGATTCTAACAGTGGCAGTTTGATGTATTGTACTCTCTTTGTGTACATGCTTTCCTGTGTTCTTTATATTCATATCTGTATTTTTATCTAAATAGGAACATGATTCGAATCTAGAATTCACCGTGTGGTGCTCTAGATTTGCACCATTTAGATGACTTTGTTTCTTCTAAGTGAACTCTGAATTCATCCCCAACGGTGCTCCGAGTTGCTTCATGTGTTTTTCTCCCGCCACACACAACGATTTTTAACTGAAAGATTGTTGCTTATTTATCCTTTATCCTCTCAAGTTAGGTCACTAAGTCATTTATTTCTATCATTTTCTTAAATTGAATCCATAGCCCAAGGTATTGCTTTTCTTTCACCAATAGAACCAGAAAATATTGTATGAAAGTGTTAAATCTAGCCGACAGTTTAAATCCATAGCCTGCATAGAGATGAAGTCTCAGAGAGAGCCCTCTCCAGGTCAGAAAGGCTAGTTTTCAGCCTCAAAGCTAGTTTGTAGGTTGCCTCTGTCATTCCTTTCCTCAGTTGAACGAGTTTACGAAGCGCTAACATGCGCAACACAGTGCAATGTGCGCACTTTCCCAAGTGCGCGCAACACATGAAAATATGTGCACCTTGCCTTGATAACACTTCTTTGTGCACTATTCTGATGTGTGCAACACCATAACTAGGTTTCAATGACTCACCAACCTATATATTCATTACATTTACACTTTATACCAATCGGCTTTGTTATCGCACAATATGTACCTGCCCAAATCCCAAGGAAAGTAAGGGAGATTGGTGTAACAAACAAGATATCCTTTCACTGTAACCTTATTAGGAAATCCCCACTTTCTAGAGGTAGGAAAGGTCTACCCCAAAAGAGGCGTCCCCAGTAACCTAAAGGGATGGAAAATTAGGGTTATGTTCAATATGTTTTCCCCCCTCTCACTGGTTACCAAAATCACTAAATTTGTTTCATAAAGATGAGGTTAATTAAGTGTTTGATGTACCTGCCTGGAACAAGACAATATAGCATTCATATACAATAATTCCATGTACAAAAATGATAATAACACCTCAATAGACAATGGACAACGACAATAAGTGCTATCTGATATAAAATTACAGCAGTTAATAGGTTTACAACAACGATTGATAAAATGTAACAGTTGCAACAAATACTCCTCGGAAAAGCTTGAAAAGACAATGAAAATATAGCATTGACTAAGTAGTATGATAATAACTTGTCATAAGAAATTTTTGAAGTGGTTGGCTAGCAATTAATGTTGAGTATGCAGAAAAATCATTGCAATTAGATGGTTGTAGCAAACATTTATAACAATGACAAATAAGTTAGTGATCTAGGCTAAACTAGGGTTAGAGATAGTTAGTAAAAGCTTAGGAGAATAGTGTTTGAGTGTTTATTCAATCCTTCAACAAGAGAGAGGCAAGAACTAGTGCCTTCGAGGTTTATGGAATCAATTATATCATCACATTAACTTTGAGAGACAACGATGATTATACTTGTCTAAAAGATAACAAGGTGGAAGCTTGAGATGTAGTACCTTAAGTTCTCAAGCACCAAGCCTCAAAGAGAAAGTTCAACTAGGGTGTAGTCACTTTTAGGCCCTAGTGATTTCTCTTATCCTTAGACTCTTGAAAAATATTTAATGCAATAATAACTAGACAAATCTTCTATAGTGCTATCACTTTAGGGCTCTAGAAGTTTGTCTAGACAAGATCTTCTTAAGCAAAACTAGCAAAATAAAGAGCAAGAAAGAAGCACCTTATGTTTCTTACTCCTATGGTTTCAAGCAAGCAATTTCATAACATTACATGCAAATAAACATACCATAGACATTTATCATGAAATGAAAATTGCAGATTTACTTACTTCACCAAGAATAATCAAGCACAAAAACCTTAAATTTGACAAAATTTCACCAAGAAATGATCCAAAATGCATCCAAAATAACCTCCAAGCATGTGTGCCTTGGTAATTTCAGCCAATAACCCCTTTAGGGCAAACATTTTAGTCCTCCCTCTTGTGAGAGGTGAGTTATGATGATAAAATGAGAGTACTTTCATACAAAACTTTGACCTTTAATTATTTTTAGGTCAAATAAAAGGTTGACCTAGCCAATATACATTAAAGTCCAATTTTGACATAAATGAAATTAATTAACATCTAAAAACATATCCATGGGTGATGTCGTGCCCTACTAGGGTGACATTGAGCACCTAAGGTGGAACGTTGGGCTCATGATGCAGAACACTTGGCCTCCAAAGGCCCTAGATGATGCCCACACGCGCTACCCAGCTCACAACTGCACCCAAAATGTAGACCCTATCTATGGATGACGTCCATGGTCATGATGGTGACGTCCTAGGCTTTCAAAAGCCAATTTCCATGTGGAAGAGCAAGATCCCCCTGGGTCTAGGTTTGCCAGGGTGCCTCTAAGGAGACGTCCTTCTTTCTTCCTAGTGCAAATGTCTGATGTCTTCTTGCCCCTGGCTGGGGTTACAACATCCATCTTTGGGATTTTAGGCCCATGAAGGTCTGAGCTAATCATTCCCTCATGTGTACCTGTCCACCACGCAGGGTCTTGTAGCAACAACAAGTACGCCCTCCATGGGTTCATAAGTCACAAGGATCATAACATGTAAATCACATCCAATAATTAAATTACCCAAACATGTGCATCAAACCCCCCTTTTACCCAGACAAATGCTCAAAGAGGTTGTGCAATTTGACAAGTCAAGTTTGGAGAAGGTCTCAGGGTGTCTTATTTGGCTAATCCTCCTTAAGTTTGGGGTGTTTCTCAAGTGGGAGCCAATCCAGGTCATGTAAGTGTATGAGGTGGCATGGGGTAAGTGTTTGGGCATGGGGTGCATTGATAACAAGGAAATGTATGTCTTACCTATGTGTGCCTTTGTAGAGGGAGAGATGCACCTTGTCATAGATTACATTGTTTCCTAGCCCATTTATTGCCTTTTACTCTTAACTTTATTATATTTTGACCTTTTCTTTGTCTGCTTCAATGAAAGAGTTAAGGGACATTGTCCTAGCTTGGTGATCAGAGGTGATAGTGTTATCCACAAACATTTCACGGAAATGAGAAGGTTGGATTGTGATGAGACCCCCTTTCTTTTGGCTATGCCACCAAGAGCCACTACCCTAGTTTGGTGAGCAGATAGGTAGCAGTGTCATACTGCTACATGCCCATGGTCATAATAGGTCAGCTCGTGATGAGACCTCCTATCCACCAACTAGTACCTTGAGTTTTTATTTATCTTATGGGTTCCTTTTTCTTACTCAGAAGATTTTTATTGCTTTCTTAGGAATCCCTGGGTGAAGCATCTCAAAAGGTTTCAAAGGATTTTAACTCTTGCCAGCTACTTTTACCCTCTGGACCTTTATCCCCTTCTTCCCACAAGGCAAGGTACAACCCTTCCTAGTGTGGCCAATCCCAATGCATGAACAAAGGTAGGGGAAGATGAGAGGAATAAAGATGGAAAGTGGTAAGTATGGAGGGAACGAACGATGACCTTTCATAGGCCAACATAGTGGCAACCCATCCTAAAGGGAGATCAACTTACTAGGGAACCATGTCACCCTTCGAGGTATGAA
Source organism: Picea engelmannii (assembly GCA_009831015.1). Classification (NCBI taxonomy): domain Eukaryota; kingdom Viridiplantae; phylum Streptophyta; class Pinopsida; order Pinales; family Pinaceae; genus Picea; species Picea engelmannii. Next base: position 410,473 of record ML797358.1, read on the forward strand.
CAGATCAAAGAGCATAATTTCCAAGCAAACGTTATGAAATGAAGGAGAATTATATGCAACATATTCAAGTGCTTCAAGAATCAGAGTGATGCAAACCATGATATCTGGACTCATTACCTCATGGAGCAAGACCCATCGCTACTTCAAAACCATGCTAGTGGGATGGATACTACTGTTGATGATGGATGGACTGCACTGAAGAAAAGAGGGGCCCTCTAGGGCCATGCTCAAGTCATTTGGATCTCGGTACTCCATGTCTAGAACCTGTGGGCCTCAAGACGTGATCTCCTTAGTTATCCATAGGCTAGGGGATAATAGGCTCACCAGCTTTTGTATAATTACAAAAGGTTTCAAATCAGGGACACTACATTGACCCCAAGAAGGGAATGTACCTCATTTCATGGGAAGAAGGGGCTAAAGGCCTAGAGGTGTTGTAGATGGAAAAATATAGGAGCCATGTATTATCCTCTAGATGCTCTCCCTAAGGTCTTGATAGAAATGAAATGATTCTCCAAAAAATTCAAGGACCTATAAAAAATCAAAAATAAAAACACATAATTAAATAAATGTCTCACTTGTTGAGGGAATGCATTTGCAATGTCTTTTACTATCCTTGCACATGGCACTCAATGTGTTGGACCATAATCAATTAATGGAAAATAAATGGCTTGGAAAAATGTTGCATTGCAAACGAGGTTGAAGCACACCCTCTACAAAGGCACCCGTAAATGAGACAATATGAGCCCTTGATATGTCAAGAACCCCATGCCCAAAATCCATACCCATACTCTTTTACATGACTTAGAGAGGGTCTACTTGGAAAACACTCCTTGAATTGGAGATTGATCTACCCAATAGGGCACCATGACAACCCTCCCATACTTAAATTTGGCAAGTTGTATAAGGTCTTTGAGAATTTGTTTAATTTGAAAAGGGGGGATTTAATTCACATGTTTGGGTGGTTCTTTTATTAAATACGGATTACTTGGCATGATACATGTGACTTGTGGACCCTTGGAGGGCATACTTGTATGTCTTTGTGGGACCTTTCTAGGTGTAAGATATTACATGGAGGGACTAGGTCACTTCGACCTTCATAGGGGCTTGAAGCCCACGGGATGGATGATGCTTCCCACTCATTGAGGGCTTGAGAAGATGAGCATTGCCTTTGGAGGCACTTCAACGGCATGTGATGGTGACATTGTGGCCACTTTCACCTAAACGTTGTCCTTGGGAGGCTTAGGACGTCACACCCTAGCCCTTGACGTCACCTTGGATGATGGGGTTATGGTGGGGTTTGATGATTCTACAGGTGATGTGATGTGATTTGATGGAGGGAGATTCCTTACTTGACACTCTAGCGCATGATGACATGACACATGGACTTTGTAGGCCAAATGACTTGTTATTGGAGGCTCAATGTCACTCTTTTAGGGAATGATGTCATCATCATGAGGGCTTTATTTTATGTAAATTTTAATTTTTAAATTGTAAAAGCAAAGAGAGGAGGTCGGCCTCCTTCTAATTTGATGTTGACAGTTTAAAGTGGACAAATTGGTTTTAGGTGACCTCATATAAATAGATCTCACCTCAATTTCATTTTATCATCATCATTTGAGAATTACATACAATCTTGGATGAAATTTTCATCCTGTTTGGGAAATTTTCTCCATCTTGTCTATTGTGCTTTTGGATGCTTCTACTTGTCTATTGGTGAAGGAAGGCTAGTGACTTCTCTTGATGCTTGTTTCTTGGCAATTGTGGTGGAATATTCTTGTTAAGTAAGGGTTTTTCATGCCATCTCTTGGATTAGATAAGAAATTTTTGCAATTAAATGTTTTTGTTCTTGATCTTAAGGTTATTTTTTCAAACTCTTAGAGGATTATAAGGGCATACACCCTCCATCAAGATCTATCTTTTATTGTCATTGAATAAGGTTATTTTCAAAGGTTTCTACAAGGAGTAAAAGGGATTACACCCTTTAAGATTTACCTTGCTAAGGTTTGTTTTCTCTAGGGAGTAAAAAGGCTTACACCCCTAGAGAAGTAATAAACCCTAGCTCATAAACATGAGACTCCATAAACCAATAGATAAGCAACTAGTCTTTTTTGCATTGGAGATTGAATATTATGCATTGGTAAATGTGATATGAAGGAGATTGAACTGTTTAAGTTTGGAATTTGATTTTACATCCATTAAGATACATTGTGCCCTACGGGTGTCTTGATTAGCCAAGTTATTTAGTTGTTGTAATAAATTTTAAGCTGCAACCAATAGGGTTGCAACAAACTCGTCCTCTTTCATTCTTTTACTCATTCTTCTACCGTTGAAATTCACTTGTAATCCTTTGTAATTGTTCTATTGCTTAAAGGCTATCATTTGGGTGGTTTACTTGTTGATTTTAGTGGCTAGAATTTGTTTTTGTAGAAAAATTTTGCTACATCCATAAGGTTGTTACATATCTTGTTGATAACACTTAGTAACAACCCTCTAATTGTTATCAAAGTCTTTCTATAATCATTGGAAAATTATCTACTTGTAGCTAACTTTATTTCCAACATATTGCACTTGATTTTGATGGTTAATTTTGTCATTGTCATAACTTATTTACTGGATGTATATATTTCCATCCTGGTACAATTTTGGGACAACAAGGTTTCTTTATGATTCCCATTTGGTTTTGGGGCTTAAATATTCATAAATTGTCTTGTTTCAGGTAGGTCTAACATTGTTTTGTAGGTACACTACCTTGGCAACCATTTACCACCTCATAAGACTTTCTCTCAAGCCTCTTTCCATTATTTGACCTTGACCTATAGGGGCATTATCCGATCACTTTCCACTTTCCATATCAATCCCCCCTAGGGTCACCTGGGAAGCCTCCATTGTGTTGGATTTATCCTTCATTAAAATAAGGGGACATGTATTAAGGTGACAATGATAGTTGTTCCCAGTTTTGTCGCACACTTGGTGTTTGGGTTGGGATTTTCCCAAACTACAATCTGTGTGATAACATTTTTGGTGTTGTTTTCAGGGAATATTTTGAATCCTTTCCAACCATTAATGACACTTGGAAAGTTATCCCAAAGCCTCTCCTTTAGCTTGCTTGGTGACTCCATTTGAGGGAAGTTCCCTTGTATCTTTTGATGATATTTTCGTAAAGTTCATCTAGTGAATCCACTAATGTGTTATGGAAGAATATTTGTATCCAATTGAATACCCACTGGGGTGGTGGGATGATATCCCAAAATTTGACGGTGATCCATTTTCGGTCATTGCACACGTTTTCAAATTTATCGACTGCATTAGTTGGCGTGACATGATCCATTTTATGTCTAGATAAGAAACAATGGGATTTGATCAAGCATACTTGCATCCCAAAGGACTTTGATTCTACAACCATATTCATCTGAGAATTTCTCAAGCATTGTGGACCGAAATCCTAGCATTTTGAAGATATTATTCATGACCTTGAGGATTCTTTTTCGGGAAGAAATACTTCCATTGTAATTGACTGAGAATCTGAGGGTAGTTTCCTCTTTACCCATTGAAAATCATGGGATCACATTTGAAGAAGCATCGGTATCCATTCTCCCACCTAGTGAAGAAAAAATGTCCAAACTTGTTTCATTCCTAGAGTGATTAGTCCCAAGAAAACAATCAAGAAGAAATAAGTCAAAAAACAGGTCTGTGTAGAGGAGGAAAACTCAAAGGAAGTACAAGATCTTGAGAAAACATCACCCACTAGAGAGAAAGCCTACAATGGCGATAAGAATGAGATTTCCCTCTTCGATCCTTTCAGGAACAATTAGATGAAGCAGTCTCCATTGAGGATTAATCCCCTTGTTATGAAGAGGCATTGTAGCAACATGTCAATAAAAAAAGACACTAAGAAGAGAAGGAAGAATTTCGATAAAGTGAAACATGTTGAAAACCCGGATGAGACATCGATATTCATTCTACCGCTTGATGAAGGTGAAGTTGTCTAACTTTGCCTTCCTCCTGTAGATGAAGATGAAGAAGTGATTAGTCCCAATGATGCAGATGACTTCAGGGAAGACCTCTCTGACATGGTTGATCATCACATTTATGATTTCATATGTGTTTGGAAACATAGATGGGATGTGGGTTGTTTCATTTTTTATAGAGATCCCATTTATGACATTGAGGGTAGTTTTCAAACGAAGAGAGTTGAGTTGTTATCTTTGGAAAACTGGTCTTTGTGTGTATATGATTCAGATGTTCGGAAACCTAATGATGATATGAGCACAAATTGGTCTCATTCATCCTAGGATGACTTTTCACAGTGTACTGGGGATGAATTTTAGTCATCCCTTGAGAGTTGTGATGCATATCCTTTTGAGAACTTGGATTTGTTCTATGAATATTTTCAGCCACCTTCATGTTCAAATTTTCATGGACACAAAGATGTGGCTAGCCCAGAGCAATCAGAAACTCATACTACTGAGCATCATATTTCTTGTCTCGAGCCCTTTTTCATGGATTTGCAGATGAAGAAGAAACATTTTTCAAGTATGGGGAAAGATTCTTTCTCTAGACCTAGCCTCGTCCCTTATCTCATATCTTATTCCATACAAAAACATGGGATTTTCTTGGGACCCCTCATTTTCTCTCAACCTTTAGGGATTCGTGATATTCTAAGTGAGTATGAAGACGAGCCATCATCTATATGCAATAGTCCTATTTATATATGGATTAATCAAGCTTGTGGCCATTCTTTCCAACATGATTGTCTCCCTCCCACCCACTTCCATGAGTTGCATTTCATGAATGATTATATGTCAATTTACACTCATGATTATTATGTCCTTGATTTATCTTTGTTGTATTACATAATTAAGCATAAGGGAAGATACATTGATGAGATGTTGAGCAGGTGGTTGCATTGATTATATGATTTCACATGATATCATTAAGCGCTTGATCTCTACGAGCCTCAAGCCCTAGGTAATCAGGTAGGTCGTTTGCTTTCTTGCATTTGCATTTGTGTGTTCATCCTAGTGTAGTTTCATTTGCTTTCATGTTTTACTTTACATGTTTCTTTATTTGCATCCTGCATAGTTGTTTACTACATTTGATTGAACTCATATTACATGTTAACTAGAATTTTTTGAAAAATGCAAAATTTTATTTTTAATGGATAGCTATATTTTTAATTTTTTGATTATATTAATAAAGGGGTGAGTGTGCCACCCTTCAATATCCCAATGTGTTTATTTAAGTGTGTGTAGGTAGAGGTCTTACCTAGATATGTTGAGGTTCTCATGTACTCTACAGAAAACATGTGTCCCCAAGTAGGAGTCAAATGTTACCCACTCATGCCTAGGGGTAACTAAAGAGATGATGTATCGAGGCCTGCAGATTGCAGACATGGAGTGCCAAGCGCTAGATGATCGAAAAATCCCACATTGTGCAGGCAGAGCCCCTCCTCTCCACCACACATCACCATTCATCTTCAGAAGTACAACACCATCCACCACATCGGCGTGGCTCCTAGAGGATAGCAGGTATTTCTTCATGAGGTAACAAGTTCGGTCTCATGGTAAGTGTCACTTTAATAATTGAATCATTTGGGCATGTTGCAAAGAGTTATTTCTTGATTATGAAAAATTTTGCTTGGAAAGTATACCTTTTGCCTCATTTCACCTTGGTGGTTGAAATGGTTTCCCTGTAAATGGGTCACCCTTGGGAAAATATTTTCTAGTAGGGAGTCTCCTTGAAGGGTCATTGTACCATTCCTACACATACTTACCACCTTCCATACTTCTTACCATGTGTTTCCTCATCTTTTGGGTTTTCGGGATTATTGATCCCAAGAAGGGCTTATACCTCATTTGATGGGAAGAAGAGCTAAAGGTCGAGAGGTGTTGTAGATGGAAAAATATAGGATACATGGATTATCCTCTTGATGCTCGCCCTAATGTCCTGAGAGCAATGAAATGCTTCTCCAAAAAATTCAAGGACCTGTAAAAAAAAAACACATAATTAAATAAATGCCCCGCCTGTTGAGGGAATGCATTTGTGATGTATTTTACTTTCCTTGTACATGGCACTCAATGTGTTGGACCATAATCAATTAATGGAAAATAAAGGGCTTGGAAAAATGTTGCATTTCAAACGAGGATGCAACACACCCTCTACAAAGGCACCCATAAATGAGACAATGTGAGCCCTTGATATGTCAATAACCCCATGCCCAAAAGTCATATCACCATCCACCTCATACTCTTTTACATGACTTAGAGAAGGTCTTCTTGGAAAACACTCATTGACTTGGGGATCGATCTACCCAATAGGGCACCATGACAACCCTCCCATAATTAAATTTTACAAGTTGTATAAGGTCTTTGAGCATTTGTTTAATTTGAAAAAGGGGGATTTAATGCACATGTTTAGGTGGTTCTTTTATTAAATATGACTTACTTGGCATGATACATGTGACTTGTGGACCCTTGGATGGTGTACTTTTTTGTCTTTGCGGGACCTTTCTAGGTCTAAGCTATTCCACGGAGGGACTAGGTCACTTGGACCTTCAGAGGGGATTGAATACCACATGATGGATGATGCACCCCACTCATTGAGGGATTGAGAAGATGAAAGTTGCCTTTTTAGGCACTTGGAAAACATGTGATGTTGACATGGTGGCCCCTTGAACCTAAACGTTGGCCTTGGGAGGCCTAGGATGTCACACCCTAGCCCTTCATGTCACCTTGGATGATGGGATTTGATGGTTCTAGAGGTGATGTGATGTGATTTGATGGAGGGAGATGCATTACTTAACACTCTAGTGCATTATGACATGACACATGGCCTTTGGAGGCCAAACGACTTGGTATTGGAAGCTCAATGTCTCATCTTTAGCCCAATGTCACCCTTTTAGAGCATGCCATGATCATCATTAGGGATTTATTTTATGTAAATTTTATTTTTTTAAATTGTAAAAGAAAATAAAGGAGGTTGACCTCCTTCTAATTTGTTGTGGACATTTTAAAGTGGACAAATTGGTTTTAGGTGTCCCCATATAAATAGAGTTCACATCACTTTCATTTTATCATCATCGCTTGAGAATTACATACATTCTTGGCTAGAATTTTCTCCCTACTTGGGCAATTCACTCCATCTTGTCTCTTATGCTTTTGGATGCTTCTACTTTTCTATTGGTGAAGGAAGGCTAGCAATGTTAGGAACCAAATATAAAAATAGCATAAAAACCTCAGAATAAGTGCTCAACGCCTTGAAAAAGAGAGAAATTTAGATAATAAGACTCTTCAAGGGGGCAACCTCCTTATACATCATATGAATTCACAAATACAAGATGATTCCAAATGAAAAGGTCTCCTTGGTATATATAGGAGACTGGGAGGTACAATTACAACTAATGGACCCAAGTTGACATAAATAAAATAACAATACTAGTGTAATATGCCCCAATTAAGGGGTAATGTGCCACTATTTAGGGATAAACATGTCCCTCCCCTTCAGACAAGTGTTGTCCACAACGCTTGAGTAATTATGGATGCTTTTGTATAAAAGACTCATCTTCCCAAGTGGAATCTTCAACATGTAGTTTCTTCCACTTAATGAGATACTCTGAAATGGATCTATTCCTCAGTTGGCGAATTCTTGTGTCAGTGATAGCTTCAGGCTCCAATATGATTTTTCCTTCCTCGTCAAGTTCTGGAAATATAGTTTGAACTGGGATCTTGTCACCTATAACCTTCTTTAAGCATGAAACATGTAAAACTGGGTGTACTCTCGAAGATGCAGGCAACTCCAATCTGTATGCCATAGTACCAATATTTTGCAACACCTTATAAGGGCTATAGTACTTTGGTGATAATTTATTATCCCTCTTAGCTTGCTTGAGGGACATTTGTTTGTATGGTTATATTCTAAAAAATACCCAATCCCCTACTTCAAAACTTCTTTCACTACGATGTTGATTTGCTTTTTGTTTCATGTGATTATGTGCCATGGTCAGGTTGTCCTTTAGGAGTTGGAGAACTTGTTGATGCTCGATGTGATCTTCCACTGCTTGAACCTTAGCTTTTTCTTTTAGAGAAGAAATGATGGACAATGGGTGATATCCATAGGGCGCCATAAATTGTGTCATTTTTGTAGCAGTATGAAAGGAAGTGTTATACCGCCATTATGCTAAGGGTAACCACTTGAACCATTGTGTTTGTTTATCAGAGACAAAGCAACGAAGGTATCCTTCCAGACATTTGTTCACTATCTCAGTTTGTCCATCAGATTGAGGATGATAAGATGAGCTATGAGCCAATTGAGTACCCAAACAAAAAAAAATTATGTCCAAAAATGTCCAGTGAATATGGGATCTATGTCACTTACAATAATCTTTGGGTTTCCATGTAGATTTTGAATTTTCTCCATGAATGCGGTGGCAACTGTACTGGATTTGAAAGGATGAGAGAGTGCACAAAAGTGTGCGTACTTGGTGTGTCTATAAAAAATCACCATGATGACACTCTTTCCTTCAGAATTTGGTAATCCTGTGATGAAATCCATGGAAACCTCCTCTCATCGCTAACTTGGGATGTAATGGTTGTAAAAGACCTGGGGTTTTAATTGTCTCCATGTTATTTTGTTGGCAAACCAAACATTTTTCCAGAAACCTTTGAACATTAGTTTTAAGGCCATCCCAAAAAAAATCCTTCTTGACCCTATGATAGGTTTTCAAAAATCTTGAGTGCCCTCCTACCGGAGAGGTGTGCAATTCCAAATGTACCTTTTGTTTGAGTTGGGATTTCTTACATAAATATAAGCAATCTTTGTATCATAGGGAATCATTTTTCCATGTAAATGTATCTGATGCACTGGAATCTGTTGCAACCTTTGAATGAGAGTCCTCACTTTTTTGTCATTCTTCCATTCATCCCTTGCTTATGTTATCGAACCAAGTTGGATGATCGAGATAGGACAGAGAAAGGCCTCAACATCTTCATCCTTTCTTGAGAGTGCATCTGCCACAACATTTTTCTTCCCTTTTTTGTAGATGATTTAAAAATCATAACCCAACATCTTGGTCACCCATTTTTTTTTTCTTATGAAGATAGTCTTTGTTCCAATAAGTATTTAAGACTTTCATGATATGTTTTGACCTTGAAGTGCCTGCCTATTAGGTAAGGGTGCCATTGCTTCAATGCATGTATTATTGCCATCACTTCCTTCTCATAAATGGGTTTATGTAAGTCCTTTCCCTTGAGTGGTCGACTTTCAAAAGCAAGGGGCCTTCCTTCTTGCATTAGAACAACACCAATTCCATTTCCTGAGGCATTGCATTCCACAATAAAGTCTTTTATGAAGTCTGGTATGGTCAAGACATGAGATTTTCACATCGCCTCTTTAAGTTGTTCAAAAGCTTGAGTTTCCTCTAGAGTCCATGAAAATGCATCCTTCTTATTTAATTTCATTATAGGTGTTTTTATTCTTCCATAGTTTCGAACAAACTTGCAGTAGTAACCTGTCAAAAATCCTCTAAGATTCTTCAATGTTTTGGGAATCGACCAATCCATCATGGCCTTAATATTGTTAGGTTCTACCTTGACACCTTCATGAGATACAATATGACCCAAATAATCTACCTCCTTCACCCCAAAGAAACATTTGGATGGTTTGGAATATAGTTGTTGCTCCTTTAGTAGTTGTAGCACCCTGTCAACATGTTGAACATGATCGTCCCACAACTTGTTATAAATTAGTATATCATCAAAAAATACTAACACAAATTTTTGAAGGAAGGGCTTGAAAATAGAATTCATCAACCCATGGAATGTGGAAGGTGCATTCGTAAGGCCAAAAGGCATGACCAAAAATTCATAATGGCCTTCATGAGTTTGGAATGTTGTTTTTGGGATATATGCTTCCTTCATTCTAATCTAATGATACCCTGAACAAAGATCCAACTTTGTGAAGTAGATTTCTCCATGTAGTTCATCTAACAATTCATCAATGATGGGAATGGGAAACTTATCTTTAATTGTGATCTTGTTGATCTCTCTATAATATGGACACATACACCATGTGCCCTCTTTCTTGAGTACCATTACCACCGGTGCAGAGTAATAACTTTGGATAGGTCTAATAATGCCAGCCGGTAACATTTATTCAACCATATGCTCAATTTCACTCTTCTAGGCATAAGGGTATCTATAAGGCCTGATGTTAGGAGGAACACTCCTAGGAATTAGGTGAATAGCATGATCATGATCACGAATAGGTGGAAGACCTATGGGAATATCTTCAAATACTTTGGAATGCTTATCGATGATCCTTTGGATATCTAGGGGAATATATGGCTTAGATGTTTGAACATATAGTGAGCATAGTTGTACAATTACACCCTGATGTCCCTTTTTCAATAATTTTTTCATGTCATTACATCTTATCACCTTACTAGGTTTCCCTGTGATACCCCTTAACTCAATTTCCTTTCATTCCAATGAAAATTTTATGAAAAGTTCTTGAAAAATAAAATCCATTGTTCCCAATGATTGTAACCATTGGACTCCTAGTAAGTCATCAACACCACCCATGGGTATAGAATTCATTGGACTATTCATTACATATTCCCCCATAGTAAGACTGATTTTATGGCATTTTCCTGAGAAATTGATAGTTCCTCTATTTGCAATCATTACTTGAAACTCTAGCATTGGATATATAAAACAAATGAGAGCTTTGGTTAATTTATAGTGAATGAAATTATGAGTACTACCAGAATCAATTAGGACTATTACCTTTTACTTTTTGATATATCCTTCTATCTTGAGGGTTTGAGGAGTGATAATTCCAGCCAATGCATTACATGATATGGTGGGAGTCAACTCTTCAGAAGAAATGTCTTCTATGTTTTCATCTTGATATGGTTCTTATTCTTGTTCTTCTTCCTCTTCACAATCTATGTAGAATAATTTATTCTCACCACACTTATGTCCCTTATTGTACTTGTTGTCACAATTAAAGCATAAACCTTTTTATTTTCTTTCCTCCAATTGTTGAGGTGTCAACCTTGTAGGTTAAGGTGGTTTAGAAGAAGGAACATTACTCTCTTGATAGATGTTAGGAGTGGTCCTTATAGTAGCCATAGCCATATTTTTACTTTCAACATTTCTCGCCACCCTGAATGCATTCTCCAATGATTTGGGTTCCCAAAGGTGAACCTCATGTTGAATGTTATCCTTTAAATTTCCTATGAATACATCAATTAGGTGCTCATCTGGAATATATGTTACATTTATATTCAATCTTTGGAAGTTCTCAATTTTCTCCACAACTGAACCCTTTTGCTTGATATTTATCAATTGGCTGAAGAAGGTATTGATCCTTGTATCCTCATAGTGTGCTATCATTTCTTCCATGAAAATTGTCCAAGTGACAAGTGATTTGCAAGAACAGAGCCATCGATACCACACAAATTGATTGGGTTCTAAATATAAAGAAACAATTTGTACCTTTTGTGTGTGTGGCACATCATGTATATCAAAGAACTTCTCCATATGGAGTATCCATGTGATTGGATCCCTGTCATCAAACTTCCTCATATCGATCTTAGGAAATTGGTTGGTCTTCAACCCAAAGTTGGAGTTTCTCCAGTCTTGATTCATCTTCCTTTTGTCTTCATCATGAATTTCATGGGATACATTGTCACTTTCATGTAGCCTCTCTATTAGAAAAAATTTCAATCCTTCCATGATCTCCCCTTTTAAACCATCAATCTTAGTATCCATTATCGCTTCCAGCTTATCTTTAGTTGAATCCATCATCCCTTGTAGCACATCTTTTGTTACTGCCTACTTTTGTAAATCATTTATGTCCCTAGACATTTCTTCACCTTCATCAAGATTCCAAGTAGGGATGTCTTAAGGCTTATTTGGTGTAGAAGTTCCCTTTTTTGGTGGCATGTTGGCCAAGTATCACTGCAAGGTAGGAATTCCTAATTGACTTAGGTAGAGGTCCTCACATACAAGGGAGTGTCAGGTGATATAGCTCTCTGATATACATGCGAGGTCCAACAATAGTACACTACCCAATATCTTAGGGAACTAACTAAGGAGGATTGACCATGCCCTTAGCCATAATATCCGACTACCCAGGTATTAGACAGTGATATCCCTGAGTTTTGTTCTCGGTGTACTATAGCAACAAGACAACCAAAAGGTTTACTCAGTAAGTCTCAGGATTCTAGGGGGTCTCCCAATATATGTTAGGTACATGGGAGCTCAAATCTATAGGAGTGTTGTCTAATGTGAAACCGTTCGAAAGGGGCCTTCCGATATACTCTAGGTACGTGGAAGAACCACATTGTCCCTAGGTTGTAGTGCTGACCAGTAACGACGACTCCTATGTTTAGAGACACTAGAACACGTCTGTACCTAAAAAAATCCCTAAGTTTCTCTCAAATTTATGTGATACTCGTTTTATCCTACTTTATTCTACTTTTTGAATCACTCCAATTTGATCTTCTAGTCAAAATATATGCAAATTTCCAAAAACAAACACACCTTTTAAACCCTGATTTGGAGGTTGTTATGCTAGCCAACCTTTCTTCTATTGTATCTTTACAATTTAGGCCCTTGTAGGTCTGAAATTTCGTTCTGTAGTTCTATGATATGTCCTCTCTGCAATTCCACGGGTCTGATCAAAATTGAATGTGCCAAGTGGAATTTATAGTGACTTGTCCACACCTTGTTGATTTTTGGCCTTTCCAAGAGAGTGCACTTGTAAAGTGTGCCAAGTGCACAATATGTGATATATTATTTTGACACTTGCACCAGAAATTCCATAGAGTTTCTACTGTCCAATGCAACTAGTCTCACTTATTTTGGATACTCACTGAAGAAGATATCATTGTTTTACTCGGAACACCTATTTGAGACTAGTTAATAGGACTAGTCAGCTACCCTATCTTACACAAGGTGTCTCCCCCAAATTAGGATAACCCAGAAGCTGAAATTTTTACCATATATACCTTGATAATTCCTCTAAATATTCTCCAAGTTTCACAGTCTGAAGCATCACAGAAAAAACGTTATAGCGAAAATTATGATATGGTTGAATTCATGATGATTCAGGAACCCGATCTTCCATAGGCTATATCTCTGAAATTATAAAGCCCAAGAAGATGAGATTTTAACCACCAGTACTTTGATCCATCTACTAAATATGCCCCAAGGTGTTCCTTTTGAAACATCCCAGAAAAACAAAAATAGCGAAAATTCCAAGGTGTCTCAGATGCAGCAGTGAAACCCAAAGACCTTGAGCTATGATACCAAATGTTAGGAACCAAATATAAAAATAGCATAAAAAACTCAGAATAAGTATTCAACTCCTTGAAAAAGAGACAAATTCAGATAATAAGCCTCTTTTACCCAAGCCGACATAAATAAGATAACAATAATAATGTAATATACCCCAATTAAGAGGTAATGTGCCACTATTTAGGGCTTAACAAGCAACTTCTCTTCATGCTTGTTTCTTGGCAATTGTGGTGGTATATTCTTGATAAGTAAGGGTTTTTCATGCTATCTCTTGGATTAGGTAAGAAATTTCTGCAATTATATGTTTTTGTTCTTGATCTCAAGTTTATTTTGTCAAACTCTTGGAGGAGTATAAAGGCATACACCCTCCATCAAGATTTATCTTTTATTGTCAGTGAAAAAGGTTATTTTCAAAGGTTGCTAGAAGGAGTAAATGGGCTTATACCCTTGTAGATTTGCCTTGCTAAGGTTTGTTTGGTCTAGGGAGTAAAAGGGATTACACCCCTATAGAAGTAATAAACCCTATCTCATAAACAAGAGATTCCATAACCCAATAGATAAGGCACTAGTCCTTTTTGCATTGGAGATTGAATATTATGCATTCGTAAATGTGATATCAAGGAGATTGAATTGTTTAAGTTTGGAATTTTATTGTACATGTTTTAAGCTACATTGTGCCCTAAGGGCATCTTGATTAGCCAAGTGATTTAGTTGTTGTAATAAATTTTAAGCTCCAACCAATAGGGCTGCAACAAACTCATCCTCTTTCATTCTTTTACTCACTCTTCTATCGCTAAAATTCACTTGTAATCCTTGGTAATTGTTTTATTACTTAAAGGCTATTGTTTGGGTGGTTTACTTGTTGATTTTAGTGGCTAGAATTTGCTTCTGTAGCAAAATGTTTCTACAGTGGTAAGGCTATTACATATCTTGTTGATAACACTTAGTAACAACCCTCTAATTGCTATCAAAGTCTTGCTCTGATCATTGGAAAATTATCTACTTGTTGCTAGCTTTATTTCCAACACCTTGCACTTGATTTTGATGGTTAATTTTGCAGTTGTCATAACTTATTTACTGCATATATATATTTCCATATTGATGCAATTTTGGGACAACAAGGTTTCTTGTTGATTCCCCTTTGGTTTTGAGGCTTACATCTTCATAAATTGTCTTGTTTCAAAAAGTTCTAACATTGTTTTGTAGGTACACTACCTTGGGAACCATTTACCACCTCATAAGACTTTCTCTCAAGCCTATGTCTATTCTTTGAACTTGACCTATAGGGGCATTCTCCGATCACTTTCCACTTTCCATCTCAATCCCCCTAGGGTCATCCAGGAAGCCTCCCTTGTGTTGGATTTATCCTTCACTAAAATGAGGGGGGCATCTATTAAGGTGACAATGATAGTTGTTCCTAGTTGTGTCACGCACTTTTTGTTTAGGTTGGGCTTTGCTCAAACTACAATCTGTGTGATAATAAGTCTCATGCTAATAGGTCTCCTATGATGAATGCATAGGAACCTAGTGTATAAACAATTTTTCTCTTCACTTAGCTAAGTAGAGCTTATTTCCCTTTCTAAATAACTAATAAGTCTTTTCAAAGAAAATATAATATAAACATAGTAGATCCTAAAAGGTGAAGATGCTTAAGTCATGCCACAAAGTGAAGGGAAATAAAAAATATTTACTTGAACCATCAAATATATAAAGAAAATAATAATAATTATGAAAAACACATTGAATGTCAAGATAATAACCAAAGTTATATATTAAGCCTAATACCATATGTTTCTCAAATAAACATGACAAAAAGATGAACAAAAGTTTTTTTTACTCGACAAAGGTATTTAACTTTAAACCAAACCCTTGAATCAACATAAATCAGGTGAAACCAATCATGCCACAACAAAGGGTTCAATCAAACATCAAATGAGAACTAGAAGCATTCAAGAGACTAATACAATTTTTAACCAAAATAAACCCAAATTTTCAAACTTGACAAAATGCTCCAAAATGCAACAAACAAACAAACCATTAAAATTTACCAAGATATCAAAATGAGCCCATTCTTGCTTAGCGGAAGTCTTGTTAAATTAGTTATTTACCCTTTAATACTAGGACACTATCTATGTGAAGAGATATGTCTCAGCTTCATCAAATTCTAGCTTCATTTCATGTTACATACAAGAAAGAGACAATGTAATAGTTAGATATCAAAACACCAATCTTAAAATAACTTCCATCAAGGAAATGTGGCTCCAATGTTACAATGAAAAATACAAAATATAGAACATATTTTTACCTAAAATGCAACCTCAAATTGACATATAGTAATCTTTCTATGATAAAGAATCTTCGACCTACTCCAAAAATAAAGGAACAATGAATTCAATCAAATAATAAGAATCACATCATTTGTGTTATTCCATTCACTATTTCTTGCACCACCAATGGGACACAACACACATATACCAAAATAAGTGTCCATTGGGCCCTCATATATATTGGATTAGATAAAATATTACGATATATCAATTTCCCAATTCTCATATTGGTCCTCATTTTCTTCATTTTGAACAGAATATTCTCTAGATCGACTATCATTATGAGCCTTCAAAGCATTATGTTCTATATCAAGTTCATTAGAGAAATTTGTTATAGTGTTTCTCCCCTTCTATCATAATCTCGTCACCAAAGAGCTAGTGCTCTTTCATATGGAAAATTGTTAATGTCATACTTTGTTAATCTTAAACATGTATCCATATGTTTATCAAGCTTGTTCCTCATCTTTGACTTCAAAAATGACAGTGAACTAAACATTCTCTCATCCTCCATTGATCCCAAAATCATGGTTTGACACAAATCTTCTAATTTAAAATATTTTGATATGTTTCCCTGCAAGTATTGGCTAGCACCTAAAATAGTCCATAATATTGTTATTGCACCATATTCTAAAGGATTCTCCAAGACATGAAATTGCATCCACATTATTTCAGTGAAGCCTGTGGCTGGCTGAAATAATTTTGATGAATCTAAAAGACCTTGAACCTATTCTCCATGTATCTGGAACTTCTGGCAAAAGCAATGCACTAAAGTTTTTAATTTTTCAAGAAAGTCCACTTTTAAAGTGGTTTGACATTGTTGATTGTTCCAATATTGAGGGTAAACCACAGACATCGCCTCTAGCAATTTATCTCGAGGAAATCATTCTCTTATCTATGATGCTAGTGATTATGCAATTTCTATCAAGTTGCATCTCATTGAAATGACAACATTGTCGAATAGGTCTCTTGACACATGGCTCTCTTTGGTGATTCATCATGTCTTACCAACATAATGAAAAGGAACCATATACCCACTCATTGTCATACATATTATCCCTTTTTCATCAAACTTAAAAAAAAATCAGTATTTTCTATATCAATGATCGTAGTCCAATTCGTAAACCGTGGACCTGTAAAAGACTCTAGAATTGTATACAAATTATCCAATGAAAGGCATGCTAATTTTCTTACATTTGTGTATTTTTCAATATTAGGACATTCATTTCAACTAGCATGGGAAGAATTCCAACCAATTTTAATAATGTCTCTATGTTAATTAGTCGAAAGAAAAGATGTTAAGCTCTATCTACATTGAAGTAATGTTCATACATCACCCCTACCAAGGACTGGTAATCACTAAATAGTCTTTAAGTCGGTCCATTCAATGAGATCCATCTTGTATCGACATATTTTAATAGCTTGTTTCCATTTGTAACACTATAAAAAAAAAATTAAAACTCTGGAAATCATTTGGGACTATGACAACAGTATGCATTATCTTCTCATACAAGATCTTCAACTTTTAAAATTGATGGAAACTTGCTTACTATTTTAAATGCAAGATTCATCCTATGAACCATACAATGAATACTCAACATATACAATGAAGTTGATAGTTGTAGTCTAACATAAAGGTCATTCCTTTGTCTTGGAGTTATTGATGCTCCATCTACTCCAACACATACCAACTTTTTTGCGATCATTAAATGATCCATGCCACCAATTTCTTTCAAACTATTAATAACAAGTTCATAAATATTTTCAGTTGTAGAATTCTCTACCATTTTATGAATCCCAAGTAGATAGGAATGCCTAATATGGTTATTAACCATATAAATACTCATGCAGATCCATGAAGTATTATCAATAGTTGTAACATCATCCAAAGAGAATGAAAAAATCCTAGCATTTGCAATCTTCTCTTTCATACCATCATTTTCTACTTGAGTTATATATCTTTCCCAACCACTCGTTATATACCAATGAGAAGATGGAAAATTTGACACTTGAAGAAAAGATAGATATTTCTTGTAATCGAGATAATCTATCATAGGACAACCTTTATATAAGATGTGGAATACAATGTTTAATTGTGTTGGTTTGGATAACAAATTTATTTCCATCATCTTTCCAAATAGGGATGTGATGGTTCCTCCACTTGCCTCGAGTTTTCCCTTACTTATTAAATATTTATTATATTCATTTGCATATTTGACATGTTGACATTCCTTAGAAGATTTCCATCTGATAATAGATTTCTCCTTTCCATCTACAATTTTCTTTTCATACACCTTTCCTACATGCTTCTCTATTGTATCTAACTTCATCTGGAATGTCAATGGCTTGCCAAGTTTCCAACTATATATATTGCATCTAACTTCTTGTGACTTCTCTTTTTCAGTTGTTGGAGGTATTGGTTCAATAAATGAAAATTTTAAGACCCATTCTAGTTGAATTGTCTCCCAATGACCCATTGGACTTTTTGTCTTTTCTATGAATCGATTGTATCCTCTTCCAAGGAAAAACTTTCAACATTTTCAGTGCCAATTTATGGTGAAAATGCATTTATCTCAGTTTGACCACTAGAGGAACCTATTATGTCATTTATTATTTGGATATCACATGCATTCTCACAAGAGTTGGCATCTCTCTCAATGATAGGTTGTTCAAAGGAGCTCGAAGCATGAAGAGAATGTGGATCCTTGGATTGAGGTATTTGAATGTATGATGATACATTTGCTTGTCTTGATATTTTCTTCCCACGATCAGTGTTTGACATCTCACTGAATATTCCACAATTGAAATTTCAAATCGATCTAGAAATCAAAAGTGAAACCTACGTGAGAAATAATATAAAATTAGTAAAATTCCTACCAAGTATAGAATCACTATATGTAGTTATAGTAACAAAGCAAACACAAACATAATTACACCACAATTTTCTTAAAATGAAATTTTCATATGATTGAAAGTTTCGATGGGTTGCCCACACACTCCAAGCTCAACCCTCTAGCTACATGATTCGTGGAGCATAATAATACGAATAATTAAAGCCTAGAAGCACACTTGGTAGCTTGCAATGAAATGTTTTGATAGATGGTACTTTTTAAAAATTATTATTACGTACAGAGATTAGGGTGGCAAAACATCGAGAGCATATGCAACCTCAAGTTGTTTGAAAATTTAAACAAGTTTTTGTGGGTTGAGTTTGAGCTTGAGAATATTGAAAGATACTTTGGGTGCAAGGCACTCAACATAAGTAATGAGCTAATATCATTGTTGCATTATTGAATAATGGAAACATTAGTATGAATTCTACTAGTCTGTAAAATTGAAATTAGCATATATTGTTTAATAATATATTATACAAAATTTAAACATATAATTATTACAAATTTAATATAGACTAAATAATAATAATTTATGAATATATATAAACAAAATTATATCATTCCATTTAAAAAAATCAAATCTCTTTCACATTATTTTTGAATTTTTAATTAACTATTAATATCAAGAATAAGTTACTTAATATTACACACATACTTAAAAAAATCAACTTAAAATAATACTAGCAACTACATACATCTTAAATAAATCTTTTATATTTCCAAATCGTTTCAAATTTTAATTTTTTGAGTTCACAACACTCACTCAAATAATCGATATCAATGCTTCTTGTTTGGTACAATTACCTTTTAATAAAATGTTATCTACAAAAATAGAATGCCCTAGCCTTAATATAAAAAAGATGGCCTTAAAATATTAATTATGAGTGAATAAATCATAAATTAATTAGAGGGAGCACATCTTACATAGTGGATTGTTTTTCAAAATCCGTATTCTAATTTTCTAATTGAAGTAGTGTTGTTGTTATTAATAGAAAAACAAATAAATTTAAAAAATTAACAAAGGTGTCATTGCATACCTTCCAATGCAACTGAAGTTAATTGAAGTTGAAATACATGCAAAATGATCTAACTAGTATAATGCCACAATGAAAATGCTTCAGCTAGGAGGACGCTCTTGCAAAACTTATTCAGATCTCATTACAAGATGGGTTGCAATCACAACTAACGAGTTGCAAATTCAAACAATATATCACACTATTTATGGCAATTGGAGAAAAGACAAAACAGAGGGAAAGTCATTTAGTGTAGCGATCTTGTTTAAGGAGGACACAATAAGAAAGAGAAGAAGTAGGTTTTTGGTTTTTTTTTTCTCCTTCTTTGATTTTTGTGTATATTGTAACCTATGGGGTTTTAGCTTATGCATGTCTCAATAATTGTAGTCTGCAATCTTTCTTTGGATATTGATTATATGTAGGGGAAATTGGGTTTGGCTATAAGTGCAATGCTCACACAATTATTAATTTAAAAGTTTATATACAACTGTTTAGCAAGTTCTATTTGTCAAATTAACAACTTATGGAGATTAGAGGCACACAATTACAGTTTGGTAAGCAGACAATGTTCAATATTTGCATTACTCAATAAATGCTCTACTTATTCAACTAGTATTTTACTACAACATCTGCAATGTCACACACTCGACCCCCTAAGTAGCCTTTTAAGGGATGGGGGTATACTTTTTCCTCTTTCCTACAACTCCTTGAATCCTCGAATGAGGATGGCATCGTTGTGTGCTCACCGAGAGATTTCTAACGACTGAAACCTTTCCCGAAATCGAGCTCTGGTTTGAAAATTACAGCCTTCTGAAGTTTTTCAAGGCATCTTTGGCCAATGGCCATCCCCTTCACCACCTGGCTTCCACATAGCTTCGCCTCTCTCACTCCATCTGACATGGCACAGTCGTCATCCCATGACGATGACATGGCTATTGGTTGCAGGAAGTGTCTCCCGGTCTTTGTGAATAACGGGCCTTCGACCCTTCGATATTCTTACACAAGTCTAGAACTCCCCGAAGACCTGAAATCCTGAAGTCTCTCACCACTCCAGGATCTATGGTGGAGTTCTATCCACCCTTGGATCTAACAGTTGGGATCTATCCTCACTTACCCATAGTCTAAAGTTGACAAGGGGGAACTAGGTCCTTAACTCACGTCCTGTACCACGGTGCCACGTCGACCTGCCTGGTGACACCACATCACCATGGCATACATGGGCCCACCCAAATCAAGGCTTGACACTTCGGTGAGGGATTTTCGATGCTTCGGTGTTTACCACACCCTCCTATATCCTCAAATCTCTCGGAGCCCCAGAGTCCCGAAGTTCCAAAGTTTCGAACTCCTGGAGAGAGTCACACACACACACTTAACTTAAGGTTTATCATCGGATTTCTTTAACCCCGGTGAGTAATTAATCTTCGGCCTTCGGAACAAACCCTAGGTTACGTTCTACTACGAACTCCCAAGGTCCTGGAATCCCTAAAGTTCCATGAATCGTCAATCTTAGATCCTTCGGGATCCTTCTCGATTGCTCGATCGAGGGTAGTGGAAGGATATAATAAGCGGGAGTAACAACCGACAACAAAAGGTAACTACTCCCTCATGACCAGTAACACTCTAGAAAGGTTGACAAGTTGGGAAATTGCAAGAGTCTCAAAGTCACGGAGTCACGAACTCCCTCCAGCCTTCCGATCAAGTGGCAATTTTGGGTAGCATCCTCACTGTTGAACCCATAAGAGGAAAAGGACGAGGATCACACCGTTAATATATGACCATGATCAATGATGAAGTGAATACCCATGGTCAAAAGCTGGTAGGTGTTTAACGATAAGGCAGATACCATGATAATGGGTATGAGACTGCCAATTACTAGTCAAACTGTCTGGTCACTGTTCCACCAAGTTACCTTCGGCAAAAAGTAGATGTTGTGAGGTTCCAACCTCCCCAAGTTTCGGACCTCTGAAGTCCTGAATCCTGGAGGAATTAGCTCCTTTTGGGCGTAGCAAAGGATTCCTAGTCCTAACCATATGCGACTCAACAAGCCCCGAGAGCTACACTCTTGAATCGTATCTGAGATTTGGTTAAGCCCAAGGAATTAAACTTGTGGTCACTTGGAAGAATGGTTTGAAGGAAGCGCCTTTCGCCTACATAACTCAAAATCTATAGTAGGGAAGGAAATATCTAGGGATTAACGAGTTCGGGACCGTCCTGTAGATTTTGTCTCGACTCTGGATTTATGCATTCGATCCCTAGGTCAGTCCATAAGGGAAATTAACACATATATAGATTCAAATAGAGGCCAACTTGCCTTCTACCCAATTCCTTTTGAAATCCATTAATCACAAGTCTCCTTTGCTAAATATGACTAAACAAGAAGCCATTGATAGAATATGATATTTAACTTCTAATTCAAACTTATGAGACCGCTAGGCCATCAGAGCCACAAAATATACCATTCAACGAGATAAACATTGATGCCTTCATATAGCTCAAGGGATTACATATTACAACAAAATAGTCAAGGTAAAATAGAACTCAAAGTCACACTTATCTGAAACTTTGGAACTTAGTTGGCAACTGCTGAAAGGGGTTCCCTTTTCCACCCAACCATAGGCACAGTCGTTTCTTGGAGAATTCCTCAATTGGCCACCCCCTAGATAGATCATGATGCCATCAGAGGGATTCTTCTTGATCTCAACAACAACAAGGGACAAAGGTTACTCTCCTTTTCCCACATAAACCTGACAGTCCAGTTTTTTATCCACCAAGCAAGGGAGCCTGTTGTGATTGCTCACTCAATCACTACCACTCCATTTATCAGCTTGATTAGGAAACACTATCCAAGCACTCATGTAACTAGAAAAATTTATTCACATTTTTCTCCTCGAAACCAGAGAGCCTCACATGCTCTTCTTCTTCTCTATTGGTCCTCCAGACCATTCGTGTGTCTTCTATATGTCCCTCTTCCCTCTACCCACGAGTTTTTCTCTCTTTTTTTTCCTTTCCCAACAATATTTCATGTGTCAGGTCAAGAATTTTCAGATGGTACTCTGCCTGTCTCCCTCATTGACTCTTGAGGGAATACTTCCCAACTACCATCATGACTAGTAATTAATTTTTTTTGGGCCAGAATAATGTTTTGGAGCTGCGCATTTATATCTAGCAGGGTATCAGTCTGGAAGGGGTCAACTCACCATTAATGGTTTCCCTACCATCCCTTCTCATGCATTGTGATCTATCTAGAAACCCTCTTTCAACAATCATGCCACTAATTTCCTTTCATTTAATAATAAAAATATATACATTAATTTCTATGGCAGGGTTAATTGTCTGTCTAACATTCATATGGAATATATGTCTATAGTTTTGTTCATAGTAATAATAATATTTACAATTTGGGGGGGAAAAGGGTGTTACAATCCCCTCCCCCTTAAAAGGAACACTTCCCCCGTGTTCTACCTGCCATTGTAGTTTTTATGTACATCAATGAACAAAAATGGGTATGTTTGTTTCATGGCATCCTCTAATTCCCATGTGGCTTCATCTGGGCCAAAGTGTTTCCACTGCACCTTGACCTGGGAAATGGTTATGTTTTTGAGTGGGATCTCTTTCCTGTCTAGTATGCATTGCAGTTTTGGCAGGAATTCTCCCTCTGGTTCCACTTGGATCACAGACCAGTCAATTATATGATTAGAATTATGTACATATTTCTTCAATAATGAAACATGGAAAACATTATGCGCTTTCTCTGTGGGAGGAAGTGCTAGTCTATATGCTACAGGTCCAACTCTGTCCAGAATTTCAAAAGGTCCACAAAATCGAGGTGCCAGCTTGGCACAAGTTCCCATTATCAAGGAACTTATTCTTGGTCTAATTCGAAGATACACATAATCCCCTACTTTGAACTCTCTAGGAGTCCTATTTTTGTCTGCATAGCTCTTTTGTCTGTCTCAAGATATCTTCAGATTTTGTTTGATACGAACTACCTTTTGCTCCATTTCTTTTAGTAGGTATTGTCCAAGTGTTATCTTGTCTACTAGGTTATTCCAAATTATTGGAATATTACACTATCTACCATAGAGAGCCTCAAAAGGGCTCATCTTCAATGACTCATGATACCCATTGTTATAAGCAAATTCTACTAGTGGTAGGTAGTCTTCCCACTTCCTAGGTTGATGCATAACATTCATCCTTAACATGTCCTCTAATACTTGATTCACCCTTTCTGTCTGTCCATCCGTTTGAGGGTGATAGGTTGTACTAAATAGCAATTTAGTTTCAAAACCAATAAACAAAGATTTCCAAAAATTTGAATTAAATTTTGTATCTCTGTCCGATATAATTTCCTTAGGTATGCCATGCAGTCTAAATATTTCTTTCATGAATATGTTGGCAATATCTATCGTATTACGAGTTGATTTTACAAGGATAAAGTGGCCATCCTTGCTCAACTTATCCACAACTACCATAATGGCATCATTATGCTTTGTTGATTTGGGCAATCCGGTGATAAAATCCATGGAGATGGTTTCCCATTTCCACTATGGAATTGGTAGGAGCTACAAAAAACCTACTCAATGCATGTGCTCTACCTTAACCTGCTGACATTCTAAGAATTTGTCCAAGTAGTCAGCTATGTCCTTTATTCTCAGCGAATAAAATAATTTCTTGGTGGTTGTGATCGTTTTATGATAACCAGGGTCACCAGTGTATGATCTTTTATGTAGTTCATCCATTATGAACCTCTTCAAGTTGTCACAATCTAGGATATACAACCTACCTTTGTAGGTTATCAAGCCATCATTCAACAATTGATATCCCTCATACTTCAGCCCCGTGGGCTCTTTCTCTAAGTATGATTTCACAGTTTTGAAAAGCTCATTCGTTGCTTGTGCACTTTTAACTCTCTCCTTGATGTTTGATTCACAAGTACTTTTAACTTCCAAATGAATCACTTGCATACTTCTACTGAGGGCATCGACCACTTTGTTTTCCTTTACCTTAATATGTTTGATTTCAAAATCAAATTCACTAAGCAAAGCCATCCACCTAGCTTGCCTAGCATTGAGTTTGGGTTGGTCAAACAAGTATCTCAACCCAATGTGGTCTGTCATCGACACAAATCTTATTCCTAGGAGGTAATGCCTCCACATTTTTAAATAATGTACTATGACATCCAATTCCAAGTCATGTGTCAAATAATTGATTTCATGTTCATTTAATTTTTTGGATTCATAACAGATTACATGCCCTTCTTGCATGAGGACTCCTCTGATTCCTTCTTTGTTGACATCTGTACACACCAGGAAGTCCTTGTTTGGGTCTGCAACTTTTAGCAACGGTGCATTAGTCAAAAGGTATTTTAGTTGGTGAAAACTCTCCTCACACTCTGCTGTCCAAAAGAATTTAACTCCCTTTTTCTGTAAGGAGGTGATTGGACAACCAATCCTGAAAAACCCCTTTATGAATCTTCTATAGTATCTTGTTAGGCCCATAAAGGACCTGATATCAGAGACATCCCTTGGTGTAGTCAAGTCCATGATGGATTTTATCTTGCCAGGGTCAATTTCCACTCCTTCCTCAATGATGGCATGGCCTAAGTAATTAACCCTTTTAGAAAATAAATCACACTTACTAAACTTGGCATAGAGCTTATGCTCTCTTAGCACTTGAAGCACTGACTTGAGGTGCTCTTCTCTTCTCTTGGAATAGATCAGAATCTTGTCTATGAAGACCAACACAAATATGTCCAAGAACTTACTGAGTACATTATTCATCAGGCACATAAAGGTGGTTGGTGCCTTGGTAAGCCCAAATGGCACTACCACAAATTCATAGTGCCCATACATTGTCCTAAAGGTTGTTTTATGTATGTCTTCATCCTTAATTCGGACTTGATGGTATCCAAACCTTAAGTCAATCTTGGAAAATATTGTAGCACCCCTCAGTTGGTCAAACATGTCATCAATTCTCGGCAAGGGGTACTTATTCTTATTGGTCATATTGTTGAGTTGTCGTTAGTCTATGTACAATCTGAATTTGCCATCCTTCTTTTTCACAAACAATCTTGGTGATCCCCAAGGGAACACACTAGGCTAGATGTAACCCTTTTCCAACATCTCCTTCAACTATAGTTTGAGCTCAACTAGCTTTGGTGTACTCATTCTATAGGGTGCTCTAGACATTGGCACCACTCCGGGTACAAGTTCTATTGAAAATCAATATCTCTTCTTGGAGGTAAACATGGTACCTCTTTTGGAAACACATATTTATACTCTCTTAATACATGATGGTCCTCTAGACTTGGTTTATTTTCCTCAACTGAGTTCAACACTTGTATTGCATACAAAGGACATCCTTTTATGCAATACTTCTTCACTTGAAGCGCTAATATTGGTCTCACTGAGACTGGCTTTTGAATTCCTTGTAGGGTTCTTTTCCTCCCCTCCTAATCTTCGCACTCCAATGTTTTATTATAACAGTCCAACTTGGCTTTATGGGAAACCAACGAGTCCATGCCAATCAATTAATCATAAGATCCTAAAGGGAGCAAGTTTAGGGTTGCTTGGGTGGACAATTTACTCAAAATGAAATGGCATGTTGGTATGTCCTCTGTCACTATTCTTTTTGTTCTAGTGGCTAGTTGTACCAACCATGATTTAGCATGTTTTACTTGTTGCAATTTACATTTCTCAACAGTTTGAGGGGCCACATAACTCAAATTAGAACCAGGGTCAATCAAAATAGAAACAGGATGATTGTAAATCATACCTTCCATCTTCACCACTAAAGCTTGGTGATCAACTTTTTGATTATCTAGGTATGCATAAATTTGTGGCATGCTCCTAGCCACATCATTGACCGTGGTAGCCTCCAAGATGTTGTAGACACTCCTATTGTCTTGCTTCCTATGGGGGAATTCCCTCAACAAATTTTCTTCTCTACATCCCCAACATTTCAATGGTTCTCTCCTTTTGTCGTTAGTCTTTCCTGGGACTGATCCAAAGTATTTATTTCCACTTGGAGATCGAAAATTATGTTGATACACATTTTTAGTGGGAAGGCTTATCTTAGAGCCTTTCCCATGGTTCTTAAATCTTGAGGGTTTAAACCCCTTCTTCTTGAACCCCAATTTGCTCTCCTTTTTCCAATCCTTGGGATGTTCTTCCTTGTGCTTGAATTGCTCATAGAAGCACCTTGACTTCCTAATGGTGTCTTATAAGGTCTTAGGTTCATCAAACTCAATCATGTCTCGAAAGGATTGAGGCAGTCCACTAATGAATCGTTGTATCTTCGTCTTTTCATCCTTGATATAAGGCACATACCTTATCAACGCAAGGAATTTGTTGAAATATTCATCTATGGTAAGTTGTCCTAACTTGATCTCATAGAACTCCTTAGTCTTTTCATCATAGTACCTCTCAGATAGGTACCTTTTCTTAAAGTATTTCTCAAATTTTTTCCATGAAAACTCCTTCTCATGGATTCCTTTTAAATTCCTAAGGTCCTCCCACCAGATGGAGGCCTTTCCAATCAAGTTGAAAATGGCTATTCGGGTCTTTAAGTTTTCAAAGTAGTCATGAACTCTGAAATACTTCTTTAGGTCGAGTATCCAAGCTTCTGCTACTTCCCCCTTCCTAATATCTCCATCAAAAGTGGGTGGTTTGGCTTTCTTAAAATCTTCAAGGTCATGGCTTCTGGAATGTTTCCTCCTCGTTCTTCTCCTTTGAGACTGTAAACTAATATCATTGCTAGACAATTGAATCTTGGACGTCAGCTTACCTCTTGGCTCCATGTCGGGTCTTCTTTGAGGTGCTTCTTCTTGTGTTTCCATTTTTAGGGCCATGTTTTTGTATCTCAGGTGGACTTTGGGTTCTCTTAGTATTAGGTTTGTCCACATTACTGGCCATCATTCCATGTTGCAGTTGCCTCTGTATGTATGATAGGCTTTGCAACATGATTGCATTTATTTCAGTTTTCCTTTCTTGTTATCTCACGAGTCTCTCATTGTCTTCTTTAAAGCTTTTGAATTCCGCCATAAGGATTCTTACAGTTTCAAATAAATCTAGAGGGGTTTCCACCACGCTCCTCTCAAAAAAACCTTCTTCTCTATTGTGGGAGCTTCCCCCCTACTCATGGTGTGTCACCATTCTTTACGTTGTAGTTTTCCTTTCTTTCCACTGATTATTTAGTGTCTATAACAACATTTTATGTTAGTCAACTATCCTCAAATTTTATGACCAACACATGTAAAAATTTCTTTTTTTTTGTAAGATAAAATTAGCTTCATTATTCCACATATAACAACAATATCCAGTTCAAATTCAGAACATGTAAACAACAGAAGGTCACACTCTTTTCAGTAGTAAATCTTAAATAATTTCTTACAAGTGGGTAAGGTAGAGTGCCCTGCCCCTTAAGGTTTTCTATTAAAGTTTGTTTCGCTCTTTCATGAGCCCAAGCAGGTCGAGTGTTGTTGCCTGCTCTAACACCACTCTATCACACACCCGACCCCCTAAGTAGAATTTTAAGTGACGGGGGTATAATTTTTCCACTTTCCTACAACTCCCTGAATCCTCGAATGAGGACGCTGTCGTCGTGTGCTCACCGAGAGATTTCCAACGACTGAAACCTTGCCCAAAATCGAGCTCTCATTTGAAAGTTACATCCTTCTAAAGCTTTTTGGGGCTTCTTTGGACATTGGCCATCCCTTTCGCCACGTGGCTTCCATGTAGCTTCGCCTCTCTCACTCCATTTGACATGGCATAGTTTTGACCCGAGTCATCATCCCTTGACGATGACATGGCTACTGGTTGGAGGGAGTATCTCTCGATCTTCGCGAATATGGCCCTTCGATATTCTTATGTCGGTCTAGAAATACCTAGAGACCCGAAGTCCTGAAGTCTCTCGCCACTCCAGGATCTATGGTGGAGTTTTGTCCACCCTTGCATCTAATGGTTGGGATCTATCCACACTTACCCATAGTCTAAAGTTAACAAGGGGGAAGTGGGTCCCACCTTAACTTTCATCCCATACCACGATGCCATGTGGACCTGAATGGTAATGTTGTATCACCCTGGAGTACGTGGGCCCACCCAAATCAAGGCTTGACACTTCCGCGAGGGAGTTTCGATGCTTCATCGTTTACCGTGCCCTCCTATATCCTTAAATCTCCCAGAGTTTCGAAGTTTCGGACTCCCAGAGAGAGTCCCACACACACACTTAACTTAAGGTTTATCATGGGATTTATTTAAACCCACTGAGTAATTAATCTTCGACCTTTGGACCAAACCCTAGGTTACGTTCTACTATGAACTCCAAAAGTCCTAGAATCCCCAAAGTTCCACAGACCGTCGATTTAAGATCCTTCAGGATCCTTCTTGATCGCTCGATCAAGGGTAGTCGAAGGATAGAATAAGCGGGAGTAATAACTGGCAACAAAAGGTAGCCACTCCCTTGTGACCACTTCGACCAGTAACACTCCTAAAAGGTTGAAAGGTTGGGAAATTGCAAGAGTCGTGAACTCTCACTAGTCATTTGATCAAGTGGCAATTTCGGGTAGCATCCTCACCGTTGAACTTGTAGGAGGACAAGGATGAGTATCACGTCGTTAATCTGTGACCATGATCAACGATCAAGGTGTTATCAGACTAATCGGTAAGTGTGGACACAAACAAATCTCCCTAACTTCCACAGGAAACTAGAACAAAACAAAAATAATACATACTTCGCCTTAAACTTCATTATCATATGAACTAGTTTAGTGAGGTACAAGTGACATACCTTTTAAACGACGCTTGATCCTCGCTAGTGTCGTCCTTGTAGCTCCTTCCTTGGGTTTGCAGAAGAGTAATTCTGTCTAAGAATCACAAACCAGCAAAGAGGGAAAACAAGGATATATGTATTCTAATGAAGTCTATGTATATGATCAAGGAATTATGCAATAGAAGACGAGATGCTTATGTAGGGAAGAAATGTATTACTGTATTAAATGAATGGAAAGTGGAGAATACAACCCATGCCTTGATGTTGCAAGGTCCCCTTTCAATGGCCCTTTGCTTCAACACACACACCTTTGCTCCAATGCCTTGAATGAAGAAGATCCACAATCTGACTTGAAGAGCAAAAGCAAAGCTCTCAAGCATAATCTGAAGTAGAACTTTCCATACAAATCTTATCCTATTCAACCTTCACCTTTTCCATGAGAGATCCCTCTTTATATAGTGTGAAAGAGAGATGGATGAGGAGATTAGGATGATCCCACCAAATCAGAGAAGTAAATAAGATCCAAACCGATCGGAGGCCACCTCACCTTCTAGAAGATTCATTTCTAGAACATTCGTGAAATTTGACTTTTCTTATGCTTTAAGCATCATCGCACCCTATGCATAAGCAGCATGTGATGACATCACAGTCCAAGTTTAGGGCAGAGTGCAACGATCGGGCATCGTTGCACCCCATGCATATGGCAGGGTGCGACAACCTTCCTTGATATGGTTTTTGAAAGAGGAAAGCAAATCACTCTTCTCATGGAGAAAGTCTTCTTTTAATATTTTCAGGGAACATTAACACATGTTGTCAGGTAATCACTGAGGTGACCAAAATAATGTGTAACACATGGGAATACCCATGATCAAAAGCTAATAGGCGTTTAACGATAAGGCAGATACCATGATAACGAGTATAAGACCACCAGTTGTCGATCAAACCATGTGATCACTATTCCAAAAGGCTAGTTTTGACAAAAAGTGGATGTTGTGAGGTTCCAACTTCCCGAAGTTTCGAACCTCCAAAGTCCAAAAGCCTAGAGGGATTAGCTTCTTTTGGGCATAGCGAAGGGTTTCTAGTCTTGACCATATGGGAATTGACAAGCCCCGAGATCTACACTCTCAAATCGTATCTGAGATTTGGTTAATCCCTTGTACTCGAGCATGTGGTCACTCAGAAGAATGGTTTTAAGGAAGCACCTTTTGCCTACTTAACTTGAAATCTATAGCAGGGAAGGAAATCTCAAGGGATTGACGAGTTTGAGAACGTACTGTAGAGTCTGTCTCGACTCTGGATTTATGGATTCGATCCCGAGGATAGTCCATTGGGGAAATTAGCACATATACAGATTCAAATAGAGGCCAACTTACCTTCTACCCAATTCCTTTTGAAATCCATTAATCACATGTCTCCTTTGATAAATATGATTAAACAAGAAACCATTGATAGAATATGAGATTTAACTTCTACTTCAAACTTCCGATACCGCTACGCCATCAGAGCCACAAACTCTACCATTCAACGAGATAAACATTCATGTCTTCATCTATCTTAAGGTATTACATATTACAACAAAACAATCACGGTAAAATAGAACTCATAATCACACTTATCTAAAACTTTGGAACTTAGTTGGCAACTTGTGAAAGGGGTTCCCTTTTCCACCCAACCATAGGCACAATCATTTCTTGGAGCATTTCTCAACTAGCCACCCCCTAGCTAGATCATGATGCCATGAGAGGGATTATGCTTGATCTCAACAATAACAAGGGAGACAGGTTACTCTCCTTTTCCCACAGGAACCTGACAGTCCAAGTTTCTATCCACCAAGTAAGTGAGTTTGTTGTGATTGCTCACTCAATCAATGCCACTCCGTTTATCAACTTGATTAGGAAACACTATCCAAGCACTCCTGTAAAAAGAACAGTTTATTCACATTTTTCTCCTCAGAACCAGAGAGCCTCGCATGCTCTTCTTCTTCTCTATTGGTCCCCCAGACCATTTGTGTGTCTTCTATATGTCCCTCTTCCCTCTGCCCACAAGTTTTTCTCTCTTTTTTCCCTTGCCCAACAAGATTTTTTGGGCCAGTTTAGGAAGTTTCAATTGGTACTCTGCCCATCTCCCTCATTGACTCTTGAGGGAATACTTCCCAACTACCATCATGACTAGTAATTAAGTTTTTATGGGCCATAATACTGTTCTGGAGCTGCGCATTTATATCCAGCAGGGTACTGGCCTGGCATAGGTCAACTCACCATTGCTAGTTCCCTTAACATCCCTTCTCATGCATCATGATCTATCTGGCAACCTTCTTTTCAGCAGTCATGCCACTAATTTCCTTTCATTTAATAACAAAAATATATGCATTTATTTCTATGGCAAGGTTCATTGTCTGTCTAACATTCATATGTTAGATATGTCTATCGTTTTTTTTCACAATAATAATAATATTTACAATTTCGGGGAAACATGGGCGTTACATGCAATACTTTTGCTTATTCGCTAAGTATTTTTATTTCTAACAACTGCAATGTGTGCATGTATGTGGTGGTGCTTAAAAGGAATGGACTAAGTTGCACCCAAATCTTGTTTAGAAATATTTTGTTGATAGTGTTGTTGGAATTCAAAGTGCTTGTGTGGAGAGAAAAAACATGGAACAAATAGGGATTCTGGCAAGGAGGAAGAATGGATTGCTTCAGCTAGAGAGCACCAAATTCAAAGCAACAAATAATAGTGATACTGATCTTTCTTCATCTTTATCTTCATCAACATTTGTTTCAACCACTCAATCCCCATTTTATTCTCCAAAATCTCCTCCTCCTCCTTCAAACAATGATGAATCTCAATCCATTATGTTATTTGAGTACAAAAAATATGATATGCAGAGTTCATCCAATAATGAATCTCAACCCTTGAAGATCAGGAACAACTTTTCACAAAAACCCATTTCATCTTTGCCTTGGAATCATTATTAAACAACACTAATGTCATACCAAGTTCGTCAAGTGGTACTTCATTCATCATAACAAAGAAATTGAATGATATTCACAAGTATGGGTTGTTATACAAGGATTCTTCACGAAAAAATCCACAGGGAAATTTATGTTGGGTATGTGTTATATTCTTTGCACGAGTAGTAGTGTCTGAGCGTATGCGCCGGGCACGCAGGGGTTCGGGGCAGCACCCCCGAAAAAAATTTCCGAGTCCATATTTTTCGGAACCGCATTTTTCGGGACCACATTATATTTAGGTGGTTTTTCGGCACATGGTTTCTTTGCCGGTGGTTTTCTATTTCCGGTTAAGGAATTAGGGTTTTGGACTAATCCAGGTCATTGGGTTAAGGTTTTGGATGTAGTTGGCTCCTATATGTATTTTGCATTGTAAACATCGTAACACAATGAATGAATATAGAATATGCTGGTTTTCCCGAATTGGGTTTCCAGGGGAAAAATCTCTGTGTAATGTTTGTATTTGCCATTGTATCTTTTCTGTTCTTTTATGAATATCTGTTTTCAGTAGATATTGTACAAGGTTAGAATTTACAATTTAGGACCCCATAATGACAAGTGCCCAATACACCTCGACAATGTTGTAGCTCGAAAAAATATATTGCAATAAGAAAACCCATCAAATAACATTTCATTTGCAAGGACCTCGACCTCTCTATCTTCCTTTGCAAAGCTCGTGAGTTGTGATGTGTACATTGGAACACATGGGAAAAAAACATCTCTTCTTCACTTCACCAAATGGCTTCATGTAGAGCCAAAGATGCACAAGATTCCTTTCTTTGCTGCAGATAGGGCTCGTTACACAGACTCTAGAAGCCATGACATAACTGCCAGGGTATTAAGCTCTGCAACATTTGGTGTTGTTATTGTTACTAGAGAGTATTTTGCAAATCCATATAGTATAGAGGAGTTAAAAAAAAATTGAATAGGAAGAATTTGGTTCCTTTGTTCTATGATATGGTTCTCGAAGATTGCCTAGCCAGAGATATTACTGAGAAGAGAGGGGAGTCGTGGGAGAATCAAGGGGGTGATATATGGATGGTGTATGGTGGGGACAAGAAAGAATGGAAGGAGGGTGTGGAGGGGCTAAGCAGGGTGGTTGATGAGTGGAAATTGGAGGCACATACTAGGGGCTAAAGACAATGTATTATGAGGGAAATTAACCTTTTGGGCACTAGGCTTGGGAGGAGGAGTGTGGCAGAGAGAGAAGGTGATGAGTATCCCTTTTCAAGGAATGCATGATTTGTGCACGGGAAGAAGGAACTTCTGGAGTTGGAAGCAATTATGTTTGGGAAAACAGACATAGATGGTAATGATGATGGTGGAGCCTTGGACCTTAAGATACCAAGGAGGCGTGACTCTGTTATTGTCAGGAGGAGGATGAGTGGGTGTGATAGATCCATAAGATAGATAGACGCAGAAGAGGAAGTGGGAACAAAGAGGAGGAGAATGAGTGAAAGTGATAGGTTGAGGGATGTAGAAGAGGGGCCGAAGGAGAAGTGAAAGAGTGAGTCTGACAAATGGAAAATGAAAAAAGAGGATAATAATGGAAAGGCGGGCGACAAAGCAAGAATCATGAACGAAAAAGAGTTGGTGGTATGGAAACAATTGGAAAATGAAATGGAGATACAAAGAGGTAGGGGTTCATAGAGAACAAGGGATTTCCATCAGTAAGTGAGGACACTACATAAAACAATGTATGCAAAGTGGAATGAGGATTTAATCTTATCATATGGAAGAGATATTGCATGTGTATCAAGGGAATCAAGGATAGGAAAAACTGAATTAGTGCTCAAATTTGTTTACAGATTTGCACAGAGATATAAGATGGTGTTATGGGTTGAAGAGGAAGCTCATTACCTTAGAAAAAACTATTTGAATTTGTCTCGGATACTTGGGTTGGATGTGAGTAATGAGACACAAATTACCCCAGAGAAAGGTAGGAATAAGATATTTGAGGAGTAGGAAATGGAAGCCTTACTGAGAGTGAGAAAGGATCTTGTTAGAGACATTCCTTATTTTCTTGTGATTGATAATTTGGAGATCGAAAGAGATTGGTGGGACAATAGAGACCTTTTGGAGCTTCTTCCACAGTTTGGTGGACCAACACATATGATAACTTCTACTCAACTCTCCTATGTTATGAATCTAGATTCTCCGAGACTCTCATACTTATTAAGTGTGGAAGCTATGTCTTTTATGAAAGAAAAAATGATGGATTTTTTAGTAGTGGAGCTTGATGCACTAAGAACAATTGAAGAAAGGTTGGGTCGGTTAACATTAGACCTTGGGATTGTTGGTTCAGTCTTATCAGAGCTTCCCATAACACCTTCAAGACTCCTTAATAACATTAATAGGGTATTCTTGAGAGAGATGATGTGCAATCTTCAAGGAGATTCAACTTCGAGGAATCATCCATTTCTTATGCAACATTTTGATGTATGATTCAATATTCTTGATTATGCTGATGAACCGGATAAATTAGCTAGAAGGATGGTTTTGGTTGGTGCTTGGTTTGCTCCTCGTCTTATCACTATCTCTCTTCTTTCAATTACAACCCACAAGGGTCCTAAAAGAAAAAATTGCTTGCAACTATGAAATAAATGCTTGCATGTGATTGGTTGCTTGTGTAGAGTATCTTGAATAGGAAAATCAGAAGCTAAAGCATCAACTATGTTGATGAGATTTAGTATTGCAAGAAGTAGCACAAGGCAGGGATGGATCAACACGCATGAGACAATTTGGTTATATGCGAGGAATAAAGGAGGTAACTATGTTGCCAGAGCTATGTTCCAAGTTGTTGGTAGCCAATGGACTATCTCCCTACATTCAAAGCATTTATGGGCAACTTTCTTTATTGTATTTGGATTTGGAAATGACCCGGTTATTGTAGAATCTAAGGTAATTAAATCACTTTCCTTCATCAAAAGAGGAGTAGTTTCTTTGGTGCTTCATTCTTTTACTACCTTCTCAAGGTGCCATGTAGCTTTAGAACTTCTACGTCTATGTACATGTGCCCTGGAGGCTTTTGAAGAGTCCTTTGTTTCTCAAGTGAAAAACTCATTGGATAAATCCATGTGTTGGAGAATGCTTGGTCGTGCTGATACTAAGTTGGATGATTATCTTTGGGAGGATGTAACACTTGTGAAGGCTTCATTTTTGGAAATGAGGGAAAAATTGATGCTTAGAGGTGGGTTATATGATGCAGAGGAGGATCTCTGCAAAACATGCATCAATATCAGAACAATGATGCTGGGTGTGAATCATCCTGACACCATGGCTGGCCATCCTTCATATTTTTAACATATAAGGCAGAACCTCAACTACGAGTTGTTGCTGATGAGTGGTCTAACTATATAATGAAGATAGATAAAACAAGATAATGTTATTGATGTCTGGTTCAATTATATAATGAAAATAGACCAGACAAGTTTATTAATGCCCAACAAATGACAACAAAATTACGCCAGTGGGATTAAAAGAGTTGAAGAATGTAGGTAACATAAGTGGGAGTGGAAAAGAAACTACTAAATCAATACCGAGAGCAGGAAAAGGTAAAAGATTGAGTGTATCACTAAAAGCTAATATCTAGCTAAAATAAATTATAAAAGAAGGTATAAGAGAAAGAAATATAGGGAAGATATAAAAGAAGGTGCAAGAGAAAAAATTTGCTAGAAACCGAGAAGTCTTGGTGCAAATTAGAAGAGAAGATTACTTTAAGAACACATAAAAACTGAAACAAACCACTACATAAACACGGGGAAAAACACATTAAAGCTCACATAATAGTGAATTCCAACCTTGGCTGTTGATGAATGGTATAATTTTTATTTTACGTATGTAACACTAAGTAAACTTTGCCTAAATACATAAATTAAATTGAACCTAAAGGCCAACTTAAACAAAACAAGGCAAAGTCCACCAACCTGGTATCCTATGACTGATTTGAAGTGCACGATAGAGCTCGAGCATCTTTGGGTAACATGAAATGTGAACTTAGGACTAGCTCACAAATGTTGTCATCCTTAAATTCCTTCAAAATTCTATAAGAATCTAAGAGTTGCAAGAAAGCGTGTGCCTCTATAGTGTTGATTGGGGATTCAACGTCAAGGTCGAGTTTAGATTTGAGATAATGTTGAATGCCAAGCCTCGTTCCCATAAAACTATGAAGGAATACATGGGCGAAATTGGAAAATGTAGGGGAAATTGAAAATCGATGGGCGGAATCGTTTCGTCAAGAAAATAAATGGGATAAATCGTTTCCATAAGGCCTTGATTTGAGGAGATGTGGGTGAAGATGCCATAAAGCCTTGATTCGAGGATATGCGTGCGAAATAGTTCAAAAAACACCCCGGTTTGAGGAAATTTGGGCGATTAACTCACCAAAAATTATCGATTCTAAGAAATCAAGGCGAATTAAAAGTTTGGTCATGAAATCGAGAGGGCGAACCCTCTTTCAACATATTTTCTTTCTATTTTATGGGGGACAAATGATTTAACACACACACACACACACACACACACACATATATATATATATTTAGTTTAATATTTGGGCTAAACATTCTTAAACACCACTTCAATAAAAATTCACCCCTTAAAAAATTTAAACCCTAAAATTTCACCTATAACCAAAATTTTCATGAGCCATCGTCATTGATCAAGAGATAAGTTCATAGCCTAACTCTATTGAGCTTCCATAGTTTCACAAGTTTAGGAACATCCCTTCACATTATCTTTATGTTGTTGTGAATCGCTAAAAGTTTGAAGCATAGTAGTTCAATAATAAAACCAATGATGAAAGACATCATTTTCAGTGCATTGATGTTATTTTTCATGATAACACATAATATCGACTATAACATAACACAATAATTATAAAAATTATGAAATTAATTTTTCTACTTTTGTGATTTTGTGATTTTAATTAAGTAAGTCCAAAAATTCACAACAGATTTGTGCATCCAAAAAATAAAAAACTTTTTTTTTTATGTCTTTTCCAAAATATGAAACATTTTTTATTTATTTATTTTTTCACTAATAGTCAGTCACATCTCCAAATCACATTGTTACCTCGATAATTGAGAATACAATGAATTTGCATCTCCAAATCACATTGTTACCTCGATAATTGAGAATACAATGAATTTAATTTGTCAAATTCTAACAAAAATGGCCACTTCGTCACTGTAAAATGAAAGAAAGAAAGAAAGTAATTTTAACGTCCACGAGGCTAAAAAAATAGCCTATGGGACATAATGATTTTTCATCTGGCTTTTGTATTCGGCCCTTTTCCTGTGAAGTTTTACAATAATTGCTCCCAGCTTCTCAACAAACTCTTTGCTGAATAGATTATCCCAAGAGTTAGCTGCCAGAATACCTGCATAATTTTCCCTACTGTCTTTGAGGGCCTCACATTCTAAAATGAAATGTTTTTCTGTTTCCACTTTTCCGGACGAGCACAAAATACATACTCTTTCTTCCCACCTTTCTTTTGGCTTTTTCCAGCGCCCTGTTTCACAGCAGAGTTGATGAGAATTAGTCCTTAATTGAGCAATAAGAATTTTAGATCTCCAAGAAATATTGGCCCCTATGTACGCCTTTTGCTGATGGTTATGAGTGGGGTTAAACTCTTCAATGTAGTACTTCTTCTTTCTCCCTAGCTC
>ML797358.1:482429-497138 GCA_009831015.1 Picea engelmannii
ATGTGTTGACCAAGCCTCTATCTCGTGTAAAGTTTGAGCACTTTCGAGATAAGCTTGGTATAGTCCGAAAGGACCTTCCTCGAAAGGGGGAGTAGCTGTTGTGATGTGACTAGTACTGTGCTTCCAGCTTGAGAGCTGTGACGTAAAGCTAGTCTAGTATCTTGCTTCCATCTTGAGTGCTGTGATGTAAAGCAAGACATTGAGATGAGACTAGTACTGTGCTTCCAGCTTGAGAGCTATGACCTAAAGCCAATCTAGTATCTTGCTTCTAGCTTGAGTGCTGTGACGTAAAGCAAGACGTTGAGATGAGACTAGTACTGTGCTTCCAGCTTGAGAGTTGTGACGTAAAGCCAGTCTAGTATCTTGCTTCGAGCTTGATTGTTGTGACGTAAAGCAAGACGATGAGATGAAACTAGCACTGTGCTTCCAGCTTGATAGCTGTGACGTAAAGCCAGTCTAGTATCTTGCTTCCAACTTGATTGCTATGATGTAAAGCCAGTCCAATATTATGATGAGCCAGCCTTGTGCTGTGATGATGATGTATTAGTTTTATACTAATTCATATTGATGCAGATGATGATTGCATTCCTTTGAGAATGACGATGCTGCCGATGAAGAAAACTTCCGATGATTTATAGATACGCTAGTCAATGTTCCAAGACGATATTGATGATGCTGTCCTCCTGATGTTGTTGATGATGCAGTCCTCTCTCTCGCCTGATGTTGTTGAAGAATACCCTACTTGTTAAGGGGGAGTGTTGAAATAATGTAACTGCAAAGTGTATTCTGATTATTATTTGATATATTATTCATTGGATCAATCCCCATTGCGGATTGATCATGTCGACTATTGTAAAGGACCAAATCCCCTTTTGTGGATTGGTCAAAATGTAATTGTAATAGGCAGAATAAGAAGTCGGCCCCAAAATATATTAAAGAGGCCCCAGAATATATTAAAGGTGGTTATAACCACCCAGATTGAGAAGTCGGCCCTACCAGTGAAGAGACACTTCCACACGTGCTAGACTTGTATAAATAAGGTGGCTAGCGCCTCACTTAGACACACACTCACTTGTTCATTTGAGAGACAAGTTTCGGAGCTGCAGTTGGAGAAGAGAGAGAGAGAGAGGCACATTTTTGGGAGAGGACTTTCTGTACTTGTTTGAGTTATCTCTTGGCATTGTATTGGCTATCTATAATAAGGAAATTTTGCTGGGTTTTCTGCCCCATGAGGGTTTCCCAGGATAAATGATGTGTCTCTTGTGATTATGTATTTCTTAGTGATCCTATCTTATGCTATTGTTATCTATTGAAATGCAAAGAACTCTAATAATAGCTTAAACATTAGCATTTTTGACCAAAAACTATCTTGGGAAGTGCGCCTTGCCCTAGTGCATCTTTTGGCAGCTTGCACAAACTTTTTCAGTGGCCAGATTCTCTGATAAGTTAAATACTAGTTTTGACTGGTACCAGAAAACCAGAAAACCAGGAAACCAGAACCAGTACCAGAAGTACCAGTCCAGAATTGCGCAGGTCAAGTTTCAAGGGGTAAAACTTGGAATTTTATAAAACAGTTAGCTCGAGCAAACTCGCCTCAGCCCAACACATCTCCTGGTAAGCTCAGTTTCAATTTTTGAGCACTTTCATTTTCTGGTCATTTTCTTAGCTCCAGGTCAAGATGTCTGCAAGCACCAAGCTTGTTGACAAGTTAGAAGGTGTGGAAAATTTCCGTTCCTCGAAGTACAAAATTGGACTCATTCTTGAAGAGAATGACCTTGCAAAATTCATAAAAGAAAATGTATCGGAACCTGAAGAAGATGCAGCCAAAGCGAAGTACAAGAAGGATATGATCAAGGCTAAAAGGATAATTACAAACTCTATTAAAGACCACTTGATCCCTCAAGTTTCTTCTAAGAATACACCAAAAGATATGTTTGATGCCCTAACCGGAATGTATGAAGGAAAGAACATCAACTGAAAGATGAACTTGAGAACCCAACTTAAGAATACAAAGATACAAAAAGGAGAAACAGTTCAAGACTATTTCTCTAGGGTTTCTCAATTCAAGGAACATTTAGAGGGAATTGGAGACAACTTAGATGAAGATGAACCCATGATGACAACTCTTAACGGTCTTTGAAGACCTTGGGATGCCTTCATCCAAACTGTTTGTGCAAGAAAAGAGAAACTCCAATTTGACAATTTATGGGAAGAATGTGTTCAAGAAGAAACAAGAGTGGCCAACTGAGAAGCCGTCCTATTAAGAGATGAAGATCAAGCCCTAGCTGCTCATGCTAAGGGTGGAAAGAAAAAGTCTCACTTTCAAAAGGAGACTCACTTTCATAAAGAATCTCACTCTCCAAAGAGATTCCAGAAATATCATAAGGGTCAAAGAAAGGGAAAAGATTTCTCCTCCTTCCAGTGTTATCATTGTGATAAGATGGGACATATTGCTAAGAATTGTCCTGCCAGAAGGGAAGAACACAAGAGGAGAAATAACAAAAGATATCATGCCCATGCAACTGAAGATGATGAGCCACACAAGAAGTTAACTAAAGAAGAGATTGAAGACTATGTTTTGTTTTCCGCTCTCTCAAGATATGTGACACCTGGAGAGGATACTTGGCTCATAGATAGTGGTGTCTCTAAGCACATGACAGGTCAGAAAGACATTTTGTCTAGCCTTATAGAAAAGGACTTCCCCCATAAAGTTTCACTTGGAGATGATTATCAATACCCTATCAAAGGAATGGGAGAATTCACCTACAAACTTGATTCAGGAACTCCAATGAGAATGAAGGATGTACTCTATGTACCAGGTTTGAAAAAAGAACTTGCTTTTTATTTCAACCCTAGATAAGAAAGGTTTCAGGGTTGCATTCATAGATGGTGAAGTTCTTATGTGGTCTAAACGAAAAACTATAGAAGATGCAGTTGTTATTGGAACAAAAGAAGGTGGTTTATACAAGTTAAAAGGTCACTCAAATGTAGCCTTGACTCACTTTACTGAAATTCCCTGTGAACTTTGGCATAGAAGACTAGCTCGCATCAACTACAAAGCCTTACCATATGTAAGCAAGGTAGTCATAGGTTTACCCGAATTAAAGGTTGATCATGAAGGTGTATGCAAGGGATGTGCACAAGGAAAGAACATAAAGGATCCTTTTCCAAAGAGTGACAGTAAAGCAGAAGGAATCTTGGAACTTATCCACTCAGATGTATGCAGTCCAATGCCATCAACCTCTCTAAGAGGGTATGCATACTATGTATCCTTTATTGATGATTACTCTCGTAAGACTTGGGTTTATTTCTTGAAGACAAAAGATGAAGTACTTGAAAATTTCAAGGAATTCAAAGCCTTGGTAGAAAACCTCTTTAAAAGGAAAATCAAGATACTTAGGTCAGACAATGGAGGAGAGTGCACTTCAAATGAATTTGGAAGCTTTTGCAGAGATGCCGGGATTAAGAGGGAGCTCACCACTCCCTATAATCCTCAACAAAATGGTGTAGTAGAAAGAAAGAATAGAACAATTATGGAAGTAGTAAAGATTATGATTCACGATCAAGATCTTCCAATGCACTTATGGGCTGAAGCAACAAGAACAATAGTATACTTCCAAAATAGATTATCCCATAGTGCACTTGGATTCAAAACTCCCGAAGAAATATTCACCGGAAAGAAGCCAGAAGTAATCCATCTCAAAATATTTGGTTGTCCAATATTTGTACACATTCCGAAAAAAAAGAGAACTAAGTTGGATCCTTCAGGAAAGAAGGGAATATTTGTCGGATACTGTGAGGTCTCTAAGGCCTTTAGAATTTACATACCAGGTTACCATCATATTGAGATCAATAGAGATGTAACCTTTGATGAAGATGCATCACTCAAGGAAATGCCAGCTTGAAGAAGTATATGAAGAAGAACCTGTAGCTCCCAGAGTTACAGAACCTGTGAAGAAGTTACAGTTACCCCTGATGATGAGATTCCAGAAGATCATGATATGATAGAATCTCAAGAACCTCCTCGTATGACGATCTCTCACAAGAGAAAGCCAGCTTGGGCGAGAGAACTTATTCAAGATGCAGAGAAGTATGGTGCCCCAGAAGGAACCATGAGACAAAGCAAGAAGCCTAAGCCATTCTCCAACTATATGGCCTTGATGTGTGATCTCGTAGAGAAGGAACCTACTTGCTTTGAAGAAGCCATTCAGAAGAAAGAATGGATGGACGCCATGACAGAAGAATACCAGTCCATTATAAAGAATGATGTGTGGGAAGTAGTTCCCAGACCAAAGAACAAAGATGTGGTATCTTCCAAGTGGATATACAAAATAAAACATGTAGCAGACGGAAGTATTGAAAACATAAGGCAAGATTTGTGGCTCGTGGATTTTCTCAAAAGGAAGGTATTGACTATAAAGAAACATTTGCTCCTATAGCTAGATACACTTCTATCAGAACAATTATAGCTCTTGTAGCCAAAATGAAGTGGAAGTTGCATTAGATGGATGTGAAAACAACTTTCTTAAATGGTGTTATTGAAGAAGAAGTGTATATAGAACAACCACAAGGGTTTGAAGTTGAAGATAGAAAGACTCATGTCTGCAGGTTGAAGAAAGGCCTGTACGGGTTGAAGCAAGCTCCTAGAGCTTGGTATGGTAGAATTGATAGTTTCCTGACAAGCTTGGGATTTACCAAGAGTAAAGCTGATCCTAACCTATACTTCAAGGTTATGAATGATGAGCCAGTTATATTGCTACTATATGTGGATGATTTATTCTTGACTGGAGAAGAAAATCTCATCATAGATTGTAAAAAGAAGCTCACTGCAAAGTTTGAGATGAAATACCTAGGCCCGATGCATTATTTCTTAGGTCTTGAAGTTTGGAAGAGCTCAAAGAAGGTCTTCCTTATCCAAGGGAAGTATGTAGTTGAAATACTGAAGAGATTTGACATGTTGGAATGCAAAGCCATGAACACACCCATGGAAATGAATTTGAAGCTCCTGGTTGATACTTTGTCAGAGTTGGTTGACGCTACTTTGTACAGACAAATTATTGGATTGTCAATGTATCTGACGAATACCAGGCCAAATATATGCTTTGTTGTGAACACCTTTAGTTAGTATCTGGTGGAGCCCAGACGTGTTCGCCTTGTAGCTGCAAAGCATGTGATGAGATACCTTAAGGGTACGTTGGATTTGGTCTCTATTATACTGGAGATCATGACTTCAAATTGTATGGTTATACTGATTCAGATTGGGCTGGAAGTGCTTCAGACAGAAAGAGCACTTCAGGATGTTGTTTCAGTTTGGGGTCAACCATGATGTCATGGCAAAGCAGGAAGTAATCCAATATTGCTCTCAGCACGACAGAAGCAGAGTACATTGTAGCATGTTCCGCTAGTTGTGAAGCCACATGGCATCAAAAGTTGTTGACAGTTCTGTTCGATCTAGAGATGGAAGCCACCGTGATTCTATGTGACAACCAGAGTTGTATAAAGATGATGGAGAACCCATTGTTCCATGATAAGTCGAAGCACATAGAGATCTGGTACCACTACATTCGCGATATGGTGCAGAGGGGAGCTGTAAAGCTCCAATATGTTGACACAGATGAGCAGGTTGAAGATGTGTTGACCAAGCCCCTGTCTTCTGTGAAGTTTGAGTACTTCCAAGACAAGCTTGTTGTAGTCCGAAAGGACCTCCCTCGAAGGGAGAGTGATGTTGATGATACTATGGTATCCTGACCAACAATGGGTAGCTCCGTTAGGATTTTATATCCTAGGGAATCTTATGATTTCTGGGCAGATCCCGAAGGTCCGGTAAGGACGGTCTATTAGAGTACTTGTGCATGTATATGCTAGCTGTGGTCAGTAGTGGTAGCTCCGTTAGGATTTTATATCCTAGGGAATCTTATGATTCCTGGGCAGATCCCGAAGGTCCAGTAAGGACGGTCTGTCAGAGTACCACATGGTAGCTTGTTAGGATTTTATATCCTAGGGAATCTTATGATTCCTGGGCAGATCCCGAAGGTCCGGTAAGGACAGTTTGTCAGAGTACCACAAATGTTGTTGTTGATGCACCTGCATTATTCTGTTGCCACATGTTGATGATGTTGTTGTTCCAGCTTCGTGTTGTTGATGATGTTGTTCCAACTTCGTGCTGTTGATGATGTTGTTCCAACTTCGTGCTGTTGATGATGTTCTAGCGTCGTGTTGTTGTTGATGTTGATGTTTCAACTTCATGCTAATGATAATGATGATTTGATTAATGAGATTTCTGTCTATTGACAAAACTGTGGCTAATCCGATCAACACTGATAATGATGATGTTACTCCAGCTCCATGCTGTAAGCGATGATGAGAAAAACTTCCGATGATTTAGAGATGTGCCAGTCAGTGTTCCAGATGCTGCCCTCTCCTTCTCTTGATGATGTTGTATTGAGTCATGTCAACATAATACCCTTCTTGTTAAGGGGGAGTGTTGAAATATTGTAACTTTGAAGAATATTCTAATTAAATTTGAGTTATTATTCTATAGATCAAATCCCCTTTTGCGGATTGATCATGTCGGGTCTTGTACAAGATCAAATCCCCTTTTGTGGATTGGTCAAACTACATTTGTATAGTGGTATTTGTAAAGTTGCTCCCTAGTAATTATAAAGTGGTTTTAACCACTTCTAGGAGAAGTCGGCCCCACTAAGTGAAGTGACATAACCCTAGCGCCTCCTCAACTAGTATTTATATCT
Source organism: Picea engelmannii (assembly GCA_009831015.1). Taxonomy (NCBI): domain Eukaryota; kingdom Viridiplantae; phylum Streptophyta; class Pinopsida; order Pinales; family Pinaceae; genus Picea; species Picea engelmannii. The sequence continues at coordinate 489,179 of ML797358.1, forward strand.
GAGGATGATGCCTCATTTGCACACACTCAGTCTCACTCATCTAGTGCGCATATCTTGAAGGCAATTGCAGTTGCAGGAGGAAGGAGAAGAGAGGCGCATGCTCAGTCTTGGTTTATCTTTGGTGTTTTGGTCTTAGTCTTGGCATTGTATTGGCAATATATTATTGAGGAAGTTTTAACTTTTTGCTGGGTTTTCTCCCCCATGAGGGTTTCCCAGGATAAAATGCTGCATACCTTGTGATTGTGTTTCTTTCAATGATCCTCTTTATGCTATTGTTTTGAAAATGCATTGAATGCTCATGTAGTTTGGAAATAACCTAATAACAATAGTAAAACTTAACAAAAGGCATAATGTCCAAGCATATATCATGAAATCTAGAGCAATCTAAGATACAACATACTCAACTGGCTTAAATATTGAAATGATGCTCACCATAACACTGACTTGTACCTCATGGAGCAAGGCCCACTGCCTTCCAGAAGCCAGCTGATGTGGTGGATGCCATCTGGAAATTTGTGACCATCTGTGGTGGTGAGAGGGGTCTCCAACTGTGCAAAAGGGTACTGCTGGTCATGTAGTCTCTCGGCACTCCATATCTGCAACCTGAGGGCCTCGAGACATAATCTCCTTAGTTATCCACAAAATGGGGATAACAAGGTTCTTTCTCAAAACTATTGTCTTCAGTGTAGAGCAATGGTGAAAAGGTTGAACACCCCAGCCAAAGATTTAAAGATGAAACTTTTAGGAAACAAACTCTGCCAACCACAAATGCAGATGTGCTCCCTGCATAAAAGAGGTGAAGTACTTAAGCTCAATAAATGTTTGAAGGGTTTTAATTGTTGTATATCTCCCATGTATCGTTTTGATAGTGTCAATAAGGCTAAATGATAACTTTGGTTCTTATGCTCATTCTAACTTGTCAGAACCTACTTGATAAACATTTAGCATGGAAGTCTTCAACAAGTATTCTTGCAGCTTGAGTTAATGTTTAAAGGCCAACTTTGCCTTTTGCAGGCTATTTTTGTAGGGATTATTGGACTACATTCATGAATGAGTGAATAACCCCTGAAAGTAATTAGTTGGAAGGATTTTAGTTGTGTTCTATCTTCTGAATACTAGAAGGCAAGTCAATCTTTATAAATATTTTACATTCAACTAAATCAGAAAATTGAGATAAACTCAACAATCTTTTCATGGACTAAAGGAGAAACTTTCTAGCAGTCCGGACACACTATATTTTTAATTAGATTGTTGTGCAGTTATTTTTTCTGAATGGAACCCATTTGTTATCATATGCATTTTTGATCTAAACAATGCTCTTTTTCTGTTCATTTAATCTTATGCAGATATGGCTAAAACTCCAGATTCAGGTTTATATCCTTTGCACCATTGTAAAATTTTGCACATGGTATGTTTTTTTATCAGCTGTTAAAGCGCTTTTTCTCTTTTTAAAATCATAAAAATTCAAGATGAATTATGTTTGCACTCAACTGGACACATCTTTTTCTTGTAAACAATCGGTGTTTAGGTATTGATATAAATTGGGATGCTACAAAATTTATGTAGGTAAGGCATGGGCAGGGCTACCACAATGTGGCAGGAGAGAAAGATTTTGGTGCATACATGTCATATGAATATGTTGATGCAAGCCTCACTCCTTTAGGATGGCAGCAGGTATGTGCATTTTCTTTAGACTATCTCATGTGCCCTTACCTGTGATGTGTCTGAAGTATGGCTTTCAGAAACAATTTTGAGGATCAAATCAGCTCCTGCATCAAATTGTGCATGTATGGCTGACATGTCTTCCAATATTTTACAGACATCAAACACCCTGACAGAGGTCCATGTCAGGTGTTAGAAGAGGATCAAGTTTCTGTTAAATGGATGTTATACATACTAGTATATTTTCTCCTCAGTCACTGCTTGGATTCAGAAATATCATTTTGCTTCATAGTTATTGTTTAGAGTAGTTTCCTATTGATTGCAAGCATATTTGGATCAGTGTTACCAACATCGCGATAATATCGCGATGTTGGCGATATTATCGGCAAAATTAGGGTCGGCGATATTTTCTGATATTTTCTGATATTTTCCCTAATGTTGCCGATATTTTCGTTTTCGGACCCTCAGCGATATTTTGCCGATGCCAATGTTTGCAACTCTGATTTGGATTACATCCCTCACTTTTGTGGTTGTTTTGAACATGGTACACATGTTTGATTTAAACTCTTTTGACTTGCTCACACCACAGTTTTGTCTTTCCTATCCTAAGTAGGTCCAGAACTTCACAAACATTGCAGTGCTTTCATGGAGCATTTAGCCTTTTCTATATTAGTTTTGTCAAATGGGATGAAAAGTATAATAAAGCATCGTTTCCCTTTGTTTTTGGCAAAAGACTTTATTTATTTATTTATGTATGAACTCCCATTTATGATAGTATCCAGTACAACAATGATGCATTGCAGTATGTCAAACAATTTACAAAATTGGGATTTATAACAGTTCATTCCATTTGACCAACACCACTCTGAAACCAGTCAGGATATGAGTTATAGCAGTAAACAGACAAACTACCATCTCCAAAAGTACCCAATATCCTAGTATAACCTAGAAAACCATAAAGCCTTATTTAAAACTATCCGAGCCATGCCAAGAGTCAGGAGTTTAAGCTTCTGCAGGACACTTCTTCTCTGAGGAGGTAGGTGGTTTCTATTCGTTCCTCATCACATGTTGACGAGGTACTCCAGGCACTTCCGGATCCTCTGCTTCAGGGCTTCATCTTCCATTCTCTATTTTTCTGAAATCTTTACGAGTGCGACCAACTTCTCCAACAGAGCCACTGCTTTCTCCTCAAACTTCTCTTGCGTTGCAACATTCCTCACGTCATGGCCAGAAAGTCTTCTGCTAAATTCACATATAGTGTGATACAACACGTCGACTGTAGCACAGCTTATCTTTGAAGTCTGATGGCCAGAATCAGAGGAACTGGCATAGTAACCCTGCTGTCCCATGTCCGATGAATTCTCTGAATCATTCCTTCAATTCGATGGAATCTTCATGTTGAGTCTCCTCCACAGTGGCCACTGTTATTGCTCTGGCGTTCACTCTCCTTCCAGAGTCTGCCATATTAGCACCGGATAGAGATGAACTGAACAGAAGAGATGAAACTGAAACCACGATGAGAGATAGACTGAGCCACTACTATCTTAATACCTGCAACATTAAATGTCAAATGGGAGCTAAGAGAGGTGGTGAAACAATCTGCCTTCATTCTCCTGTCATAAAGCATCGTTTTCCTATTACTTAACTGGTTCTGAAATTTGTCAGTTGTGAGTTTGTATGTCTTAAAAAGAAGATAACTGATGAAGTAAAATTTTCAGGAGGAATTTGTTTTTGGCAGCATATGGGGCTTTCCTATGGGTGTAAATAATTTCTCTGCATGGATCTGGTGCATTGATACAAGGTCATCTAAAGTACTGTATCCAACAGGTTGACAATCTTCGTAATCATATTTGGAAAACTGGCATTGCTTCTAGGATTGAATTGGTCGTGACTTCTCCTTTAATGAGGTATTGATATTGTTGGCAACTTGGCACATACTGATGTTAACTCTATCCTTTGTTCAATCTATTCTTGGATGACAAGAGTTGGCACCAATATGAACAACCTCTACCTGATTGTGAAATAAAAGTTTCGTGAGGGGTGTACAATTATGTGTGTGATAATTTATAAGTGAAGAGAAAAATATGAGCCATTGTGTAGGATCTAATTTAATTTTCTTTTTATCTGAAATGTTAAACTGAACATCAGATTGTACTGCTGAAATTTCGTACCAGGACTATGCAGACAGCAGTGGGTGTTTTTGGTGGTGGAGGCTATATAGATGGTGATGCATGCCCTCCACTAATGGTGGAAGGTGCTGGAAGTAGCAATCATGCTGCAATCACAAGTGCAAATTGTCCACCTTTTATAGCCATTGAATGGTGTCGAGAACATTTGGTGAGTACAGGGTTTATGTTTGCAATTTTTTTGTAATACTGTAGCAGTCCATCTGCCCTTGGAGTATTGTCTCTGCATATTTCTAGACCTGGAATGCTTGATGATAGGTCTAGATATCTCTTTGACTTGAGCATATTGGAAACCGAATTTGGAGGAGAGCGGGAAGTGGTTAATATCTTTCATTTTGCCTTTTTAAGAACTCATGATTTGTGATGTAGCTAGGATTTTCTGCCATCTACAAGGTGACTTCTTATTTTGTCAATTTAAGTGCCTATAAGGCTAGTGAGTCCACAAATGTTCTTTGCTTCAGATTTCCTAGGAACAATATATATCTAGTTTCTGTGGTGATTCATTGTCTATGCAGATATTTTTCGATCCTTCTGTTCACTTCTTAGATTGACCACTCTCTCCTTCCTCATGACCAATTGTGGTAAATATGCATTTGAAGGTAGGAAGAGCACATATGGGAGCTTAGTGTTTCATAGGTTAATGAACAAATTTGCAATTCAAGTACCTGCTAAAGCTCTTTTCCTTAGAAAGTATATTAGAGATACAGACTATGGTGCCCACTCTGATCTTTTGGCTCCTCTAGCGTAGGTTGGTAGAGGAAACAAATCCTTGTCCAATACTAGATGTGTTCTATTGTAATTGGGTAATGTTAACACAATTTTCTGCACTTATGAAAAGATCTGAAAATGATTAAAAATGTGTTGTTTGCATCCAAAATCAGATCTGATATGACTTATAATATGCACAGAAAAAGAGGTTAATTGTAGGAAATTTGCCTCTAGAATGTCACTGACAAATTCCTCTCCTTTTGGTCTGGTGCATGCCAACCACAGGGGGGTGTCCCTAGCCTCTTAGCTTGCTGTCTGCCACATGCAAATCTGCAAAACAAGAGAAAATAACAACAACAAATACAAATAACAACAATAATAAAGAGGTTTATGGCTGTTTTGGACAACCAAAGTTTTAAAAATGTAATTTTTAATGTTTTTGGTGGAATTTCTTAGTTCATTGGCTCAGAAATCAGCAAATAAAACATATAGACAGCGATATCAAATCGCAGAAAAATTGCTCAAATGATATGCTAAAAACTTCTACAAATAAACATTTCACAACCCAATACACCAACAAGAGAGAAGGCCTGGTACAAGCACGTCAAACTTTATTTCTGCAAGTGTTTAGAGGTTGATTGCGCCAAGGAAACAGGTACAAAAATTGGTGTAGTAGAGATCCCTGCATACAAACAGAAAGCTAAAAAGAGAGAGAAGAAGAGATGAAATTCTGAAGTGTAGAGCTGCTGAAGTAGAACATCCAACCCTTGTACAATCAAATGCACTTGATTATATAGATAAATGAGTCAGGAGGGGGAAATGGGAGAGAAGTCAGGGAGAGGGAAATTAGGGAGAGATTTGTGGAAGTAGTTGAGGAAATTTATGCCCCTTGATTAGTGGTACAAATAGAGAGAAAGGGAGAAATGGGAGAGAAGTTAGGGAGAGGGAAATTAGGTAGAGAATATAGGGATTTTGGTGGGTGAGAGATTTAAGGATGGAGAGAAAAAGGTAGGTGTACCTTCTCTCCTCATGACTCATCCATCCACATGGACACCAAATCATCCAAGCGCTTCACCAATCTGCCATGTCATTTTTTGGAGACTGCCATGTGTCACCCCTGCTAAAAATAGACATACCTGAAATAACAGTTTCCCTAAAATTTCAGAAATACTAGAAATGTGTCCAAGACCACTAGGAGACCTCTGCCAAAAATATCATGTCTAAAAATAGACACTACTAAAAATAGAAAATCCTCGAAAATCGATGGTAATATATTCATCGGATTCAATTTTTGACAAGGAATCCGGAAATACAATTAGAATCACCATCTGATCCCTCGATCTCCAATTGCTAAAAATAGAAAGTACTTGCGGGACTTCTTGTAAGGGTTCACTGGCCTCATAATGTGACCAAAAACAAGACTGTATGCTCGGAAATGTCGTGCGAGTTTCCAGACACTGTCTCCTAAAAAATAGGGAACTGTCTAAAAGCAACAATCTTTCTCTCTGAACCATGAAGAACTGAGTTGACTCTGTCATTGAAGCAAAAAACACCACTGAACCAATCTCTGTACTTGCCCTCAACGAGAAACAACCTCAGCCTAATCAAGTGCTGTCTCTGAAGAATGTCTAAATGCTAGTAGATGAAAATAAAACTGGCCCCTAACCCCAAGGATTTCCAAGTGAGAAAATCCAGGGGTTAACAATGGTGACTCAAGGGGACGAGATCCCCCTGTGGGATGCTGAGAACCTGTGTAATCTCTGAATCTGTAACTGCCAAGGTCCTCGATGATGAAGAATGCCTGCATATAAGGATGTATGACCCCAAGAATATCTTGTGATACTTGAATGCCTGTCCAAAGGGCATATGGAGTCAAATACATACATGCCCCCCTGCTGATTTGCTTAAAGTGGGGGTCTCATCTAAGTCTTCTACCCACAACCATCAAATCTGTACACCCTTCCCAGTGGAAAATGAGCCATAGTTGACACCTGGGAAAAGGTTGCCTAGTTAGATGCCAATAGTGTAAACACCTGCTAGGCAAGAAGGTACCCACCAATGATGCTAATGGGCCTTGTTGCCACATTTATACACAATTGGGCTATCGTGGAAGAAATCTTCAATCCACTCAGTGTGTCCTTAGGGGCAAGTCTTGAGTCAAGGTGCTGTCACCTGATCCTCGACTCCTCCGTCTAGGTCAACTCCTAGTGAAGCTAAGGGGGGTAGTCCCTAACAAAATATACTATGGCTTTTAAGCTACTCTAAGCTAAGAAACCACTCTAGGAGTTTATTGCAGAATAAAACATTTATTGTGAAGCATTCAACACATTCATTCGATAGATAAGATAATCAAATAGAACAGATGTCCAACCATAGAAGATACATGCATAATAAAGTAATACAATATCTGCAAGTGTTATAACAATTATTAGACAATCATCATATTGAGAATGAAATACTGCTCATGAAAAATAGAAAGTTGTAAACATGAAACCAGTGCCTTAAAGGTATCGTGGGCAGTTGTTGAACACGTGTTTTATTAAGGTTTATTAAAAGTAGATTAATGAAAATGTGTGGCCTCTTTAGAGGCTATCTTTTTGTTTGGATATATGTTGAGAACCTACGGAAGCCCTAAGGCTTCACTAGTAAGTTCAATGAAGGTGTCGGATGTCCAACACGGGGAGAACCTAGATCTCAAAGTTCTCGTCTGACTTCACACACTCCCTTCATGCGGTTTCCCTCGCATCAAGATAGCTACTATCAAGGTTTCCCTAATTAAACTACTCCACACTAATAGCTCCGATTTTGATGAATCCTAGGATCGAGCTAGGCTCGCAAGGGTTCAAAGCATACACCGAGAACTGCGGGGAAGGTTTATTTTAAAACTGAAAGTAGAATGAGAAAAACTTGAGATGTTTTCTAATTACTAAAAGCGGAAATGCAAACTAAGCTAGCATAAGAATTACTTTGCTTAAGTAGTGATTGCTTGAAAGGTTAATTTCCTTAAATTGTGTGTTTTGAAAGCAAATAAAGCAGGAACTTGAAGGAAAATGAAGCACACAACCACCACCGATCCCCCTAGAGGGGATGACGAAACTGGGCACTGTTATCCCCGATTTCTAGGGATAACTAGGAGATCATGTCTCGAGGCCCACAGGTCCTAGACATGGAGTACCGAGAGCAGGATTGACCTGAGCATGGCCCTGGAGGGCCCATCATTCTCTTCTTTCATCAGATTTGTCTTGTCAGCAGCAACAACACCCATCACCATCGGCTTGGTCTTGTATCGGAGAAGGCTCTTGCTCCATGAGGTAATTGGTCCAGGTATCATGGTATGTGTCACTTTTGATCATTATAACCTTTAGATATATGCATCTTACTCCTTTTATTTCTAACAACTGCTT
>ML797358.1:509116-520619 GCA_009831015.1 Picea engelmannii
GGGTTAGGGTTAGGTTTAATTGAAAACCTAATAATTAAAATAGTTAACAAAAAAAAATAATATTTATAATTAATACAAATATTAATTAGAAAGTCAAATAAGTCAAAGTGACTTATAAAAGACCAACACCACATTAAACAAGAAAGGGAACGAGATTCAAGCAAGGGGAGGCTACAAGACAAAGTCAAAGGGGTCTTCTTCAATGGCAAGATGTCCACATAAGTCTCATGATAACTTATAAACTTTTATCATCCCAACATAAGAGGAAAAATCAATGATGTGGTCATGTCCATCTTCTAGCTGCTCCTAGGTCTCATGGACCATCCCGGGAGAGAAGAAGAAGATCACACATCATCACATCTTGGTATTCAACCAAGAATCACCTGGTCCCAAACTAGGATACCCCAGAACACATCTGGGGTCCCTAGAACACATCTAGGGTCTTTATCCACCAAGGTACAAGACCAAGGATCAATCCAAGCGTTTAAGCAAGGATTCCCTGGAACACATCCAGGGGCCCTAGAACACATCTAGGGACTTATATCATCAACCACCAAGGAACACATCCAAGGATCAATCGAAGGACCAAGCAAGGATTCGCTAGAACACATCCAGGGGCCCTAGAACACATCTAGGGACTTATATCATCAACCACCAAGGAACACATCCAAGGATCAATCCAAGCATCGAGCAAGGATTCCCTGGAACACATCCAACGGCCCTAGAACACATCTAGGGACTTACTGCTTGGTCCTTGACCAAGAACCCTAGTAATATACTGGGGGCCCTCACTAGGGTCTTTTTACATGGCTCTAACTGCTTGGTCCCAGACCAAGAACCCCAAGAGTGTATTGGGGGCCCTAGAACTCAGTTAGGGTCTTAGCTATCCTCCGGAGAATGGCTCTTGTAGCTGCATTAATTTCAACAGATGTGACTTGATGGACTAAGATCCTTCAATGGGTCTTGCTTTATTCTTCTTGAATGCTCTTTTTCGAGCTTGATTGGTATCCTTGGGGGAGATGTGACCCCCCATATATGGTATTTTGGTAAGAAAACGTGGTAATATGGTCCTTTGTTCCTCGCCTTTCACAAAGATTTGTGACTTTCGTTGGGACAATTATGATCGGATGACAAGTCATAGTATAGAGATGTGTGGGATGTTAGAAGTTGCAAAAATGCACAATTTAGGGTCCCAAGTTTTGGAAATAAGGTTTCTATCATGTCCTAGTCAAATAAAGTAGGTTGAATAAGATTCCTAAGCTTTTAGGAGGTGCACATCACAACATTAAGGAAACTAATGTCTCCCAAGTGTTCTAATATGAGGGTAATGGGTTGTGAAAGGGGGAATCTGTAACATCCCCAATTTTAATTTATGCAAATAATATAATTGTGTAACTATCATTTAGGTTGGTGAGCCAATATGTTTGGGGAAATGAGTACGTATTGATTAATATGGCCGAGGGCTGAACTATGTATTATGTACATTGATATGATTAATAAAAATGATAATTGTTGGCTGGTATACGAGAGGAACGTTAACGATGGGGGGCTATGATTCCACAAGAGAGGGGGCTAAAAAAGGTTTTATTCATGGGTTTTAAATCCCTAACCTTTTCCTTGAGTTTTATCGATGAGTGAACCTTCTTTTTGTTGTTGAGTGTCCCCAAAGCCAATCATTGAATTCATGTAAGAGGTTGGGTGAAGAAGTCAACCCAATTAGTTATGACAACATGGGTTGAGTGTAATCATCCTTTTGGGGAAAAGTGAGTCAAACAAGCAAGGGAGAGTTTTTACATCCAGGTTTACGGGCAGCAAGAGAGGAGCTGAGTGCTGGGAAGAGCAAAAGCCATATTGTGCTTGTAGGCAACCATTATTGGGCTGTGTTTATGTTGGAAATGTGGCCCGTGTGCCTATAAAACGGGCTGTAAGCCTGTAGTGTGTTTTCTGTTGAGGAAATGGCTCAAGAGCCTTGTGAAGGCTGTTGTGAGCACTCTTGAAGCAGCTAAGAGTTCCTGGAGTCCCTAACTGAGAGATTCTTGGCCTATTGAGTGCACTGGAAGCCTTGATAAATGAATGGTACAACTTGATGGACTGAGAGCAGTGAAGGGGGTACATTCCTTGGGTTGTGTAGGTTATGGGGAAGAGAGGTGGTGGATTGGTAATTGCTGTGGGAGTAGAACGTGGGTTTTGGGCTGCTGAATGTGGAGAGTGGATAGACAAGAGGACTATATCTCCTTGTGGACTCATAGCCTTAGCTTAGGGGTGGCTTGCTGTTGAGAGAAAATGAACATCAAGCCTATGGTTGTGAGGAACGTCCTTTGTACGCAGCCGGTTGGTTATTTTATAAAACATATAAGTTCTATGTTGTTTTTATTATGATTATTCCGCCATGTAAATATTAATGTGAATGCTGTTATGTTTGCTGGGTATGCATGCATTCGTGTTTTCTTAATTATGTTGTTAGTTGCATGAGCAAAACATGTTGCTTTGCTGTAAATTTTATGGGCATGCTGCCCCTTGGTTTATTTTATATGTATGGGGCGTTTTAATTTTTGTTTCAGCATACAGGTACGTTACAAATTGGTATCAGAGTTCGAGTTTCAACACCGAGCTTGTATGGGCCAAGACCCGCGTGAATTGGGCAAATTCGTTGTTGCAGATTTCGATCTGGAGCAAATTTGGGGAAAATGGTGAACTAGAGTGAAATTCCCAAATTTATGAGCAAATTCGAGTTTAAACTTTCTCAGAACAGTCGAAGAGAGGATTAATGGCATTAATGTGCAGGTCGCAGAGTTAATTTTGGCCTAGGAGGTCGAACTTCATGTTTTAATAGTGACTGAAGAAGTGGGAGAATCAATGGCCTAGATCACTCGAATAATAAGAATCAATGGTTGAGATTCACTACGAAGTTCGAAAAGGGCATTCCCGACAGGCTTGTGGAAAGCGAGCTTCGAGAAAATCCTGAGGCATGATGACGAGGTAAAATATAGCTTTTAATTATTTAGCATTGTATTACACTCATTCATTAATTATGTCAACCCGAGGTTCAATATGTACTTGCGAGGCACTCTGTGCAGTTTACACAGAAAATAGAGCTAGCAAATCAAATGTGAACCATGGACAGGAAAGGAATGAATCACATTACTTTGACCTTTTGCTTTGTTGTGGTATCTCTCGAGACTAAGTTTTTTGAGATATCATAGGCTTACCCCTCGAATGTTCACTGAGCGAAATTTAAAAGTACTGTGGTTTTGTAGCAGATGTGTATACTTATCCAAAAGGAAATATCAAAACCTATTATTATTTATAAATCATTACTAAGCTAACACAACAAGAGTATATTTAGCAATTTTAACAGTCCCCATTCATAACCCTGTGAATGATATCAAAATTATTGTAGTGGATAGGATCTACGTATACCCAGATTCAACATAAAATGTTGGAATAGACAAAGGACCCTAGTATAGGCAATGGCTGAGATATATTGGCTCTAATAATTGTTAACTGTCATTCTTCAACAATTTTCAGGAGCCATTATGCAACATACATCTATTCCTCAGCATACACTTCACTACCATAGAAAAGATATAAACTAACAATCATACATGAACATACTTAAAAGCAAATAACCATGAACAAAAAATAGATGGCATAGGGCTGTACCTGTGAGTGGGCCCAAGCTCACGGTATACCTGTACTTTAACTTGACTAGACTATCAACAAGGGATTACCACTCGTAAACAAAAATTATATATTGCAATCTCTGAAATCTGAAACAATACTTTACTCAGTCCTATTCTTCATACGTTTCACACACCCCCACTCAAGTGAGCGTACACACATATATATACAATAGGTAATTAAAAAAGCTCTGAACACATAGTGCCAATCTCCTAAGATGCTGGAAAAGAAAGTTACAACATAATAGATTCCTATAACTCCTATTCACTAGATTTCCATATGTCTAGTATACGACCAATCAATTGGTCTCTTCCCACAATTCATTCATTGGAGTTGTTGCAATCGGATTCCCTCATGCGCTTGTCATGAAGATGCTCGGTATCTTATTTAATATCCACTGTTATCTATTTTTAGCGCTCAACAAAATATTAAATGCTCTTGCCACTTTTTTGACGCCAACTGATCTTTCAAGGTACTCGTATGCTATATCTCTCATTGAGGTAGATACTCATATTGTTTCAGCGCTGACCACTATTTGATGTTTGAGCTGATATATGTATGAGGTGCCATATTATATATACTCAGAATATTTAGATGTGGAACCTTGTTGAAGTTGGAATCCATATTGGGTGTGGCTTGTCAAGCTGGATATATCTTCCTTTGAGAATATAATATATATCTTCTTAAAATACCTTGAAGATATCGCTTTTGAAAATGTCTTCATTTGTAATTCTACTTATGTCTTCAAAAAGAACCTGGAACCTTGCATTCTATAGCCAGAATTAATCTTATTGAAAACCACACACATATAATAATTCAAATTTCTTTCTAAAATTCATTCTAATTCTAGTCTATGAAAATAAATTAAGATGATTATATGGAAGTGGTAATACCTTTGACAAAGATAGGACTTTATAGAGATAAGTCTGTAGGAAATATAAAAAGGAAGGCAAAATGCATATGTAAATAGGATATGGGGGACAAAAAGGATTCCAAAGTGGGGGTTCATCATCTCCCCCTTTCCGACCTGGTTGCATGTCCTCATGCAACCTATTCCTCTTCTACTATCCTTGCGTGGACTGCTCCCCAGTCATAGGCCGGGTGTCCAAAATCACCTGGATTGTAATACCCAAGGGTCCTTTTCATCTGTAACCATTGAAGCCTTTCCTCTTCCTCATCCCAAGTAGTAGAGGTTTTATAGAACCTGTTAGGGCACCAAATATTGGGGAAGTGGAATCTCAGCCCTATCCACCGAGTACCATATCTGAGTAGGGAGTTGGCATAGAATGTAGCCCGATTAAGTGCCAATCCAAAATATGAATACCCTATTAGGTTTCGGTCTCTTAGATATTTAGGGAGAACTTCCCAGATATCGTGGGAAATCAGTAGTGCCTGGACTGAATGTGCTCTGGAAACTTGCATGAAATCTGATATGGAAAATTTTTGGTGCTGACGAATAGTGATGACATCTCCCGGATCTGCCCTTAACCTCTGTAGATCATCTTTCATATTATGAGGCAATGGATTCTCATCTCTCACACTTAGGCTTGCCTCGACCTCCATTCTCCTGTAGAATTTTGCATCTTTCTTCCATTGAGAGAGACCGAGGATATGAGAGGTGAATGCCCGCAACTGAACGTCACCAACACCAGGGTTAAGATTCCAGCGGGCATTGTCAGGGACGATGAAATTATAAAGATATAGTTCACACAACAGATTTTGATCCTTCATTTCTGCAGAAACATAGATGTTGACAAAATCATCTGGTTGCTTAATCTCATGAGGTTGACCTGCTGCCAATTGTTTCAGTCTGAAGCCTGCCCACCTATCATGCAAGAAAAGGGGGTAAGACTTAGGTGGCTCTCTACTGTATATGCCTTCAAAGGCAATCTGAGTAGTCTGCTGTACTAATTTCTTTGTGTCTTCCAGTTGTTGCTTATATTGTTTATTCCTTTCAGTCCATCTTTGTTCTTGCTGCAAGTACATGGAAAACCACCTTGCCTTGAGATTTTCTATGGCTTGCCTGTGGGATTCTTTACTGATGATCCCTAGGTCAAAGAGTTCATCCTTGTTTCTCCACTGGGGTAGGTCAGGTTTCAACTGCATGAAAGCATAAGTGTTGGTAATGACGTCATCCAGGAAAGTATTAAAAATCTTTTGTGCTTCTGCATGGATTTTTGCACAACTCTCTACTCTCTCTTTCGACACTTCCTCTCCTTGAATATCCTCCATTAGATTCCCTGCATCACTTGGGATCTCATGATATCTCAATCTGCTTTTAAGCTTTTTATTCTGCAACAACAGTGTTCGATTTTTCTTAAGCAAGGCCTGGTAGCTAGGGCTGCAGAATTGAAAAGGCTTAGGTTCCGTGTGCCTTTTTCCTTTTTTCTTCTTCTTGTCCTGCCCTTTATACGCAGGAATGAAATGTGGATTGGCTGGCAAGTCTTGAGACTCATTCAACACCTTGGTCGAGGAAGGAGAGGAAGGGGAAATTTCAAATCCCATCCAAGTCTGCTCTGTATCCAGAATGGGAAGTAATCTTTCAAAGTGGCCTTATTTAGCTCCTTGTAGTCAACACAAATATGCCACTTGCCATTCTTCTTTGGAACAATAACCAAGGGTGAAACCCATTTACTGCCAGAGATTGGGTAAATGAAATTTACTTCAAGGAGCTTCTGGATCTCCCCCTTGACTATATCCTTCAGAGATGGGTTCATCCTCCGCTGAGGTTGTCGAATAGGTCAGGTATCCTCCTTAAGATAAATGTGATGGGTACATAGATTAGGGTGGATCCCTTTCATGTCAGTATAGTCCCAAGCGAAGGCAGAACTGTGCTTTCTCAGTATTTCAATGAGCTGCTTTTGTTGAGAAGAGTCTATCTTAGCATTGATATTCAAGGTTTTCCTAGGATGGATTTCAACAACTAAGCTTTGATCTTCAGAGGTAGCATTCACAGGAACCAGTTCATCTAGTAATTGTGCTGGTTCAATTGGTGAATAGACTTCTTGGAACTTCTCCCCGAGGATATGCTCTAGAGTTGGGTGGCTGGCTATATGAGGATGTGCTAGATATGTACAAATAAAATCATCTTCAATAGCTTGTTTAAATGTTGATGCTTGGTCAAGGGTTAACAGAGGTTGTGCGGATTCCTCATCACTATCTTCGATCCAGGGGAATTCTCTAATTTAGGGGAAGGTTTAGCAGGAGGATAGAGGGTTAGCTTCTTAGTTGAGTTTCCGTGGGAGATGGTCATATTACCTGATCTGCAGTCGATATTTGCGTCAGCAGTGGCCAACCAGGGTCTTCCCAAAATCAATGGGTATCCCCCTAGGTTGGCCTTTGGTTGCAGGACCATAAAGTCGGCTGGGTATTCCCACGAGTCTACAGAAACAATTACATCTTCCAGCATCCCCTCAGGTTTTACTGTGGATCTATCTGCTAGTTGAAGGACTGTAGGGGTTGGTCGAAGACCAGGCAATTGAAGTTTCTCCATGGTTTCTTTGGTCATTACATTTATGGCCGCTACTAAGTCCACCAAAGTATGTGCGATGGAAATGTTATTGATGTTGACTTTGACCACCGGACTTCCTGGATCCATATATTTGGCCATAAATACTTTTCCTAGCATTAGATCGACTAACTTCCCTATGACATGAACAGTTTCTAGGTCTTTCTTCTTCCTTCCTGGTTTCTTTAGGTAGAGTTCCCGAACAACCTTAGCATAGATCGGAACATCCTTAATAGCTTGGAACAAAGGAATCTTTACACACACATTTGGAAGTTCTCCTAAAATGTCAAATTCTGGTTGTGTGGGGGACTTTTCTATATTTAACCTTTCCGGATAAGGTGGTTCTGAGAGTAATTCTTGCTCATCGGAGTGTTTCTAAGAGATGTTTTGTTTTTCCTTGGAGGGATTAGTGTCATGGTTGTCTAACTCGGGGGGATTTTCCTCAACATCCTGTTCTTGAATGACGTGTGAGGTTTGATCCTGAACCACTCTTCTCGATCGTAGATGTATGTTTTGAAATTCAGTAGGAGAAATGGCATATGTGGGAAAGAAGGGTAGTTAAGCGTTGCAGGCGGGCTGAACTACTTTATTATTTGGATTTGGTGTTGGTTGGACCGGTAATTGCGTAGGCCGTGGAGGAGGTTGGTTGGATGGTAATTGTAGTTGTTGTTGATGTTGAATTAGAGGGTGTGTTTGAGGAGTGGATTGTTGAAGATTAGGCCCTCTCCAGCCTTGTTGCCAAGGCTGGTTTTGCATTTGGGGTTGCCATTGTTGCCAAAGCATGGAAGCATACCAATTTTGCTGCGGGTATTGATACTGAGTATAGTATGGAGGAAATTGGGATTGCTCTTATGTCATGCCTGGTGCCTTGGGTGGCCATGGTCGTTTTTGGGCCACAAAACAGATTTGTTCCATTTCCCCCGTGGCCCCTTGGTAGACTGCTTTTAGTTCAGGCAGGGAAGGGCAACTCTTAGTATCGTGATTTTGTTCGCAGATACCACATATTTCTATGTTATCTAAAGGACACTCCCTTAGAGAGTGTTTTTTTCGACATCTAGAATAGAAGATGGCTAACGCTAGGTCAGATTCTTCTTTCTTTTTCTTTTCTTGGAAAGTATCCAATTAGGAGCTCAACGAACTAAGGATATCGGTTTTAAAATTGTCCAACATGTTTCCTATTTTGGTTCTGGTAACTCCTCCTGACGACTTTGTGACCCTGGAGACTAGATCACGGGGGCCTTTCCCAGACTTAGTAATACCTCGTGAATAGCGTTTACACAGTTCATAGATATCGTCATAGGTCATCTGGGAGATATCCCTGACCCCCATGAGATTTAATGCATCCATACAATCATCCTTGATTCCTTTGAGGAAGATAATACGTAATGTTTCGGGATCAAGTGTGTTTTGCTTAGTCCTTTGTAAGTTATATTGAAACCTCTCTACATAATCTTCGAGGGTTTTTTCCTCCTTTTGCGTCATTCAAAAAATTTCTTCTCGTATGTCCCTTACTTTGCAGTAATCTTGGTACTTCTTGAGAAATCTCTGCTTCATTTCGTCCCAGGTTCTGATAGAATTTCCTCCGAGTCCCATGAACCAGTGAAGAGCTGCTTCTTTCAAGGTGGCGGGAAACAGTTTAAGTTTATGGGCAGCAGAATAATAGTCATAGCTTCGACAAAGGACATCAAATTCAAAGAGGAAGGTGTCAGGGTCCTCGCTAGGAAATCCACGAAAATTCGGTAAAGCAGAGGGTGGAATGTTTTTCATTTGAAGTATGCCCTCAGACTCCTGAATAGGAAATTCAAATGTGATTGGTTCTTTCTTCTTCGATGTTTCCATTTCTTCTCCCATGTTTAAAGTCTTTCTCCCCACAAAGATTCTTCAGAGGCGACAGAGTTTTTTGGTTCTTCAATAGGGTTACTATGTTCTTTTGATTCAGATCCTTCAATGGGATGGTCTTGGTTTTGGGGAGATTCAGAGGAAGGAGGCTCTTTGACTAAACCAGCAGTAGAGTCTATTTCGGGTGGCTCTTCTAGATTGTTGGATTCTACTTTTGAGTAACGATGAGTACTAGGGATTTTTGGAGGGTCTTTTTTTTCTCCACTTTTACTGGCCAGCTTATTAGTGTCACTGGTGGTCCCTGCACCACATCTACGAGGTTTCTTAGTGCCTCGAGTCATGCATCCTGTGACGATTCCTAAGCACGATATCCTGGGCAAGGGATATCAGAGGGTAGTTGTGAACTCCCTAGGGATTTCCCTTCATCCTAGTATTGCTCCTGTTGCCGTCCTTATACACACTTGCAAACGTGGAAAAAGTCTCAATCCACTTAGTGTGTCCTTGGAGGCACAATGCCTAAGTTCAAGCCCACTGTCACCTGGACTTGAACTTCTTCCTTCTAGGCTTACTCCTAGGGAAGCCAAGGGGGGTAGACCCTAGTTACTATGTGAATTATTAAATGAATTCTTGGAGTTAATTTCAGTTTGTTAAAGGTAAGGGGGAGCTAGCCTATATGGAAAGCAACAATGCAAATGCAAATCTTTTAGTGAAAATCAAACCTTTCCCTAAGGTAAACTAAGACTAGTGCTTAGAGGTTGGGCAAGGGGTCAATTAGATTATACAACAAAAGAATTAAGTACAATTAAACAAGAAATAAACAATGCTATAGGATAACAAGAAATCACTTTACACTTGAGATAATTACAAAATGAAATATACAATTTGAATATGACAAGATAGCTTACAATGAAAATGATAAATTAGATAATTACACTAAAGAATAGTTAGATGAGAAACATTCAACTCACATCAATTTATAAATGAAACGATTGAAGCATGTCATAGGTGAAATTTATGATAAAAAAGAATAACGAATTAGATACTCTTACAATTGTACAAAAGAAGAGTACGATTTTATAACAATGAACATGAGATATCCACAATAAAAGAAGTTGCTTGAGAAGTAGATTTGCTTGAAAGTGACTTGCTTGAAATATGAATAACACAACTTGAGATTGCTTGAAAAGTAAACTTGAGATGCTATGTTGTGAAATAAATTGCTTGAAGATATGATTGAAAAACTTGAAAGACAAATTGCTTTGAAAGTGAGATTGCAAGTGTTGTGAATGTAGTGTGTAGGTTGATTTTAATAAATTTTAGGTCTCTCTTTGATTAGGGGGATTAGATGTGATAGATTGAAGCCTAGACTATGTGACTTCCCCAAACTGTTATCCTCTCAACCAAAAGGAAGTGTTGGGTGCTCAATAAACAAGGCAAACAAGGCCTTACCCTAGTTCCATAGGTCAAATCCAAAGAGCAAGTGTACTCAACCCGGGGGACACCTAGTGCCGTGAGATCATCCATGACCTAGCACCCCAAGTATCTTCCCCAAGCCTTCTTTTTGATGGTAGAAACAATAAATGGTTGGATGCCTGATTACTAAACCTCCAACCTTTGCCCTTTCTTGTCACCCAAGATCCACAAAGTGGCAAGGGGAGAGAATACAAGGCAAAAATGGAGCACAAAAATATTACTTTTGCAATGATTTTAAAATTATACAAGCCTTCCGTTATTGCAAGGATGGCTTATGCCAATTTCTTGCAAGGTGGGGCAAAAATAAATGATTGAAATGCTTTAAACTTGCTTGGAAAATGAAATTGCAACCCCACAACAATGGCACAAGTGGAGGCACAATCCCTACCGTTTTGGCCAAGGTGGGTGTAATAAAAAGAATTAAAAGACTTGGAAATAAATGAACAACCCCACAACAATGACACAAGTGGAGGCACAATGCCTATCGTTTTGGCCAAGGTGGGTGTAAAAAGGAAAAGCAAGAAAGCAAATCTAATACTAGCCTTCACGATTTTGCAAGGATGGCTTAGGCCACTTTCTTTGCAAGGTGTGGGCGATATTTTCTAATTATTACAATATCAGATTTTTGATATAAATTAAGAGAAGGCACACCTAAGAGACTCTCAAGGGTGGCTTACAATGACTCAGAAGAAGGAGAGGAAGGGGGATTTAATATCCCAACTTTAGAATGCCTTTTGAGGGCCTTTGGGGCTCAATACCAATAGCTTTTCCTCCTTGTAGCTAAAAATCTGTGTAAAAAACAACAAGGTATATTTTATAGGAAAAACTACAAAACCAATAAACTTGTTAACTTAGTATTAGCCCTGTTATCGCACAGTTTGTAGGAAGGGTTTAGGTTAGCTTGAGTCAAGGCTTCAAACTGGCGTAACAGGAGCTTCCCCACCCACTGTCACCTCGATGGGGAGCTCTTTCTATTTAGGATGGCTAGTCCAAGGGAGACGT
>ML797359.1:0-13070 GCA_009831015.1 Picea engelmannii
TTAGGTCTTTGACCAGCCCCCCCACGCGGATTGAGCTCGGATTTGATGTCTAATCGACTTGGGAGCTGATCCAATAGTGGTTGGGAGGCCGACCAGTTTCATAAATGCGCCGTTTAGCAGGCGCGCGGGTGTTTTTCCCAACAACCGCGCATCGGGCGCGCAAGCGCGCCTTGTATGATGTTGTTACGCGCGTGCGCGCGCGCCCATGTTCTGTAAAGCGCCTTTGAATTTTTTGATCATTTGTATAGTTTTTAGACCCTTTGCTGTGCTGTGGAATTAACCCTGTGCCATGAATGACTCCAGTTCTGTGTTGACGATGCGGAGTTCTTGTCGCCCTGTGCGAACGAAATTTCAGTGATAACAGCCTCTATGAAGAACTGTTGGGTTTCCTCTGTAATACATCCCTTAGGCTCATCTAGTACCTCATCTTTAGACATGGCTCTTCGACTTCCTGTAGCTCTCAGCATTGTTGGCTCTGAGTTATCTCAAATTCTGCACTGAACTAAGTATTGGGGATCAAAACTACGGGTTTCACAACTACACAGGCTTTCTCGCTCTACATAATTCAGAAATTGTTAAGTTCTTTGAAAACAATGTGTTCTACAGAGATTTCTCAGAGCCTTATACTCAGGCTTATCTAGCAAGTTCACAATAACTATTGTTCATCATGACTATATGGATGCAACTTGGATCTGAGTTGTCCGACGCAACGTGTTAACGGGGTAAATCCTATTGGGCGATTCTAGCATTTACTGTGCAAGTTGGACAAGGATGTGGACGATTTCAGGCCTTTCTGTTTGACAGGTGGGAATCCCAATGTGAAAATTGATGGCATCTTCGCGTATCACAGATTTATGGCTTAATTGAATTCAGACGGGGTACCGTAATAGAAATAAAGGTTGTGACTGGACTGAGTTTGTGTGGCACATGGACTCAGATTGCATTCAGATTTGTTCTCCCTCCTACAACAAAGGGGTGCCCGTCATATTAATGACTTTCATTAATGGGTTATTTTACACTTCTAATCCTACATTGCTAAGTAAGCAGTTCTGCATCAAACAACACTTAGATAGAAAAATAAATGAACTACCTGTCGCGGTGCAACACTCCACACATCGCCTTTATTAACTGAATTTACAAAAATTGCAGAAAAATCAAATCTAACTATTATATATGCTCCTTTAGACTAGGGAGACAGTCCTTTTAGCTCAGTTCTGAGACATATAAGGTTTCAAGTGAGCACCATTCACCCATCCTGGTCGTAACATACCATCTAGTTGCACAAGTCTGACTGCTCCTGAAGGTTGGATCTCCGCAACTATAAATGGTCCCAACCAATGCATGCGCAACTTTCCAGGATGCTTCTCGTACCGACTGTCATAGTGTAGAACCTTGTCTCCTTGTGTGAATACTTTAGTATTAATTTGTCTGCCATGCCAAGATTTCAGTATTGGACCTAGTGAGTGGGGAATATGTAATCTAGGTTTTTCCTAAGGCTTCCCAAGTCTTTTTAGGCAGAATTTTCACCTAAGATCATAGATCCAACATGACATCCTTAATCTCAAATTCGTCTAATTGGGCTACTAGTCTGACTTCTTTTCCAGTTCGTACTTTCCTTCTCTTCACCCTATGAGTACTCTTTTTAGGAAGATTAGTCCTTATTCCTTCTTCTATGGGTTATTCATTCCCTAAAACTAGGTATAGTGCATTGCGCAACTTCTCTGTTAATTGGCCGTTCCCGAGAATGTCAGAGAATAATTGAAACCAGAGGTCTACTACATTTTGAGGTTTCTCAAGTTGTCTCGGTGTGACTATAGGGTTTCTTAGTGCAGGGGCTGAAGCAGGGACTTGCACAATCTTAGGGTAAACAATAGTTTGTGGTGGTTTCTCTTGCATCTTACTGCTAGGGATATTCTGAAATAATTCTATGGCATTTTTGAAGAACAAATTTTGTTTTAGAGGGTCATACTTGTCTTCTTTAGGTGCTTCTTTATGGATATGAGGTATATTATCAACATCAAATCCTATCTTTTCTCCTCCTCGAGTAATGATATTGATATTGGGTAATTGTCTCTTACTAAATCTCTTGATTTTTGAACTGATGAGGTTATTTCCTCATTGTCGTACCTGATCTTCCCATTTTACAATTAATTTTGGGAAGTCTTCAATTGTATGCCCATTAGTTCTATAGTAAGAGAACCATGCCCCCCTCAGATGAGGACAATCTCTCACTGTATGGCCTTTATCGCCATAGTTATAACATATGATTGGTCGTCTTCCCTTGGTTCTTCCTCCTTTGAAGTCTCCTCTGGCTCCACCTCCTCGACCTCTTCCCGGTCCCTAAGGGTTTTCATTCACCCTCAACCTGGTGGGTCCTCCTGAGGGTCCCATCAGATTTTGAGGAGGTCCCATTCTCCTCATTCGTGGACATCCATTCACCATATTTCCTTCTATATAAAATCTGGTGCACTAGACCTGCGGTCATCCTGGTCTAGGTATCGTCAGTTCTTGAATCTTTTCTGTAAGATCTAATTTTTTCCCTTGTAGTTGCACCAAATTTTTGTATGATGGGGGTTTGGTCACTCTCTGGCTCCCAGGGTATCCCACCAATCTTCATCGATTGTTCCAAGGAATCTTTCAAAGTGGCTATCCATTGTTGCGTTAGCAGAATCCGAGTCAGAGGTAGCAATCCCTTAATATACCATTCCCTTTGATTTTCCTCATGGATTGGATGTGCTAACCTCCCTATATCATCTTTAAACTTTTGGTTGTATTCCCAAGTGGATCCACCTTCCATTTGCTGGATCTCGCGCAACTCAGACAGATCTTGTTGCTCTAACTAAGGTAGCTTAATCTCCGTTATGAACCTTGTCTGTACTTGGCCAAGTCTGAACGCTTGACCTTGCATTCCTGACACTCCTGGCTCAATAATATTCATGTACCACTTGAGAGCGCGGCCTCTCAAGGTAGTCTAGAACTCAACCAACTTATTCGCATCCAGAGTCCCTCTGGATATCTAGAATGCCTCACACAAGAACCAGTGCTTCTCAACATTTCATCTCCCTTACCCCAAAATTATAGGTATCGAGCAATCGAACCTCCCATGTGACCAACCATTATTGATCTTGGTGCTATTATCAAAATGAAACCTAATGGTCCTGCTTGAAATCTACCAGGGGATCCCAATATCCTCCCTGTACTCGCACTTCCTGGCTGTGACTGACTAACTAATTATACTGGAACAAAACTAGCATGAGAAGGTAGTATCAAACTTGCCACTTGTATAGAAGACACTTGGGGTATGGGCGATTCGGGGATAGTGCCATTGGCTTTGGGGTGGTTTTCTTTGATCTGGTGGGTATCATTTTCTTCCACTAGAGCGGTCTCTTCATCCGTATTCCTGATCTTTCCTGTCACCGGGGATGAATCTTCTCTTTCCTCTTCAGGATCCATGCCGAATTCCTTCTCTCTTGATTCTACACCTTCTCCTTCTTTTCCACCCTCTTATGAACTTCTTTCTCTATGTGCTTCTCTCTCACTTATTCTTTGACTAGCCAGTCTTTCCTATCTTCTCATTTTCCACAACTCTTCCATTTGTATTTCCTCTACTTCTCCTGGTCGGGCTTCTTTCTGCAACTTCTCAGGCTGTCTTGCTTCTTTCTTAATCTTGAAGCGCCACCACTTATCAACTATGGCAGCTCTTTTCAAGGCTCACTCGTCTCTTGAGTCCATTTCTTGTTGTTTCCCCCACTCATCAAAGAACCCTTCCCATTTCTTAGGCCGTGACTCTACCCCAACCTCGCCTTACCCCAAGAGAGAATGTTTATTCTTCCATCTCAATCGGGGACATAGTCAACATCCTCTCTTCCATCAAGAAAACTTTAATCCATAGGGGGATTTCTCTCAACAATATTCCCCTTGCATCTTTCTTGAAATTTGCCTCTGCTCATGAAAAATATTGGTGATTCTCAATTGCAAACTCAATAATGTATCCTTCTAATGTGGTATTGACCCAGAAATCAATTGTTCATGTGACTGGACGATCCAGCCGATGAAGTGTTGCAATATTTTATGTGTCCCAAGTACAGGTCCTCTTGACTCATTCTTGGAACTTTGGAGCTTCTTGGAGCCTATTTATCCAGTGGAAAATTTCTTTAGGGAACTTAACCCTGAATATCTTGTACTGGTTACTTGTTCTTTCTAAGTAAAATACTGCCTCACTAGTATCTTCCACATATTTTCCCCTCAACTCCGCTTCTTTCCATATGAAGGTGTCATTGTTTCTTTCCCACTATTGGTCAATATTAGATCTGTGAATCCATAGAAGCATCATACCTACAGGTTCCCTTTTAACGCAGGTCCCGATAATGGAACCATTTTTTTGGCGCAAGTTTGATCAGACTGGGGTCCTTCTAATGTTACCAACAAAAAGTATCGAGTAGTCTAGAGCGCTGACATTTTCATCTCCTATGAAGAGAATAAGTCTCACCCGAAGCATTTCTGAGATAAATGGATAGGGAAGGGCAAGGAAAATAGTTAGGAGGATTCATAGAACCTTCAAGATTCATCCTAATCTTACGTAATACATCTAACTACAAAACATATCTGAGCTCATAGGTGCAAGAACTGAAACTACTTATGTTGCAGAAAAGAATTCAAACATAGAGACCTCACATAGAACTTATGAACCATAAATAAGTATTGTAAAGATACAATGCATAAGTATAAACACAGAAAGACACAACATATTTTGAAATTTTGGATCCTCCTTCATATATTATCTCCAGATTTTTCTTCAATTACAATCTCATAGATACACAATAGCGCTCTATCATAGACTCTTGGCTCTTGACTCATGTTGTAGATCTCTAACTCCCAAATTGGTGTACAGATTACATTACAGAATCAAAACTCTAACTTCTCAGCAGTATACAATAACTATGACCAAAACCTTACATCTTCGATATCAACCAACCAAATCAAAAACATCCTAGACGACCTAACCCAACCCTTTAAAATTATATTCATCCTTATATATAAGCTAGGTCGTGTCTTCTAGCTTTGGCTTGCATGCTTTCTTGTTCTGTTGCAACCACTTTTGCTTTGTTGACGCCGCGTTGTCCTTTTCGCAACTGATTTTTGTTGCTTCTCCTTGCTCTACTATCCATCTTCTTCTAAAGCTTGTGAAAATCGTACTAGGCCAAAACTGGGATTGTAGTCCTTCTTGCACGACTCCTTATCCAAAAACAAAGGGACCAACAACGCTTGTGGTTGGATTTGCCCAAGTGATAGTTTGTGCAATAAGAGGACATACATGGTTTTGTTAACACATTATGGGATGGATATTTGGATTACAAAATATCTACAGGTGGTTATGTGTTTAACCTATTTGGAGGAGAAATTAGTTGGATGCGCAAGAGATAATATGTGGTGGCACTCTCAACTATAGAAACTGAATACATGGTAGCTACTCATGTGAGTAAGGAAGTTGGCTTGAGAACATAATGGTTTGGGTCCAAGGATCAAGTCTCTTTTCCATTTCCATCCTAACTTGGTTGTTAATGTTATGAATCCATTTTCCCAATAGATAAGGAACTAGTCTTTTCATTGAAAAACATGAATATTGCTCTCTTAAAGTCATTAGATTTGTGGATGAATTTCTCTAACTCTAAGCTATCTTTTTATGCTAAAACACTTTCATTTCTTACAATTTTACTTGCTTCTATAATAACAAATTATCTACAACCATTAGGTTTGCAAGAAAACCTCTCTCTTACTTTTGTTTACTTCCTTTTCCGCCGCAGAAAATTGTGTTTGAATATTGCAAATTAATCTACTTGTCAAGGGATACAAATTGACATATTTATTTTCTAATTTCTGTGGTGGAAAATTGTTGTTGTAGAAAATGTTTTCTACAACCATCTAGGTCTGTTATAAATTTGTTTATAACACTTAATTTACGTCCTTTTTAACTGTCAAGGTTGTTATTCAAACATTGGATATTTATGTTCTAGTCAAGGGCTTTCATTTGCAATAGTTATTTGCTAATTTTGATGGTGATTTATTGCAGTTGTTAATTTTTTATTCTTGCAGATATAATTTACAATCTGCTACAAGTTTTGGGACAACAAGGTTTCTTGTTGTTTTCTCTAGTGTTTCGGTGTACAATTTCATGATTTTTTGTCTTGGCATATTGGCTCTAACATTGGTTTTGCAGGTCATTGATCAACTTGTCTCTCTCCTCTACCAAATGCATCATTCTCCAAACCTTAAGCACTCTCATCTAGTGACCAAAGAAGGGATCATTTACAAACCCTTTCCTTGCACTCTCCATCCCTCCAACATCACTTAGGAATCCTCCCTTATGGTGGTATCATCCATTAGTAAAAAGAGGGGAGTAATTGTTAAGGTTAGTGGTTCTTACTCCCATTTATTCCGCACTAGTGACACTTGTTGGCGCAAGTTTGATCAGACTAGGGTCCTTCTTAGGTTACCAAAAAAAGGTACCGAGTAGTCTAGAGTGCTGGCATTTTCATCTTCTCTGAAAAGAAGAAGTCTCACTCGAAGCGTTGTTGAGACAAATGGATAGGGAAGGGAAAGGAAAATACTTAGGAGGATTCATAGAACCTTCGATATTCATCTTGATCTTGCGCAAAACATCTAACTATAGAACAGATCTGAACTCATAGGTGCAAGAACTGAAACTACTTATGTTGCGAGAAATCATTCAAACACAGATACATCACATAGAACTTATGAACCATAAATAATTATTGTAAATATACAATGCATAAGGATAAACACATAAAGATACAACATATTTTGAAATTTTGGATCCTCCTTCATATATTATCTTCAGATCTTTCTTCAATTACAATCTCATAGATACACAATAGTGCTCTGCCACAGACTCTTGGCTCTGGAATCATGTCATAGAGCTCTAACTATGAAATTGGAGTACATCTTACATTACAGACTCAAAACTGTGACTTCTCAGCAGTATACAATAACTATGACCAAAATCTTACGTTTGCGATATCAACCAACCAAATCAACAACACCCTAGCCGACCTAACCCAACCCTTTACAATTATAGCCATCCCTATATATAATCTAGGTCATGTCTTCTGGCTTTGGTGTGCATGCTTTCATGTTCTGTTGCAACCGCTTTTGCTTTGTTGGCATTGCGTTGTCTTTTTTGCAACTGATTTTTGTTGCTTCTCCTTGTTCTGTTTTCCAACTTCTTCTGAAGCTTGCGCAAATAGTACTAGGCCAAAACTAGGACTGTAGTCCTTCTTGTGCAAATCCTTATCCAAAAATGAAGGGCCTCATAGGCTCCGAAAACAAACCTTGACTTGCCCTCGAGTCAAGTACTCGGCTCTTTCGCAACTTCCAGGAGAAACTATTGTTTTCCCTTGTCTTCCTTTTCCTCTTTCTTTTTCTCTTATGCTTGTGCTTTCTCTTCTTTTTCCTCTTCAAATGAAGGTCCCAACTCTGGGATGACCTCCAAGGCTTGCTTCCTCACTCCTTGAAATGTTTCAACTTTATCCTGCCACTTCCTGGCAAGGAGTGATGCCTCTACAACGATCTATTGGGTTGCCTCTATAATACAACCCTTAGGCTCATATGGTACTAAATCTTTAGACATGGCACTTTGACTTCCTATATCTCTCGGCATTGTGGGCTCTGAGTTATCACAAATTCTGCGCTGAACTAAGGATTGGGGATCAAAACTACGGGTTTCACAACTGCACATGCTTGCTTACTCTACAGAATTTGGAAATTGCTAAGTTCTTTGAAAACAATGTGTTCTACGGTGAGTTATTAGAGCCTTATACTCGATCTTAGTTTGCAATTTCAGCAATAACTATTGTTCATCATGACCATATGGATGCAACTTGGATTTTAGTTGTCCGACATGACAGGTTAACGAGGTAAATCCTATTGGGCGATTCTGGCATTTACTGTGCAAGTTGGACAGGGATGTGGCCAATTTCAGGCCTTTCTGTTTGATAGGTGGGAATCCCGGTGTGAACACCGATGGCATCTTCGCGTATCATGGATTTATGGCTTAACTGAATTCAGACGGGGTACCGTAATGGAAATAAATTTTGTGGCTGGACTGGGTTTGTGGGTCACATGGACTCAGATTGCATTCAGATTCATTCTCGCTCCGACCACAAAGGGGTCCCCTTCATATTAATGACTTTCATTAATGGGTTATTTTACGCTTCTAATCCTACATTTTTGAGTAAGCAGTTCTGCATCAAACAACACTTAGACATAAAAATAAATGAACTACCTGTCATGGCGTGACACTACACACATCGAATTTATTAACTGAATCTACAAAAATTGCATAAAAATCAAATCTAACTATTATACATGCTCCTTCAGACTAGAGAGACAGTCCTTTTAGCTCAGTTTTGAGACATATAGGGTTTCAGGTGAGCTCCATTCACCCATCCCGGTCGCAACATACCATCCAGTTGTGCAAGTTTGACTGCTCCTAAAGGTCAGATCTCCGCAACTATAAATGGTCCCAACCAATGCATGCACAACTTGCCAGGATGCTTCTAGTACCGACTGTCACAGAGTAGAACCTTGTCTCCTTACATGAATACTTTAGTCTTAATTTGTCTACCATACCAATATTTCAGGATTGGACCTCGTGAGTGGGGAAATAAATGAACCCAGAAGTGAGAGGGTATTTCTGCAACTTGCCACTGTGTCACACACTATTCAATATGTGCTCTAGGATCAAATTCTTCGTTGAACAGTTGCGCAACTTGGAAATCCATCTACATCTCTAACTCTAGCTGTTCCTTATTTTGAAACCTATACTGGACAACTTGCTTCACATCGTCCCAATTTCTGAATAAGGCTTTATGACTGGCATACCATCTAGAAGGGGCGTCCTGGAGGGATAAATCCAGTACTAAGATCCTTTGATCCTCTACTACCTTTTCTTCCATGCTGAGCAAAAAAATTTCGAGTCTCGAGGTACCATCATATACTGGGTGTTCTCTAACCTCGGTCCAACCCATCTAGTTTCTCTGACAGTTGCGCATCTCCTTGAGAATATTTCGTATGAGCCTTGCTACCAATTGTCAAAATCCAATTCTGAATCTTCGTCTACTGACTGTATAGTCCTCCAACTTACCGATCCATCAGCAGTAGTATTTATATAATCATCTCTTGTTCCAGTTGTTACATTGTACAAATGATCCAAGTCTTCTCCCTCCATATTATTGTCTGTTGGCTCTACATATGGATCCAAGGGTTGAACTAAATTGATTCCATCTGCCTCAAATTTCATGGTGTCTTTGTTTAGGTCAATCATTGCATAGTTTTCATAGGCCCAATCGATCCCAAGTAGTTTAGGGTAAGGTCCCTTATCCTCCATGATCTCAATCACTTCAAAGTCAACTATTGTCTTTACTCCTGCAACATCTATTTCCACATTCTCCAGTCTTCATATTGGGAAAATGCAATATTGGTTGGCCATCCTTAGCTGGATTGGGGAATATGTAAACTGGGGTTTTCCTAAGGCTTCCCAAGTCTTTTTAGGCAGAATGTTCACATCAGATCATAGATCCAACATGACATCCTTAATCTCAAATTCGTCTAACTGGGCTACTAGTCTGAATATAAATATGCTAATTCTTTGATAAACCATTAGAGAATATAAGAGGTCAATTTGTAGAATATTGATACCATTAAAAATACTATTACATCTAAATTTAAAGACAAATTGTGGTGTAATGAAGAAATGGAGAATACGAGAAAATTAATGTAGTATAAAGAAATCATTAACTTATAGAATATTAGAAGTATTTTTACTCTAAAAAAAACTTAAAGAAGAAAATGAACATTGCTAAATATGAATGAACGCTCATGAACTTCATAGTGAAAATGGGCATTGGACAAATCATTTAAATGTCATGGGATGAAATAATTTGTCATCTTTGTAAATACTATGATGGTGGAGGATGAAAATCACTTTCTCTTAGAATTCAATTTTAAAATATTTGCAACATTAAATATATCCCTAACTATATAAGTCATTATTTAACTAAGGAGATTTAGGAAAGTTGTTATCCAATCTTTTTTACCATAGAAACAAAATGTTAAAGCAAACCAATTCATTCATTCTCATTTTTCTTTAGTTCCAATAGACCAAGTTGGTCTTAGTGATCCTTAACGGTTCATTATATAATTTTTCATATATATTGGTACTTTATGGGTGGAAAATTGGAGAAATTGGCTTGCAAGGCCCATTTTACTAGTAGGTCCCAATTTGGAGATTTCATGTCTGAAACCTTCTAGAGTTGGTTTAAGGAATCAAATGGAACGTTTTGGAGTCAAAACTTTGTGATCATATCTCTAAACCATTTGATGTTTTTTTACACACTAATATATTTCCAATGGTGTGAAAATTACCTCAAATGGAGTTCGTATGTAGAAGTTATGCCTCCCACAATTTGACCTACCTTGTTGACCACCATGGTACCAAGCAGATGCCACGCCATCCCCCATTACTCATGTGAGGGGCTAGTCACATGTATACTTTCAAGAAGATTCTAGAAGGTCAAAAACCATAACACTAATTGAGGGTTGAGGCATGTAAAAACCCTAACCCTAGACAACTTTGAAACTATGTTAAATATAGGGCTGCTAGGAAGAGAAGGGATTCCATTCTTTTAGCATTGTACTTATTCCATTGTTGAGCAGATAATCTAGGAGTAGTATTTGAGAGAAAAATAGAGGTAGAAGATTCTAGGACAACCATTGAGGCCACAATGTCATAGGAAACTCCATAGAGAGTGTCATTTTCTTTGTACTTTCATTTTCATAACTGGAGAAAAGACAACAAAACATAGGCCTCACCTTCTAGCTAGGTTTTCTCTCATAAATAAGCTAGTGATAGTAAATATGAGATCTAAGGAAATAAACCTACATAAGAAAAGATTTCAAAATAGTGTAAGATTTGTTGTGAAAAACTATTCCAATGGAATATCCATGGAAATTTACACATCCTTTAGTGGATGGTAATCATCATCGTTATCTTCATCTCACATACACACATAAATTAACAAGAAAAATATCATCTTCCCTAGTTAAGATGGATATATCTCTCTGTATATATGGTGTGTGATCCAGATGGATTTGGGTGGACTCCCACCTATTCCAACTGGTTCATTTTGATAGTTTTCTAGTTTGGCAGTTTTGTTTTTAGTTTTCGGGTCCCTAACTTGCGGGGCCGTTTTTGAGGCTCTAAACAACATTTTTAGGGCTCACCACAGTTGAAAATTCCCTTTGATAAATAGCAACAGAATGTGTAGTCCTCGGATGGACCTTTCCAACAGGCTATCGTGCGCCTAAAATGAAGATCGTATGCAAAAGTTACGACCCCGGGAAGTTGATGTACTAACTTACCCAAAGGGGGCCCACATGACTTTTGGTGTTTCATCTCCTAGGGTTAGATTTTTGGATGTCTAGGGTTTTTGACATTCATGTTTATTGTAAAAAGGCCTTTAGATCCTCATTGTAATCATCTTCTTGCGAATGAGCGCAGTCGTCACATATCTTCTCAGAGATAAGACGCCACCATTCCAACAAGCTTGTTTTCCGCCGCATTTTACAGTTTCATCTTATTTCCTTATTGAATAAAAAACCATTTTTATTGTATCTCTATTATTCTTTGTTAAGCATATTTTAATAATCTGTATTCATTTCGTTCTACTCATAAAATCTAAATCAATGTGTGTGTGTTGAAAATATTATGGGATCCCATCCCTCTTCCCTAATTAAGATGGATTTAATATACTATATATTTTTCTTCCAAGGAAAACCTTATGGAGAAATCCAAGGAATGATTCCCCACATTTTCGGATGGAACCCATAGTAAATTTGTCGATTAAACACCTCTCGACATGGAACTAACCCAACTACCAACAACCTTGATGAAAACTAGTTGAGATAATGATCCAGGTGGATATCGGTGGCCACCGACCTTTTTCGACTGGCGCAAAACAATTTTCTGGCAATTTTGGCAATTTACTATTTTTAGCAAGTTTTAACTTTCGGGGCCATTTTGAGGGCCTAAATGAAGGTTTTTTGAGATCAAGGTTCTCAATGATAGCCAAAGGCATCATTGAGACCCCAAATTGAATCTCCTTGATGATACCTTTCCAACGAGCTATCACACGCCTAAAACGGAGATCGTATGCAAAAGTTACGACCCCGGGAAGTTGATGTACTAACTTACCCAAACGGGGCCCACATGACTTTTGGCGCTTCATATCCTAGGGTTAGGTTTTTGATGTCTATGACTTTTGGCATTCTCGTCTATTGTAAAAAGGCCTCTAGAGCCTCATTGTAATCATCTTCTCACGGATGTGAGTAGTAGCCACATCTCTTCTCAGAGATAAGCTACCGGTGCCCTAGATAGTTTATTTCCATTCTGTCTGTAAGCATATTTCAGTCATTTGTTATTAATGAAATGAAGTCTTATTTCCGCTGCATCTCTGCATTTATGTGTATTTCTGTATTTCATTGTGTTCCTACATAAATCCGGATCAATGGTATCAGAGTGGTCTGCTCGTTCTCGATCCTTCTTTGCATGTCCCCAACGAGATCGGGGTATAAGGAGTTGGGGCTCGATCTGGTTAAACCTTTGCAAGATCAGCCTCACAAACCCCGACGACTGCCCATGGGGGAAGAAAATAAAGATGAGGGAGCAGGAGATCCTATCAAAATGTTGCTCGAGGAGGCCCTCGAGAAACAAAGGAATGCGATGATGGACAACTTTGCCCAGATTCTTCAACGGATTCCGACTGGCGATGCATCGACATCCAGAAGCCACTCTGAAGGTGCCACTCCTTTTAAGGTACAAGTAAACTTTGACATTCCCATATTTGATGACCAAATAGATGCAGATGTCGTAGATAGATGGTTGAATCTGTTAGAAGGATATTTCTCGGTTCATGACTTTTCCGATCGAGAAAAGATTATTTTCGCACTCCTCAAAGCCGCCCCCCATGTCAAGGACTGGTGGGAAACCTACT
>ML797359.1:16110-41086 GCA_009831015.1 Picea engelmannii
AAGCCACTGCTAAACTCTTCTTTGAACGAGTGTGGGTACACTTTGGGATCCCACAGTCTATCATCTTAGATCGGGACAGTAGGTTCCTCAGTACATTTTGGTCCAGCCTCTAGTCGATGTTGGACACCAAGCTCACCAAGTCCCCATCTTTCCATCCGCAAACTGATGGCCAGACAGAGGTCGTCAACCGGATGATCGTACACATTCTGCGCATGTACAATTCAAAGCATCCACGCACATGGGATGAGAGCCTCCCCTATGTCCAACACAACTACAATCGGGCTCTCCATAGCTCAACTAGCCACAACCCCTTTCAAGTGGGCTTGGGATTCCAGCCATTATGTCCCATTGACATAGCCATGCCATTTGTGGCTACTCAGGAAGATTCAGCTCATGTCCAGTCTGAGGCAGATAAGGCAAACAAATTCATTGAGCACATTCAACACATCCGCCAACAGGTTCATGACATCTTGGACAGAGCCAATGCTAAGTACAAGCAATGACATGATCAACATTAGGTGCCACACAACTTCCAAGTGGGCGACAAAGTGTGGCTGCATTTGCAAAAGGAGCGCCTCGCTGGACCCCACCGCAAGCTTCGGCCACTTCGATATGGGCCATACACCGTCACCAAGGTTGTAGGGGAAAATTCCTTTGAGCTCAACATTCCACCATTCCTTGGTCTTCACCCAGTGTTCAATGTGGACCGCCTTCGGCCCTACTTTCCACCTCTACTAGACACATCCAACATTGCAGAACAACTCACACCAACAAAGTTAAATATAGACTGCATGGAACATGCCAGAACTGACCAGATCATGGATACACAGATCAAGCACACCCGAAAACAAAGGATACCGCTATATCGAGTTGTCAAAGCAGACCAACTCCTTCACCAAGGCAAATGGCTCACCAGGGACCAAGTTCAGTAGAAGTTTCCTCATCTCATGAAGGAACTCAACGCAATGGGGACCATTGATTCCTAAGGAGGGAGGATTGATCCAGGTGGATATCAGTGGCCACCCACCTTTTTCGACTGGCTCAAAACAATTTTCTGGCAATTTTGGCAATTTACTATTTTTAGCAAGTTTTAACTTTCGGGGCCATTTTGAGGGCCTAAATGAAGGTTTTTTGAGCCCCCAAATTGAGCCCCCAAATTGAATCTCCTTGATGATACCTTTCCAACGAGTTATCACACGCCTAAAACAGAGACCGTATGCAAAAGTTACGACCCCGGGAAGTTGACGTACTAACTTACCCAAACGGGGCCCACATGACTTTTGGCGCTTCATCTCCTAGGGTTAGGTTTTTGATATCTATGACTTTTGGCATTCTCGTCTATTGTAAAAAGGCCTCTAGAGCCTCATTGTAATCATCTTCTCACGGATGCGAGTAGCAGCCACATCTCTTCTCAGAGATAAGCTACCAGTGCCCTAGCTAGTTTATTTCCATTCTGTCTGTAAGCATATTTCAGTCATTTGTTATTAATGAAATGAAGTCTTATTTCCGCTGCATCTTTGCGTTTATGTGTATTTTTGTATTTCATTGTGTTCCTACATAAATCCGGATCAGATAACCCCTTGGGCTATCTAAGCTACTTTATATACAGCTTGCAACTTAGTATCTTTAAGCCAAACTTGATCCTTAGTTGGACTAGAACTAGAGACTTCATGACTAACTCCAACTTGAAACAGTGTGTCCAAAGATATTGAGCTAACTCCACCTTGAAACAATGTGGTCAAGATGATTAAGCAAACTCTACCATGAAACAATCCTTTCAAATTGGTTGAACTAACTCATTGGGATACATTGCTATATATGTGTATTTTTTTTCTAAGAAAAATTTCATGGGAAAATCCTAGGGATGCTTCCCTACATTTGTGAATGGCATCGCTAGTTAACTCATTGATGTACACTAGTGTTCCCTACTGAAAGAGATTCAAACTAAAGAGAGGTGAGCATGGAACTAAGCAAATACCCAACAACATTCACAACTACTCAAACTACACAAATACCCAACTATATTTACAACTACTTATTGTACTAACCCCTGGAGATATATATAAAAATCAATATATTTATTTTATGTTAAAAATTTTAATATTTTTTTAATTTATTTATAAACATAAATATTACATTTTTTGATAAAAAAAATTAATTTGTTTTTATTTAATTTAATTTTTATTTATAAACATAAATGTAAAAAAATCTCATCTACATTTTATTTTATTTTTAATTATTATATTGAATATACTTATACCACAAATATCACATCATCATTAAGCAACATTACACATATTTCTCAAACATAAAATACACATGTATATTATTATTTACTTTAATTAAAGTATGCTCATAGTTCCTTATAATGTTCTTTATAATTTTGGAAATAAACTTTGTAAAGAGTTTTTGAAATGTCCAACTTTTTAAGTGACTCCATTCATCCCCAAAATTGTTAAAACAATAAATATACAAAAAAAAATGTTAAACTAAAAAAATATATATATTTAAATTACAAACAATATTTAAAATCAATCTCAATAACATTTAATATACTTCCCATAAAAGAGGAAAACAAACTAAGAAACATATATTCACCCCCACAATCAAGACAAACTTTGAAATAACAATGTTTTTATCTTTTGTTCAGTTATATATATATATCAAAGTTTACATATTTTTATATTAAATTGAATGTTTTAATTATATATATAATACCATATAAAATATAATAATAAAAATAATAATAGCATTATCGATAGATAAACAGTTCATGTACTTCACATGAACTTAATAAATTAATAAATTCAAGGGTAACAACCCCGCAACACGTGGGAACCATACCTAATCCTCGATCCTTCACCTGAACTTCAATCCATATGTATTATGAAGAATGGTCGTTGAAAGCTCAGGTTTCAAACTCCTCCCTTCCTTCCTCAATCAATACGAGTGGATAGATGTCGGTCAAACCTATCACTGCGAGTTCTGACTCTCACAGTAATTTAGGATTTTGCAATGGAGCACAACGGAGCTGATCATCTTCTCCTCCATTGATTCAGCAGAAGGGTAATGAGATGCTGCTACATCACCGGGAGGAGCCGGCCTTCACAGAATTCTTGCTATTTCAACAACCTATTCCTCGGTCTTCTGTTACTGAATCCAAGAAACTTTGGATTCTTTCTGGGCCTTCTATAATCCTGAGCGTTTTTAATTTTCTGCCCTCTGCCATATGTTAAACGTTTTCCGGTCGCCTGGGAGAGTTGCATCTTGAAGGAGCATCCATAGCTAGCGTAGCCATTCACAGACTGTTCTGGTCAGTATATCTTGTTTCCTATGGGCAAAAGCAGTGCAGACAAGTTTATGGTGATAACTAGTACAGTTGCTTGCAGAAAACTGCCAGAGGTGGATGATAATAATGACTCGAACTGTTATTCTTGTGGGCATCACGTACCTTTCTACAGATCCTGTATTAGTTGTCATAGGGCAGAGTAAATAGATCTGCATCATGACAACCAATAAAGGAACTGTCCTGTCCTATGACAATCAATACTTCAATGACAACAATGACAATCAAGGTAAGGATTTATTTGGTTTGTTATAAAATGTTATTTTTGTTAAGGATTTATTTGGTTTGTTATAAAATGTTATTTTTGTATTTGTTAAGTTTAAAAATAAGCATTCATAAAGTATTATAGTTTGGAGTAGGTTAACAAACCCTTTTTTTTAGGTAAAAAAATGGGCTTGAATCTGGTCAGATTTTCTGGGGTAGTTTGAGTTTCACATGAATCAAAGTTTCATGCATTTCAAAACCTTACTCTAGGGGTTTTGCCCCATTTTAAACCAACCCAATCAGTGAAAGGTAACTAGCCAGGGAAGATGGCTTCAAAGATTGCCCACTCCTCATAGTTTTGATTAGTTATGAAATCCATATTTAATGAGGGTGTATTTAGGTAAAAAAATATGACATATGGCTAGACCCACAACTTTTTAGAAATTGTCAAGTCCCTGTTGGTGAGAGTTAGTTCTTATTTTAACAATGTTTATATTTTTCTTTATGCTAGTTAAAACAAAGAGATACTATTGGTCTTTTAGATCAGGGTTAATCACCTCTTTTTAGTATCTTAATGTTCTCGTATCCTCTAATTCTTTATTGCAACACAATTTCTTCTTAAATTTAGATGGAATAGTATTTTTAATATTGTCTAAGTCTTCTTTGATTCTCCAATGCCAAGCCCCCTTGAACAGTAGGTGGTTTTGTCTTGAGATCGAGGTAATCTTAGGAAGCCTCTTGTTTTTCATGTAGTTTATCTTGTTCTTACACTTTAGGTTCCTAGTCATAGCCATGCTCTCAATGGGACAAAGACTTGCTTCTATGAAGATGATAGGATAAGGTGTATTTCCTTTAATTTTAAGGCTATAAGTGATAAAAAAAAATGTATGGATTTGCTAGATCTTTCCCCACCATTCTCTACAAATGCTGCAGCCCCAAACATCACGATCATATAAGATAACATGAGTGATTAAAGTCTCATAGAATATTTTTTTCTAATCCATAGCCAAAGGTTCCTTGATTTACAATTGTTTCTGAATCCCCCTCATTTGTTTTTTTCTCAATGCTATAGTTCTAGTTAAGTTTGTAGATTGACTCTGAGATATTTGTATGAAGTCACTTCCTTCATTGTTGTCATACATGAAATTATCATAAATGATATTTTTAGATTTGATTATCATAATCTTTGTCTTGTCACGATCATAATTGTACTAGAGCATATATCCTTGAGAATTCTTAGTTCAATATCAAGTTCATAGGGACACCTCACTATAGGAACAATATTATCATCTTAAAGAAGATAGATGATGTTCATTTCAGCTAAAGTAGTGAGGACACAATGTGCTTCTTCAAAACAATCCTCTAACTTGTCAATGCATATACCAAAAAGAGTAGGGGAAAGGGGACAATCTTGCTTAACTCCAATATTATAGTTAATAGATTCCAATCAACCCTCAATGTTTTTAAACTTGGCAATAATGTTCTGGTACAACTTTATAACTGCAACTCTCAACTAGAAAGGAACTTTTAGTGCTTCTAATCTATTCCAAATGTTAATTCTAGGCATCCTGTTAAACACTTTTCTAAAATCAACAAAGTAACATAGAAAATTGGTTTTATCATTACAACACTCCCTTGGGATGATCCTTTCATAGTTAAATGATAGCTCCTAAATCTAGTGTGGATTTCTAGCCATATAACATTAGTTTTTCTAGAATAATTCCATATATCTTGATTAAAAAAAAATTAATAATAATAATCTTATAATTAAAAGGGATTGTTTTTTACTCCACTTTTAAAAATAAAAAGGAAACCCTGCTCCATTACCAGATTGTTATATCTTCGCAGTGTTGTAGTCATAATTCAAGATAAGTCTATCTAGAGCTGTTATGGTAACGTATGCCTTTATGCTCTGTAAGATATATAGATTATCTGAATATGTCTGGAATTTTCCATTATAGCTAAGCCTGTTTTGACAAGTTATTTTTTGTGTTGGTTTGTTCTAAAAAGTCATTCTATCTTTAAGAAATATTATAGAGATATCATGAATTATATAACTTGAATGGGTTTAATAGTTAAAAACTTGTGTTTCTTTAAAGTTACAAGTTCGTAAAGTATGTATACCTTTAGTTAAAGAGAATCTCATACACCAATTTAGTGTTTTTGATAACCCCATAAACTCAAATATACAAACTAAATACATGACATAAGAACAGTAATCTTATTTAATCTTATTGGGGAGATTAACACATTCAAACGTTGGTACTCATAATTCTTACAGTACGCACAACTTCGTATTTTTTTCTTTATAAACTTTTATGGATATATACACAGAAAATAGAATGGATATAGTGATAAAAAAGTGAACCAGCTAATTACGTCCAAACAACCAAGGAGATAATTAGTGGATTCTGTCATGCTTGTGTCCTCCACACTCAACCAATTAGTGGAATTTTATGCTTCTACGACTGAAAATATTGCTTGCCACTCGACTGTAATTGTAACTTGCAAATGGGTGCGTGTATGAACGATAACGTAAGAAATGGCACAACTGGAATTCTAGAATCGGTTTTACTGTTACGACTCTACATTTACAATGAAGATTGGTCAGTTGTAGTATCAAGGGTTTCAGTGTTTCAAGATGTTTATGTTTATATTTGAGGAAGATTAGTTTTTAGTTAATTATAAATAGTTTTAGGTTTTAGTTCATGAGTAATATAATGGGCAGTTTTAGTCTAGATAGTATTTGCAAGAAAGTTAGTGTCCCTTGTGATTATTGTTTATGCTATCTTTCTGCTCTTAGCAAATTATAAATAGTTTTAGGTCTTAGTTCATGAGTCATAGATCGTTTTAGTTTAGATAGTATTTGCAAGAAAGCTAGAGTCTCTTATGATTATGATTTTGCAAAAAAACTAGTATTCCTTATGATTATTGCTCATGCTATCTTCATTAAAATCATGATTTTTTTAAGTAGTATTTAAACTTTATCCTGTACATGAAACTAAATACTATACATCATCACAAATGCTTGATTTCTACATGATTAATAATATATCATTTACTTTTTTAAATATTATATGGTTTTTTAAAACAAAATTTATCTAAATTGTAAATATATAAGATTCAAATATTATATTAATTTTTTAAAAATAAAATGTATGTAAATTGTAAATATATGTGGCTAAAGATGGATTTATATTTTGTTAAGGAAAAATAAAAAGATGGTGTACAATGAATGTAGGATTGTGTTAAGTATGTTTCTGTTATTTTTGTTTGTGTTTGATATAAGTGGATGGAGGTACACCAAACATATTAACTTTTTGATGATAAAGATTATTAGAATTTTGATTTATTATATTTGTAATTTATTGATATGGGTATAGAGTCATTCAATAGATATGGTATGAAGTTTAGATTAGACATCATATTCTTTGAGGAGATCTATTTGGATTTTAGCTAGAACTATTACTAAAATGAGTGGGGTGTGATGGGAATGTGTGGAATGTAGTGTGAAATATGAAATTAATTTAAGTGCATAAAACAAATTATTCTAAGTTATTCTATCTAGGAGCAAACTAATTAAATAAATAGAAGATAAATTGCAAACACTTTAAAAAACAATTAGTTATTAAAAAAAAGCAGAAACACATAAATAATGAATGATATAAGTCAATAGATTAGTTTGAAATAACAAACCAATCATAACCATTTATTTGTTAACTCAAAAAAACAATGTCAAAAAAACAATTTAAATGTAAATGTATCCTCACAATGATGAAGATGAAAATACAAATACCATTTAAACAATTCACACCAAAACTATCAAATAAAACCAAATAGTCCTCCTCAAAATGGTCCTAAGGGATTTTTCTCATTAAAATTATGAGAAATAGTTTAAAAAAAAATATGAAAAGTAAAATCCCTTGTTACAAGGTTCTCTTGGACATATATAGCTCATAGAGTGCAATTGTTTCTTGGGACTTCTTGGCTTCCCATTGATAGTTACAACCTTTGGACTTCCCTAATTTTGTCTTTTCCTAATTTTATACAACTATATATTATTCCTAAAAATCAAATTTAGCCTTGAGATTTATATTGAAAGTATGTGGTCTAGTATTCATGTTGGGAAGCAATTACAAAAACTCACCTATAGAGTAGATTTTCTAAAGAAACTTCATATGTGGTTGTTTCCTTAGACATGAGGCCCATTTCCCTTTTCAGTGTGCTTAAAAATGAACTGATAAAGTTGATATCTTTGGATGGCCCAACAATGTGTTCTTTTAGGGCTTCTTTGGTGAATTGGGGAGCCATTCCTATGAATATTTCTCTGGAGTGCAGATGTTCTTCTAGTTTAGCTAGGACTTGGTTCATGGGTCTTGGTGCACCCATATCTCCAAATTTAGGCAATATGTACCTTTCAACCAACTTTTATGCAACAATGTGTAGACATATGTACTTGCTTATTGATTTAGATGTGTCCTTCTCCAATGTTGCTCCTACTTTCTAGCAGTTGGTCAATGCTATGTAATTCAACTAGTTTTCTTTCTCTATCATCCCAGGGAGATTTGGAGGTGTGTTTGGATTTTCCTCTTGCCATTTTTTTATGTCATCCATGGAAAAATGAACTCCATGTTATTTCACATTCTTATTTTTGACTATCTCTAATGAAATCAATAACCATGAGGACAAGTCTTGAAATTCTTTTTAAGTTGGTGTACAATTGTCTAAGTGTAGTCCATAGTTCCTCATGTAGCTTGTAAGCATGGAATTTCAATTCTAAGATACTGGTTCTATCCACCTTGTAGTGTCTCAC
Organism: Picea engelmannii; assembly: GCA_009831015.1. Classification (NCBI taxonomy): domain Eukaryota; kingdom Viridiplantae; phylum Streptophyta; class Pinopsida; order Pinales; family Pinaceae; genus Picea; species Picea engelmannii. The sequence goes on from ML797359.1 coordinate 24,474, forward strand.
TTCTACCTCAAGGTCTTTGATCCTTTATTTATATTCCTCTATCTCTTCAATCATGCTTTTAATGTTATGTTCGGTAGCTTGTGAAAACACAACTCCCACTAAAGATAAAGCTACAAGATATTTCCTGGTATCTATCACTCTCCCACAATCTACCCAAGGATACATTACGATTTGGTGCACCCAAGTCACCCGATACCTGAGGGTCATGTGGCACCACAATGTTTCCAAATCGGAAGCTAAACCAAAATGAGAGTACTTCGTCTGAACTACACCTCTTCACTCAAGGTTTTCCCATAATTATGCCTTGAGCTACTTGTAGAGTCGAGCCTCAACATTTAACTCCTTCTCACCAAGGTTCCCACCCAACCGTGCATACTTCATTACAAACACCTACATTCTTTAACATATACAATTAACAATTCTATAATTATCCAAACATGTGAATCAAGAACAAGTATCATACATACACATGAAAGAGACACAAGTATGATTGGGCGACACTAGAGGTGCATAACACTTGTACAAAAATTCTTATTATACATGATGTTACAATAGTGTACAATATAATTCATTGATACAAGAAGAGAGAACTTGGCTCATACATATGACACAAGTTTTTCCAAGTCACCCGATTGGCCTCCTTGTTGTCTCACATCCTTCTCATACTATAGTGACCTAGTCTATCTCGCATCATCATCACAAGAATCCTCCCCAATGCAGACACTGCCCAACTCCAAAGTCACTATGCCTGTCAGACTCAGTCCAAATAAAGTTCAACCCAGCTCTATCCAAAGATCCTCCTCAAGGAAGCACAAGTCCTCACATGTGGAGCAACTTGGCTCCTTGACAAAGCTCACCCCTTTTTTCACAAATATTCCTTAGAACCTTGGTGTTGATCTTACCCAAGTGTTTTGTGTGTTTTATGATTCCTTGGTTTGTCTTAGCTCACACCATATATAAGTGACCTCCCTCACCAAACCGTTGTGTCACTTCGTGTCGAACCATTGTGTCCCTTGGGTGAGGTTGAGTTGACTCACCAAGTCACCCTTCCATGCATCTAACTCAAACATCATGCACCCAATTGATGTGTCAGTTTGTTGGTTTGTCACTCCAACGCATTCGCTCTCTTGGGTCAACCTCATTTATGCACCCATTAAGTCATATGCATGAAAATTCCCAAGGATGGTGTGCCCAAGATGTTTGCAAGGTGAGCACGCCCATTGGTCATGATCCACAACAACATGTTCCTTAAGGCACCAAGATCGCCCATCGTGATCCCCAAGTGTGGAGTGCCTATCCATAGAAGTCTTGGATCACATCCTTAAGAAAATTAGCCAAGTCCTCCCTCCACAAGTGCATCTAAATTAGCAAACCCATCGCACACCTTCCTAACTACAAGAACACTCATCCATTTGAGTTACCTCAACAACCCAAACATTTTCTTCTTGTCTTCATCTATGCCAGTTGGCCGGGGGTGTGCACACCCTCCTCACTAAAGGTCTTACATCGCCCCCACCAAAAGTTGTTGTCGTCCTGACAACACACACAAAATCTGTTGTCTCCAAGTCTCCACCAAAACTTGTGCCCCCATCGTAACTAAGTCTATTGGAAACCCCAAGTTTTGTGTGAACTGTAAACCCGAAGTTTTGTGTTAACTAGAAACCCCAAATTGTTTTCAAGTGGAAACCCCAAGCTTCCCTATGAAATGGAAATCCCAAGTTTCCCTATGAAATGGAAACCCCAAGTCTCCCTACAAAGTGGAAACCCCAAGTCTCCATGCGAAGTGGAAACCCCAAGTTTCCAACTCACACTACAATCATACACAACTTCATGCAGCCAACTACACTACTTTCCTCCCAAAGTTGGGTGCAACCAATATATTTGCTACATTGGAAGAACGTCTCCTCCCCAACTCTGTCTACAATGCCCAGGTTGCCATTATCCTACTATAATGATCACTATCCATTCTATGGATGTTGCAACCTCAATCAAAATTTCAAAAATGTCTAAGTGTTGAATTCATGTGAACTTATTGTTATGCCCATACTTCAACCAAATCTGGCATGCCTTCACACAATGATGTAGCCGCAAGTCATGCACTGGTTGGGTAGCTAGTCCAATCGTCATGTCTAGTTCTTGAAATGTTCATCTCCATGCTTGAACTTAGTCTTTTATGTCTACATATTTGTCACTCCATCCCACTCCAAAGACTAAGGCAAGTGTCCACCCTTTCCTCACTACTGTTTTCATCGTGCAATCTTCGTCAAGGAGATCCTCCATAATGTTTGAGTGATGTGCTATGAACCTAATAGTGCATATGTACTTTGACCTCTTAGTCATGCTCTCATGCACTAACTCTCCAAGTGTTGAACTATCATGTTCATTCCTTGAGAATGCACAATATTCCCAAATCTTGGTCACTTCCTTTCTCAATTCATCCCATCTACACAACAACCTTGGATGAAGGAAAGTTCACCCATGACCTTGTTGCACTATGAATTCACCCTAAAACAAGTTCATCCACGACAAATTGACTCCACTTCCCACCCCATGGCGTAGTTATCCAATCTTCTACAACTCACACAATCCATGCCACATCTAAGTTTACAAAAAGTCAAAGGAAATCACCATGCATATGTTCTTTGCATGTTGAACCAACTCTGGCCTTGTCACTCAAACTGTGATAAAGTCCACAAGTCTGACTTCCTTGGCCAAATTCTTCCCGTCCCTTCCATATACGTCTTCAGATATGAAACGTCCCATCCGCAACAAGAATTGGACATCTAGACTTCCTTTTCCCTTCTACTTCATCACTCGGTCATTTTGTTGTTTCTACCTCTCCATGCCTTGAAATGGTTAGGATTCACCCTCAACCATGTTTCCCAAGGAAAGAAAAATGTCCATGTCCAAGTAATATTTTCATGTTACAATCTACATGTCTTCAAAATCCTCAAAACTAAGGCGAGTCCTCAACTTTCCTGCTTCCATCAAGTCACTTCTCTGCAAGTAAACATCTGTGATGAGTGTGGCCAACCTGCCCACACTCCTCAAATGTCGTAACAAAATTTCCAAAGTGCTCAAAGTAGAATAAGTCACCTCAAATAACTTCCATTCCTTGGCACATTCGAGCCAATACTTATGCCAACCTCAACCAACGACCCCCTTCATATCTTTGAGTCACTGCACAATCATCCGAAAGCCACCAAGGTACACTCTGCCTCATCCAATGTCCCATACCAAAGAAGAGAAAACACCACCCAGTTCACTCGGTCTACATTCTAGCCATTCAGTTTGTCTACCAACAATTTCTCCGTCGACTTCTTAACTAAGTCCATCCATCACTTAGAAAAAAATTTCCTTGCACCTCAACAAGCACTGCATACTTTGGCACTATCATCATGACTTCCAAGCCATCACATGACCCAAAAAACATGTCTAAGGAACCAATGCACCAAGGTACTTCACCCATCCTATGAAACTTGGCATGTTCTCAGCCTCACTGCCTGCTTCACCACATCGAGTCCTCTAAAGTGCCTCATCAAACAGTTAGGAAACTCCTCAAGTCACCTCCACAGTTGCACCCAAATCTTCCTAAGTCCACCACTAGACTCATCCAATTAGGTTTCCCCAAGCTCTCCACAAATCCTCCCAAGTCAAGGAATCCCAACTGCTACATGACTTATTTGAAATCTACACCAGTTGAACCACCAATTCACTTGAATTCCCTTCAATAACATATCACAACTCTTAAGAAATGAAATAAATCAAAACCAACCATACCTTGTCCAACAACACTCATGGATGGACCCATGGTTCAAGTCTATTGTCATGGGTATGCACCCACCCAAGTCACTGACTCCATGCACCAATTTACCCAAGTTTCCTTCCACGGATATACAACTGTTATAACGCATCTGTTGCAACCCTAGGTTGAGTCCATCCATCTTATTCAAAACTGGATAACTCACGAACTAGTGATGTGCTAAATTCATCTCATATTCCACTGAACTTTCTACTCACACCTTGGCTATTCTCCTCACCAAGGCACCAATATCACCCTAGCACAACTTTTCGAACCAATCCATCGTTGCAATCCAGCTTCTATGAATTCCACCACTTCAAGTTGTGCAACAAATCGACTCAAAAATCATAAATGGTGATGCTCGACATGGGGGCATCTCAGTGAAGTGTGCCTGGAATTCCCATGTCATGTCTATGACCCAACCCTTGTGATCTTCAAAACTATAGGATGCTGCTCTAGGTTGCACTCAATCTGTGAACACCCATATTTCCCAAGTGCCCTAAATCATCACACAATCACTTTCCCTATCCTTAATCTTCACAAGGGAGTTCCCATTTCAACGCAACCCAGAACTACTTCACTTCACAATATTCAAAATTCCAACCACTTCTGCGATCATTGTTGTGATCAACCTCTGCAATCACTTCTGCGATCACTTCTATGATCATTGTTGGATTATTTCTATGATCACTTATGCGATCAACATCTATCATCTCTTTTGTGGTCAACTTGATTCTAATACCATCTATCACACCCCCACAGTCTTCTTGGTGATCAAACATGACTTGGTGCACCTAAGTCACCCGACACTTGAGGGTCGTGCGAAATCGTGACATTACCAACTCGACGACTAAACCAAATTTAGAGTACTTCGTCCATACTACACCTCTTCACTCAAGGTCTGCCCATAACTATGCCTTGAGCTACTTGGTGATTCAATCGTTAACACTTAACTCCTTGTCACTAAGCTGCCCACCCAACCATGCACACTATTGGACATTGTCTTCAACACTTCTCACGAGTTTCACGACATGGGTTAACCCCCTCTCATGGATCCTAACTTTAGTGATTTTGGTGGAGACTAATGCCTGTAGGTTTTGGTCTAACGACAATTGTAGTCCAACAAATGGTATCAGAGTGATAGGTCTCGAGTTCAAAACTCACCTAGCACGTGTTGGGGGGGATATTGTTGGACATTGGATTCATCGCTTCCTGTGAGTTTCGTGACATAGGTTAACCCCCTTTCGTGGATCCCAACTCTGGCGATTATGGAGGAGACTAATGCTTGCGGGTTTTGGTCTAATGGAAATTGTATTCCAACACACTCTTCATTACAAACACTTGCATTCTTTAACATATACAGTTAACAGTTCTATACTTAGCCAAATATGTGAATCAATAGAAGCAACATACATACACATGAAAGAGACACAAGTATAACTGGGCAACATCGGAGGTGCCTAACACCCGTACAAAGATTTTTATTATATATGATGTTACAACAATGTACAATACAATGCGTTGATACCAGAAGAGAGCACTTGGCTCATACATAAGACACAAGATTTTCCAGGTCACCTAAATTGCCTCTGTGTTATCTCACATCCTTCTCGTATTTTCATGACCGAGTCTATCTCACATCCTCATTACAAGACTCCTCCCCATCGCATGCACTTCTCAACTCTAAAGTCACTCTTCCTGTCAACCTCAGTCCAAAGAATGTTCTCCCCAAATCTATCAAAATATCCTCCTTAAGGTAGCACAATTCCTTCCATGTTAATCATCTTGTCTCCTTGAGGGAACCTTACCCTCTTTACCCGAATATGCCTTAGAACCTTAGTGATGATCTTTCCCAAGTATTTTTTTTTTGTTTTTTGATGCCTTGGTTCATCCTAGATCATTTCATATATATGTGATCTCCGTCACCAAACCATTACATCACTTCATTCTAAACTGTCATGTCCCTTGGGTGAGGATAAGTCGATTCACCAAGTCACCCTATCATGTGTTTCACTCAAGCCCGATGTATCAGTTCATTGGGTCATTGTGTCCAAATTGAACACTCTCCTGGGTTAGCCTCATTTCCACACCCCTTGAATCATCCACATGAAAACGCCCAAGGATGGTGTGCCCAAGACATCAGCAAGGTGAGTGTGCCCATTGGTTGTGATCCACGGTGACATGTGCCTTAAGGCACCAAGTTCACCCATCACGATCCCCAAGTGTGGAGCATCCAACCATATAATTCTTGGGTCATCTCCTCAAGACACTTATCCAAGTCCTCTCTCCACAAGTGTGTCCAACTGCTAACTCATCGCACACCTACCCAACCGTAGGAGTGCTTGTCTATCCAAGTCACTTCAACAACCCCAACATTCATGTCTCGTCTTCATCTATGTTGGTTGGGCGGAGGTGCACACGCCGTCCTCACCAAATGACCTATATTATATATGATGAGTGGTGTCCCTATAGTTATGGAAAATGCTTTTGCTTCTGGGATTTCCAACCTCTTATGATATTTCCTCACAACATTTCCTTTAGTTTTGTCAAAAATGAAAGAGTCAATGTTGGCTACATCACCGGGAGGAGCATAGAAATCTTGCTATTTCAACAATTCTTGTTGTTTTAAAAACCTATTCCTTGGTCTTCTGCTATTGAATCCAAGAAACTTTGGATTCTTTCTCGGCCTTCTACTATCCTAAGCGTTTTTAATTTTCTTCCCTCTGCCATATGTTAAATGTTTTCCCAACGCCTGGGAGGGTTGCATCTTGAAGGAGCATCCATAGCTAGCATAGCCATTCACAGACTATTCTAGTTAGTATTTGTGTTATTATATAGCTTGTTTCCTATGCTCAATAGAGTTCTATGTGTATGTTGGTCTCAATCATGTATATTCCTTTTTTGGTGATGCAGTTTGGAATGACAAAAAAGCAGTGCAGACAAGCTTATGGTGATAACTAGTACAGTTGCTTGTAGAAAACTGCCAGAGGTAGATGATAATAATGACTCGAACTATTATTCTTGTGTGAATAACATACCTTTCTACAGATCCTGTATTGGTTGTTATAGGGTAGAGTAAATAGATCTGCATCATGACAACCAATAAAGGAATTGTCTTGTCCTATGACAATCAATACTTCTATGTGAGGAATTTGAGAAAACAAGGTAAGGAGTTATTTGGTTTGTTATAAAATGTTATTTTTGTATTGGTTAATCTTAAAAATAAGTAATCATAAAGCATTATAGTTTGGAGTAGGTTAAGTGGGGAGCAAACAGACTCATTTTTCAAGTAAAAAAGGTGGGCCTAAATCCGACCAGATTTTCAAGGGTAGTCTAAATTTCTCATGGATCAAAGTTCCATGCATTTCAAAACCTTACCCTGGAGGTTTTTCCCCATTTTAAACTAACCCAGATGATCTATCAGTTTTGGATTGGCAGGAATAACTAGCTAGGGAAGATTGCTCCCGAGTTAGCCCACTCCTCATAGTTTTGATGAGTTATGAAATCCATATTTAATGAGGGTGTACTTAGGTAAAAAAACATGACATATGGTTAGACCCACAAATTTTTAGAAATTGTCCAATTCCCTGTTTCATTATGGAGTTGTTTCATTATGGAGCTGGTGAGATTTAGTTCTTATTTTAACAATGTTTATTTTCATCTTTATGCCAGTTAAAACAAAGAGATATTATTGGTCTTTTAGATTAGGGTTAATCACCTCTTTTTAGTATATTAATTTTCTCGTATCCTCTAATTCTTTATTGAAACACAATTTCTTCTTAAATTTAGATGGAATAATATTTTTAATATTTTCTAAGTCTTCTTTGATTCTCCAATGATTTAGCCAAGACTTGGCCAAGCCCCCTTGAACAGTAGGTGGTTTTGTCTTGAGATCGAGGTAATCTTAGGAAACCTCTTGTTTTTCATGTATTTTATCTTGTTCTTATACTTTAGGTTCCTAGTCATAGCCATGCTCTCAATGGGAGAAAGAATTGCTTCTATGAAGATGATAGGATAAGGTGTATTTCATTTAATTTTAAGGCTATAAGTGATAAAACATGTATGGATTTGCTAGATCTTTCTCCACCATTCTCTACAAATGTTGCAGCCCCAAACATCACGATCATATAAGATAACATGAGTGATGAGAGTCTCATAGAATAATTTTTTCTAACCCATAGCCAAAGGTTCTATGATTTACAATTGTTTCCAAAGCCCCCCCATTTATCCTTTTCTCAATGCTATAGTTCTAGTTAAGTTTGTAGATTGACTCTGAGATATTTGTATGAAGTCACTTCCTTCAAACTGTTGTTGTCATACATGAAATTATCATAAATGATATTTTTAGATTTGATTATCATAATCTTTGTCTTGTCACGATCATAATTGTACTAGAGCATAAATCCTTGAGAATTCTTAGTTCAATATCAAGTTCATAGGGACACCTCACTATAGGAACAATATTATCATCTTAAAGAAGATAGATGATGTTCATTTAAGCTAAAGTCATGTGGACACACTATACTTCTTCAAAACAACCCTCTAACTTGTAGATGCATATGCCAAAAAGAGTAGGGGAAAGGGGACAATCTTGCTTAACTCCAATATTATAGTTAATAGATTCCAACCAACCCTCAATGTTTTTAAACTTCGCAATAATGTTCTCCTACAACTTTATAACTGCAACTCTCAACTAGAAAGGAACTTTTAGAGCTTTTAATATATTCCAAATGTTAATTCTAGGCATCATGTTAAACACTTTTCTAAAATCAACAAAGCAACATAGAAAATTGGTTTTATCATTACAACACTCCCTTGCAATGATCATTTCATAGTTAAATGATAGCTCCTAAATCTAGTGTGGATTTCTAGCCATATAATAATAGTTTTTCGAGAATAATTCCATATATCTTGATTAAAAGAGGATTAATAATTATAATCTTATAATTCTCCCCAGACTAGGGAATGAATGAGCCATTCAAAGGCTTTGTAGTTCCATCTGCAATGTATTTGGTGATTAATGAGGGCGAAAATTGGGGTTAGGTTATTGTCTCTGCATTTTTTTTAAGAAAATCAAGATCAACAACTCGTCTAACAATTTTAATCCGTAGGTTTTCTAGGTAAGGATTAAGGAACACGAAGTAGACATTACAAATGAATGCACCCGTACTTCCGCCTTATAAAAACACTCCCTCAAAACCAAACATCATGTTTGCCTTGAGGATACCAAGATACTAGCAAAAGAGGGTCACTACTACAAAAGACACCTAAGAGAAGCTACGAAAATAATCAAGCACCCCAACAACATGAACATAGACGGTGGAGGTAAGTAGCTTTTGGAACCCATTAATCAACCAAACAAGGGACCATCATGGACCAAATCAGGTATGGCACCGACCTTTTCCTTTCCTTTCCCTGCTTGTTTCGGTTTAATTTGAATAAGTTCTTAGATTTAGGGATCTATCTAGTCTTACTACTACTATAAAAATTCTAATTAAAAACCTTTCACTATACACTTTATTAATTAAACCCTATATACCCTAATCCTTTTTCAAACCCTAAAACCCTCATTAGATATTATTACCCTAGAAACTTAAATTAAAATACTATCATTTCAAATAACTAGATTTGATTAAAACCTAAGTTCTTAAAAAACCCTAAATGATTAAAGAAACCTAGATTTCATTTCAATATTGACACCTAACTATAATATCCACACTTAGGTAATAATCATTAATCATTGACTTATTATATTTTTTTGATTCTCATTATTAATATACATATGTAATCATATGATATTAATATCCTAATCACCTTAGAAATAATCACAAATAACCCCACTACTTATATACGAACACTATTAAATAAATAATTAGGAGTAAAACCTAATTACCTAAAACCCTAAACAAGTAAATAATTAAAATCCTCCTATAACCTAGATTTTTATATACTTATACACACTAATTATTATCCTAAACATAAACAAAATCAATCTAATAAATTGTCAATACTAAACCCTAAAACTAATTAATAAATAACCTCTTAATCACTCTCAAAGCCCTAGTTTTATTAGATTAAAGAAACCCTAAAACACTTAATTTGATTATTACCTAAGGGCTTAAAAACCTTAAAAAACCCTAAATGATTAAAGAAACCTAGATTTCACACTATCATCAATATTGACACCTAACTATAATATCCACACTTAGGTAATAATCATTAATCATTGACTATAATAATATGATATTAATATCCTAATCACCTTAAAAATAATCACAAATAACCCCACTACATATACACTAACACTATTAAATAATTAGAAGTAAAACCTAATTACCTGAAACCCTAAACAAATAAATAATTAAAAAGCCTCCTTTAACCTAGATTTTGTATACTTATACACACTAATTATTATCCTAATCATAAACAAGTAATACTCATATTTAATCAATCTAGTAAATTGTCATGACTAAACCCTAAAAATAATTAATAAATAACTCACTCTCAAAAACCTAGATTTAATTCTTATTAATTAAATTAAATTCAGAAATTAGGATAGCCGACTTAGTTAACTTTTAAATTAAAAATTGTCTTGCACTTAAAGTATTAATTGACGACGATCAACTAGCTCTCATTCGATGATTAGTCCTGATGATGAATCTCGATTCAGATTCAAAACATTAATGACGAAATGACACCAACTGTGGATTATCTGAACAACACATGCGAAACTCCTCACCACAGAAACTTAAAAACAACAACTAGTAATTTATGACAGTTTGCAAGCAATTAGCACACAACAAAGAATTGTTTTTCTTGTAACTTTTTAATTCCCATCTAGGTTCCTCTGAAATTTGTTGTGGAGGAAAAACATGGTGTTTTTTACTTGCTTACAAAAAATCATCCTGACCCACTTCTTATTTTTGGAGAAAAGATAAAAATATCACCTAAAGGAAAGTTCGCAGCGCATGCTGTCACAGGCGCTGCGAACTCTAATAGTCTAACAAATTCGAGCTATGGGAGGGATTCCAGCTATCAAGGAAGGTTTGAATGGTCTCCTAGGAGTTAGTTGGACATGAGGGACATGTGTTCTATCTCCATATCAAGCATAATGACCTGTTTCAAAAGACATTAATCACAATAGGCAAGATCCCGAAAAATGGGATTTGTTAGGTTTTTGTTGGAATCTCTTGTAAAAATACTCCTAGATGGAGGAGGATCCTATGTATCTCCTTGGTTTCAACCTCCTTAGGGTAGATAGAGATCATTCACTATAAATGAAATGGATTTTGAGAAGAAGAGGGTTGGATTCATGTTCCAAGAGAGGAGAGAGATGCACAGGCAGTTTATCTGTGTATTTGTAAGCGTGAGGGCATGTGATGTAGGCATTTTTCTTCCATTAGATATTCATGAAATTCATGATACCATACTGTTTTTATATGTTTTTAATTCTTTATTATCATATTGCTTGAGTAATATTTACAGATTTTGAGGATCAAAAGTTGCCTTTGGTTAATGGATTCATGAGTTGCAAAGGATTTGTGGTAATTGGATGTTAATCATTGATTATTATTCAAGCACTCTTTAATCTATCTTATAGAAAGGATATATCTTATGTTGATATTCTTCTTTTTGTTTACCTTCTATTCTTCTACCCGTCTGTGCATAAGCCTTTTTTCTGGTAGGTAGCATGATTGCCTATGATTTGTAGAATTTTATGACTCCATGCCAAATAGAATGTATTTCCAAGCAGTCTGTTGTCCTCGCTTTTACTCTTCTCTTGTTGATCCACTGAGTATAACTTGTTTTAATAATTTAAATAAAATGGGTACTGGGATTATCCTCTACCAGTCTAAGGGTGACTCTCAGTGCTAACATTTTTGGCGTCATTGTCGGGGAGAAAGTTGAAGATTTTCCTTGGGAAGAACGAAAAATGTTAGCTCTAGTCTTTGATGGTGAACAAAGGTTATTTGCATAGTATTGACTGCACTTTTCACTTGGCGACTCCATGAAAGAAAAATCTAGTGGCAACTCCACAATTTCAGAATGTCAAAGGCATTTGCTATTGTTTTAGCTCGGAGGTTTGCACCTCTTAACTTTTCTACAATTTCTGGTTTCCCACATCCAGTACCTCATATGTCAGAATGGGGATATTTTCTTCCTATATTCAGATAAAGGAAGGAGGATAATCTTGCACATCATCTCATTAAGTTTCATCAATGCATGGATCAGTTGGATCTACATCATGAGGATGTATTGATGAAAATGTTCATGTATTCATTAGAAGGCGATGCACGAGAATGGTACTTTTCTCTTCCTGCTTCCAACATACTATCCTTGGGAGATTTCCATGCTGCATTTAAGGAGCACTATAAAAGGTATTTTTCAGCTGAATTTATATTTAAGAATTGTTGTGAGGAGTTTGAAAAGGATTTTCAACATACAGTAAGTATTTCCTCATATTATAAGGCTAAAATAGATGTTTATGTTGAAGAAATCAAGGAAAAATCATATATTTCCTTTCCTTTTTTTCCATTGTTGAAAGTATATTTTATTGACTGCTCTTATGATGAAGAAAATGGAAGCAATGTAGTAGATGCATCTATCCTTGTAACATATGTCTATAAAAATCATTCCTCTGATGAGATTGTTGTCCCAAATGTTGACAAAGATCAACCTATCCTTGATGAATATTTTGATGATGAAGATAAGATCTTTAATAAATAACATACAAACCCTATTAGCATCCAACCAGTATATGATAGTGAAGAAGAAAAGGAGGAATTTAAACAACAGTTGGAATTCTCTCTATCACCTATTGATGAGCAAAAAACTCCAAGGATCGACGAGGAAATGTCTATCATTTATGTACCTACACTTGAAAAAGACATCAAACAACATATGAGTAGTTGTGAAGTATATGAGGACCATCATTTTATTGATGAATAAAACTTCATAGAGGAGCAAGATGGTTTTCTTAACCAACTAGAAATGTCTTGTCATAAGTTTCATGATCCTGTGGATTTTTACATAGATTTATATTTTTCAAAGGTTTCTAATGATCCAGTTGATGTGATTTCAGATCATAGTTGTAAGTATCCATTTCTTATTAACCTCTTGTTGCAAGATCCATATCACTTGAAAATTCTTTCGAATAGTTGCATGGAAGGATTTATTGTCATCAGTTCGATACTCAACTGGCTGCATTGGAAGTATGACTTCAATTAAGGAAAGAAGCTCAACTGGCTGCATTGGAAGTATGACTTCAATTAAGGAAAGAAGCTCAACTGGATATATTAGTGTTGGAATGTAGATAAATAAGCTTGCTATGAAAGCATTTGGTTTGTAGTGAGTGTTTTTCGGTTTTCAATAAATGATCATAGGTTCCCTCAAGGCTTAGACATAGTACATATTGCAGAGATGGAATGGATAAGACATTGGAACTGCATGTTCTTGGCAGTTCAGAGAGAGCATGCCATCCCCTATGGAGTCAGATGTTACCAAATAGAATTGTAGGGGTAAAAAAGAACCACTTTGGTTTTGTTTTTGAATCACACCTTTGATCCTTACAACATTACCTTGACATGTCGCACCTCCATGTTGTACAAAAGATTCTCTTTTTCATCATTTATCTATTTAAGTTTCAAGTCAGAGTCGGGTGTATGCACTGCCAACTCACTAGGAGAGCTCTCAGTGTACTCTAAGTACATCATGCTTTCATCTATCATCATTGCAAATTAAAGAACCATGACAGAGGATATTTCATTGTTTTTAGCACCATATTTAACCATTTTTTCATGGATCATGTCATCGTATCTCTTAACAGTATCCTCGAAGTATGCAATTATTGTTTGAATCAGGCGCTGCGAACTGGTAGACAACCGTTGTGAACTAGCGCTGCGAACTCATTTCCTGTAACAGAGTCTTCTAAATATTTTATCATAACTTTTGAATGGTGATGTGGGTTATTCCGATTTGTTTTGTGGAGAATCATGATATTGGCATTGACCTGTTGACCAAAATTCATCCCGACCCATTTTGAATGTGAGAGATACAATTAAAATACCACTACGCTACAAGCTGGCATTGCGAACTGGCTGAAGGAGAGTGTTGGAGGTTGGACTACTTGTAGACACCCTTGTCAAAAATCAAAGACACCAACATCAAACTCAAGACCACCAAGTACTCCATGAGAGTTTACATCTTGTTTGAAGGTTGAGAAAGGGGTTTTGGTTGTTTTTCCTTTTGGCGCTGCGAACTGTCACTGCCTTGCTATCAGTTTGAAAATTCACTTAAAATATGCTCTAAACTATGCCTATTAAACCTAAACAACTTATGACCTCATTAAGTTTTTATCTTGCTCAAAATTTACTTGCTCCCATCATTTTCACCTAGCGTTCTGGACCCTCTGTTCAACCGTTATTAAAACCCCATTTTTCTACATCTTTACAACCTAAACTTTTAATGAGTAAATCTACACCCCTCTTAAACTTGAAACATGTGGTTGATCAGCTATTGAACCAAGTTTAAATATTGAATGCATTCTCATGCTGATTAACTAATATTTGTATTGATGAGTAAACCTTGTTGAAGCTGAGAATTTGCTTGCACTTCCCTTTTATTATAACTCCCAATTGTCATTCCTTATTGTTTCTAAATGAAAGAGTGCCTCCTCTTATACCTCCTGTATATAGGATAAAGTCCATAAAACTCTTTTTAATTCCAGCCTATTTAAATCAGTTATGTAATCAATATCCTAATCTCATGTTTTCCCTCTCTTCACACATATAGCTGCCATTAAAACTCACATAAAATACATCCTTCAACAGTAGTTATGGACATCAACACCATAGGAAGACTTACAAGGGAGGGGAGATTGTAAGGACAGAGACATATGACATGCTGGACAAGGTTGTTACCTAAAGAATATTCAGGATTAGAAAATGAATATGTTGAGCCTCCATAATCAAGCATCATTTTTGGTCAAGTTTCCTTTGTTATGCATTTTTACAACTTCTGAAGATTTCTATGTTTTTAAACGATGATTAACTATTTGAATGTTTTATTCTAGTAATGTACCAAGATTGTTAAGTTGTTACAACATTTTGGGACAATTGAGACAGTTTTGGGAGGTGCTAAAACATTGGCAAGTGAAACAAGCTACTATAGGAAAGTTCGCAGCGTCGACGCTGCGAACTGGTAATTTATGACAATTTGCAAGCAATTAGCACACATCAGAGGATTGCTTTTCTTGTAACTTTTGAATTCCCATATGGGTTCTTATGCAATTTGGTGTTGAGGACAAAAATGGTGATTTTGACTTGTTGACAAAAATTCATCCTGACCCACTTCGTAGTTTTGGAGAAAAGCTAAAAAAACATCACCTACAGGAAAGTTCGCAGCGCATGTTGTAACAGGCGTTGTGAAATCTAACAATTCGAAAAATTCGAGCTATGGGAGGGTTTTTAGATGTCAAGGAAGGTTAAAATGGTCTCATAGAAGTTAGTTGGACATGAGGGACATGTGTTCCATCTCCATATCAAGCATGTTGATATGTTTCAAAAGTCATTTATCACAATAGGCAAGATCCCGAAAAATAGGATTTGGTAGGTTTTTGTTGGAATCTTTTGTAACAAGACTCTTAAATGGAGAAGGATCCTATGAATCTCCCTGGTTTCGACCTCCTTAGCATAGATGGATATCATTCACTATAAATGAAAGGTATTTTGAGAAGAAAATGGTTGGATTCATGATCCAAGAAAGGAGAGAGTTGCAGGGCCAATTTATCTGTGTATTTGTAAGCCTGAGGGCATTTGCTATAGTCATTTTTATTCCATTAAATATTCATGAAAGTTGTGGTACCAACCTATTTTTATCTTGTTTCCATTCTTTCTTATCATATTGCTTGAGTAATATTTACATATTTTGAAGATCAAAAGTTTCCTTTGGTTAATGGATTCATGAGCTCCAAAGGATTTGTTGTAATTTCCTGTTAATCATTGATTATTATTCAATCACTCTTTAATATATCTTACAGAAAGGATCTTTCTTATGTGTATATTCTTATTTTTGTTTACCTTCTATTCTTCTAGCCATCTTTGCAAAATCCTTTTGTCTGGTAGGCAGCCTGATTGCTTGTGATCTGCAGAATGTTATGACTCCATTACCAAAAGAAATCAAACAACATACGAATAGATGTGAAGTATATGAGGACCATAATTTTATTGATGAATCAACCTTCACAGAGGAGAAATATGGTTTTCTTAACCAACAAGAAATGTCTTGTCATAAGTTTCATGATCATGTGGATTTTTACATAGAGTTATATTTTTCAAAGGTTTCTAATGATCCAGTTGTTGATGTGATTTCAGATCATAGTTGTAAGTATCCATTACTTATTAACCTCTTGTTCCAAGCTTCATATCACTTGAAAATTCTTTCGAACAATTGTATGGAAGGATTTATTTTCATCAGTTCGATACTCACCTGGCTGCATTGGAAGTATGACTTCAATTAAGCAAAGAAGCTCAACTGGATAGATTAGTGTAGGAATGTAGATAAATAAGCTTGCTATGCAAGAATTTGGTTTGTAATGAGTGTTTCTCAGTTTTCAATAAATGAAAAGAGACGCTCTCAAGGCTTAGAAAAAGTACATAATTTAGAGATGGAATGTGTTAAGGTCCTAACCCGCACATAGGTAGATCAATGTATTCGGATGTAATAAAGGTCAATATTAATAAGACCTTTCAATAAAATAGAATAAGGCGGATGTAAGAAGACCTAATAGAAGCTTCCACTTCTAGAAGGATCT
>ML797359.1:54599-77378 GCA_009831015.1 Picea engelmannii
GTATGTGAATCACTATACATTGGAAAATTTGATTAAATGTTGTCATTTTTTACTTCAAATGTATAAAAACATGAAAGAAAATGATAATTTTTTTATAAAATTTTTACTTTTTTTTGTTCAATTATGTCCATAAAAATGCTTTATTTGACATGTTATTTTAAAGGAATAGGTACCAAAATGTATAGGTTTTTATTATATATGGCTATAAAATGTATGTTTTTTTTTCTAAATATTCAAAAATAGTGTTATTTAACTACAATTGTTTCTATGTATTGAAGTAAAGGTAAATAATGTGTTAAAAATTATGTTTTTCGCTATATTTAAAAGGTATGGAACAACAAATTAATTAAGGAGACAAAAGTATATGAAAAATCGTAACTTCAAAAAAGTAAATGGTAAAAAATATTTTTAAGATCGAAAAAAGCATGGAAAAATGACTAAAAACACCGTTGAATAAAAAAAAAAATTTGAAAAATTTGAAAATAGATGAAAAATAAGCAATTAAAAAAATAATGTGGAAACATTGTAGATCGAAAAATTTAAAATATCGAAAAGCCACCTAAAAATGGAGGGGGGGTGTTACCGGTATAAATATGTTAATGCTTTGATAAACCATTGGAGAATATAAGATGAGGTCAATATGTAGAATATTGATACCATTAAGAATACTTTTACATCTAAATTTAAAGACAAATTGTGGTGTAATGAAAAAATGGAGAATGAGAGAAAATTAATGTAGTATAAAGAGAGCATTAACTTACAGAAGATTAGAAGTACTTTTATTCTAAAAACAACTTAAAGAAGAAAATGAACATTGTTAAATATGAATGAACACTCATGAACTTCATAGTGAAATTGGGCATTGTACAAATCATAAAATGATGTGGGATGAAATAATTTGTCATCTTTGTAATACTAAGATGGTGGATGATGAAAATCACTTTCTCTTAGAATATCTTGCATATTCCCATATTAGATTTCAATTTTAAAATATATGTAACACTACAAATCTCCCTAACTATTTAAGTCATTAAAACTATGAAGATTTAGGAAATTTGTTATCCAATCTTTTTTATCATAAAAACAAAATGTTAAGGAAAACAAATTCATTCATTCTCATTTTTCTTAAGTTCTAATAGACCATGTTGGTCTTAGTAATCCATAATGGTTCATTATATAATTTTTCATCTATATTGGTACTTTATGGGTGGAAAAAATGGAGGAATTGGCTTGCAAGACCCATTTTACTGGCATGTCTCAAATTGGAGATTTCGGGTCCGAAACATTCTAGAATTGGTTTAAGGAATCAAATGGAACATTTTGGGGTCAAAACTTTGTGAGGATATCTCTAAACTCTTTGATGTTGTTTTACACACTAAGATTTTTCCAATGGTGTGAAAATGACCTCAATTGGAGTTCGTATGCGAAAGTTATGCCTCCCACAAGTTGACCTACCTTGTTGACCACCATGGTACCAAGTGGATGCCACGTCAACACCCATTACACATGTGTGGGGATAATAATGTGTAGACTTTCAAGAATATTCTAGAAGGTCCAAAACCCTAACAGTGATTGAAGGTTGAGACATGAAAAAACTCTAACCCCAGATAACTATGAAACTATGTTAAATATTGAGTTTCTAGGAAGAGAAGGGGTTCCATTCTTTTAGCATTGTAATTATTCCATTGTTGAGAAGAGAATTGACCCAGGTGGATATCGGTGGCCACCCACCTTCTCCAACCGGCCCAAAACATGTTTCTGGCAATTTTGGTAATTTACTATTTTTAGTAGTTTTTAACTTTCGGGGCCATTTTGAGGCCCTAAACGATGTTTTTTTAGAACAGGGAGAACAACATGGATCATAGATCATGTTGCTCACCCAAAAGTTGTATTTCTCAGATAGATCTTTCCAACGAGCTATTGAGCTCCCCAAACGGAGATCGTATGCAAAAGTTACACCCCTGGGAAGTTGACGTATCAACTACCCCCATCGGGCCCCACAAACCTTTTGGATTTTCATCTTCCAGGGTTAGGGTTTTTTATTTTACTTATGTTAAAAAGGCCCTTAGAGCCTCATTGTAATGATCATCTTCTCATGGATGCGAGTAGCCGTCACATCTCTTCTCAGAGATAAGCTGCCACCATTTTAGCGAGTCTTTCACTTTGTATTTTTATAGTCTCTGTACATTTATTTCATTAATAGAAATCATGTATTACTGTATATATGTGACTCTTGTTATTTCCACTATATCTCTGTTATATTATTGTCTCTCTTGCAATATCTCTAAATATTTATGTGTTATATCTCCGCTCTTATTTCATACCGAAAATAATCCGGATCAGTGGTATCAGAGCAGGCTACTCTTGATCGTTTTTCAATGCATGTCCCCGACAAGGTCTGAGTATAGAAAGTTGGGTCTCAAGCTTGTCTCTATTGAGGAAAATCTCTCTCGCACACCCAATAAACCCCCAATGGCAGAAGAAAAGAAAAACGATGGAGCATACGATCCTATCAGTCTGTTGCTTGAGCAAGCTCTCACGTGACGGAGGGACAAAATGAAGGAGAATTTTTCCCACATCCTTCAATGCCTGTCGATAGCATCAGGCGCATCTTCATCAAGCGGCCACTTTGGAGGCACTTCGCCTTTCAAGGTACAGGTTAATTTTTATATCCTCGTATTTGAAGGTCAAATAGATGCAGATGCCCTAGATAAATGGTTAAATCTGCTAGAAGGTTATTTCTCTGTTCATAATTTTTCAGATAAGGAAAATATCACCTTCACACTCCTTAAGGCTCTCCCCCATGTCAAACATTGGTGGGAAAATTACTGGGAGTAGAGTTCCACAGAGGAGTCTGGAATATATGGGGTCGAGCCCACTTGGGATTTTTTTGTGGATGCGATAAAGGAATAGTACTACCCTGTTGACAACTATGAGGACCAATACATGAGATGGACCACACTGCGGAAAGAGAGGGGCCAATCAGTTCCAGAGTTCACCAATAGCTTCCATACCTTGTGCACCAAGCTAGGTATCAAAGACTTTGAACGACATCTGGTTCTGAAATACCCTGGGGCTCTACACAGATACATCCAAACTGAAATGGATTTTCTAGACATCTCATCACTCGGTGCTGCTTATCGATATGCTGTTAAAATCGAGTAGAAATTTAAGCACAAGAACAAATGGGATTTCAGGTCTACAAATCTTCAACAACCAAAGTATGACAAAGACAACCCTAACAAACAGTCTCCCGAAAACCATTCCAAGCCACAGGAAAAGAAGGGTCACAGGAAGACAAAGAAGGACACTGAAAAATGGTGCGATTTACACAAAAGCCCCTGGCACAACACTGATGAATGTCACTCAAAATAGTCATTGGTGGCTGAGATCAAAGACAAGGAGTCAAACCCTGATTCAGAATCTGATTCTAAAATTACTGGTAAAAGACAGATCATCGACGCAGACCCCACTGCTATTGTCGCGACCACAACAATTCAAGTAAAAAAACCAACAGATCCAGAAGAGGGGGAGCACATTTTTCATTCATAGATGTGGGTGAAGGGGACCCCGCTGCATTTTATTATTGATAGAGGAAGCCAAAAGAACCTCATCTCAGCAGAGGTCATCAAACAATTGGGATTATCGACAACACCACACCCGCAGCCATACAGCATTGGGTGGCTTCGCCAAGGACGAGATCTTTGTGTCAGCTAGCAGTGTCGATTGCCATATGGCATCCAACCCTTCAAGGATGAGGTATTATGTGATGTTGCCCCACTGTATGTCTGTGATGTTCTCTTGGGCCAGCCATATATGTGGAAACAACATGCCATCTATGAGTCTTGACCCCATAGTGTCATTATTACTCTGGGGGGTCATCTCTACAGGATACCAAAGGTAGTTCCAACTACTGCCCCACCTAAATAGTGCCACAAGGTAGTATCTAATACTACAAAATTCATCTTCTGCACAATTTGTTCAAAAGGGGAACAAAAGGATACTGCAACCACTACAACCTTGGCTCAAGCACCTTCTATCCACCAAAAGCAGGTCGACAAGGTTGCAACAAAGCAGAAAGATTCCTTCTGCACACAGTCATCTCATGTAGCCAGACTGGTTAAAAAGGTCCAACCCTTCCAACCACAGGTTCGTGACGACCTTCAACAAACCAAGCAGCATGACGGTTCCAACAAGGCAAGCAACTCACCAAGATTCAGATTTAGCAATCGCTTTCCCCTCTCCCCCGGGAACTCAATGCAATGGAGACCATTGCTTCCTAAGGAGGGAGGATTGATCCAGGTGGATATTGGTGGCCACCCACCTTCTCCAATTGGCCCAAAACATGTTTCTAGTAATTTTGGTAATTTACTATTTTTAGCAGTTTTTAACTTCCGGGGCAATTTTGAGGCCCTAAATGATGTTTTTTGAGAAAACAGAGAGCAACATGGATCATAGGTCATGTTGCTCACCCAAAAGTTGTAGTTCTTGGATAGATCTTTCCAATGAGCTATTGAGCGCCCCAAACAAAGATCGTATGCAAAAATTACACCCCTGGGAAGTTGACGTATCAACTACCCCCATCGGGGCCCACAAACCTTTTGTATTTTCATCTTCCGGGGTTAGGGTTTTGGATTTTACTTATGTTAAAAAGGCCCTTAGAGCCTCATTGTAATGATCATCTTCTCATGGATGCGAGTAGCCGTCACATCTCTTCTCAAAGATAAGCTGCCACCATTCTAGCGAGTCTTTCACTCTGTATTTTTACAGTCTCTGTACATTTATTTCATTAATATAAATCGTGTATTACTGTATATCTGTGACTCTTGTTATTTCCTCTATATCTCTGTTATATTGTTGTCTCTCTTGCAATATCTCTAAATATTCATGTGTTATATCTCCGCTCTCATTTCGTGCCGAAAATAATCCAGATCAAGCATATAGGAGTAGTATTTGAGAGAAAAATAGAGGAGGTAGAAGATTCTATAACAACCATTGAGGCCACAATGTCATAGGAAACTCCATAGAGAGTACCATTTTCTTTGACGTACTTGCATTTTCATAACTAAAGAAAAGATAGCAAAACATAGGCCTCACCTTCTAGATAAGTTTTCTCTCATAAATAATCTAGTGATAGTAAATATGAGATCTAAGGAAATAAACCTACATAATACAAGATTTCAGAATAGTGTAAGATTTTTTGTGACAAACTCTTCTAGTGGAATATACATGGAAATTTACAGATCATTGAGTGGATGGTAATCATCATCATTATCATCATCTCACGTACACACATACATTAACAAGAAAATTGTTATCTTCCCTAGTTAATATGGATCTCTCTCTCTATATATATGTGTGTGTGTGTGGAAAATATTATGGTATCCCCTCCCTCTTCCCTAATTAAGATGGATTTAAGCTACTATATATTTTTCTTCCAAGGAAAAACTTATGGAGAAACTCAAGGAATGCTTCCTCACATTTGTGGATGGAACCCATAGTAAATATGTCAATGTAGACTAGCGCATCTCACTTAGGGGGATTTGAATTGAACACCTCTTGACATGGAACTAACCCAACTCCTAACAACATTGATGAAAACTAGTTGAGATAAACCCTTGTAATATCTAAGCTACTTTATATATAGCTTGTAAATTAGTAGCTCTAAGCCAAAATTGATCCTTAGTTGGACTAGAATGTAATATTCTAGATATAAATAGTATGAAAAACAAAAATGATTAGCTATAAATGGTAGATAAACTACGATATAACCAGAATAACACCAGAAAGAGAACTTTGATTACTGAGAGAAATTTTAAATTTTATCTTCGAGGGGGCAACCTCCAACAGAGCAGATCTCTATTACAATAATATCCAAGAAAAAACTTCTCATACCCTTGAATCCTATTTATACTAAATATGTCTATTAAAAGA
Source organism: Picea engelmannii (assembly GCA_009831015.1). Taxonomy (NCBI): domain Eukaryota; kingdom Viridiplantae; phylum Streptophyta; class Pinopsida; order Pinales; family Pinaceae; genus Picea; species Picea engelmannii. The sequence goes on from ML797359.1 coordinate 60,534, forward strand.
ACAATCTAGAGGAAGATCCTTCTAGAAGCGGAAGCTTCTATTAGGTCTTCTTACATTTGAATTATTCTTCCTTATTACTAGGCCTTATTAATATTGACCTTTATTACATGGAAATATATTATTCTACCTACGTTAGGGGTTAGGTCCCTAACATGTCCTCCCCCTTAAAAAAAACCTTGTCCTCGAGGCTTGAGATGAGGAAATTGTTGCAGAATGGTAGTTGGTTCCCAAGTTGCATCTACTGGAGTTGTATATTTCTACTAGAATAACACTTCCTTGATGGTTCATTGACGCAGACGACGCTCATGCTGGTCCAAAATAGCTTGTGGCTATAGCCAAATGGATCCTTCATCGTCCAACTCGGGAAGCTTGGTTTGAGTTTGACACTTAGTTCCAATCACCTTCTTTAAGAAAGAAAAATGAAAAATAGGATGGAGCTTAGAATCACTGGGAAAAGATTACTAATAGGCCACCTGTCCCACACGCTTGAGAATGGTATAAGGACCACAAAATTTGGGCGCCAGTTTCTGAAAATGGTCAGCCTTGAGGGAATTTTTCTTGTAAGGTTGCAGTCAAAGAAAAACCTAATCTCCTTCTTCAAATTGATGTTCAGAGAGACCTTGATCTCTTTATTGCTTCATGTGATTCTGGGCCATGAACAAATTCTCTTTGAGAGTATGGAGAATAACCTCTCGAACTGTAAGTGTTTGGTCAACCGTCTAGACCTTTGAGACACCTGGAAAGTATGAAATAACTTAAGGTGGATTTTTTCCATATACTACTTCAAAAGGAGTCATGCAGGTAGTTGTATGGTAATAAGTGTTGTACCACCATTCAACAAGTGGTAACCCTTGAGCCCATTGATTTTAACTTTCCGATGCAAAACACTTCAAATATGTTTCCAAACACTTGTTGAAAACTTTAGTTTGACCATCAATATGGGGATGATAACTTGTGTTGAGATGCAATTAGGTTCCTTGTAGCTTAAACAATTCTTGCCAATTTTTTTTGGTGAAAGTTAGGTCGTGATCAGAAACAATACAATGAGGCATGCCATGAAGCTTGAAGACCTGATCCATGAAAAGTTGAGCCAAAATGGAGTTTGTAAAAGGGTGTTGAAGAGAACATAAATGAGCATACTTGGAAAGACGATCAAATACCACCATGATGAATGATTTATTTCCTGATTTAGGTAATCCTACAATAAAATTCATAGAGATATCTCGCCAAATAGTAGGTGGAATCGAAAGCGGTTGTAGTGTGTTAGGAGATTTGACTGTTTCTCGCTTGTGTTGAAAAACATCACATTCAACCACAAAAGTGAGAACGTCCTATTTCATACCATCCCAGAAAAAATAACATTTGACCCGGTCATAGGTTTTGGTAAAACCGGAGTGCCCAGCGATGGGTGTAGCATGAAGCTTAGAAAGTACCGTGGATTTAAGTTTTTACTGTTTACTTAAATACAAATGACAGTTGTATTGAAGCTCATCATTGAGCCAAGGGTACCTTGGTGAGACTAGAGAATTGGTCTACAATTGTTGTATCAGATGCAAACTTTTGGGATCTATGTAGCCATTCCTAGAAAACATCTTGGAGCCAATCTGGTACAATGAAGGAGAGAGAAAAAAGGGACCCTTCATCTTCATATTTTCTGGAAAGTGCATCAACAACCACATTTTCTTTTCCTTTCTTGTAAATGATCTCATAATTATATCCAAAGAGTTTAGTCACACATTTTTGTTTCTCTGGGGAGGAAAGGCGTTGTTCCAGAAAATACTTGAGGCTTTGATGATCTATCTTAACTTGGAAGCATTGCCCTAATAGATAAGAGTGCCAAAGATCCACGCCATGCAGAATAGACAACATTTTCTTTTCTTAGATTGATTTTCCCAAATGTCACTCTGATAGTTGTTTGTTGGTAAAGGCCAAAGGTCGAGCCTCTTGCAGAAGGATTGTGCCAATTCCTTTCCTGGAAGCATCACATTCTTGGAAAAAAGTCTTTGTGAAATTAGGAAGGGCTAGGACTGGAGTGGTGCACATGGCCATATTCAATGTTTGAAAATATTGAGCAACCACTGGAGTCGAAGTGAAAGAATTTTTTTTAAGGAGAGCACTGAGAGGTGCCGCAATCTTTCCATAATTCTTAACAAACTTGCGATAATAACTTGTTAAACCCATAAATTCATGCAATATTTTGAGAGTCTTTGGGTGAGGCCAATCTTGCATAACATTAATATTTTTAGGATCCACCCTAACACCGACCTTGCCAACAATATCACCCAATTACTCAACTTCTGAGGTGCCAAAAGAACATTTAAATTGTTTGAGGAAAAGTTGGTGTTGAGAGAGTAGATGGAGAACTTGATCCACATGAGCAAGATGGGTTGTCCAGGTTTTACTATAGATGAGGATATCATCAAATAAAACTAAGACAAAATGATGGAGAAAAGGATGGAAGACATGATTCATGAGGCTTTGGAAAGTGGAGGGAGCATTACACAAGCCAAAGGGCATGACCAAAAACTCATAGTGGCCCTCATGAGTTATAAATGCAGTCTTAGGAATGTCTTCCTCATTCATACGGATCTGGTGGTATGCAAAATGAATATCAAGTTTAGTAAAGAACTGGGCACCACTCAATTCATCCAAGAGGTCATCAGTGACAGGAATGAGAAATTTGTCATTAAGGTGATTTTTTTGAGGGTGTGGAAGTCAAGACACATGCACCAAGAAAATGATTTATTAAGGACCATGACCATAGGAGAAGAGTAGGGGATCGTATTAGGGTAAGTAACACCTGTGTTGAGAAATTATTGAACAATTTTCTCAATTTCATTTTTTTGGGAAAAGGGATGACAATCAAGACGAATATTGGGAGGAAGGCTTCCTGGGACAAGGGGAATGGAATGATCATGAACACCATGAGAAGGAGGGAGTCCCTGGGCAGAGCAAAAAACCACTTGATGTTTAGAGAGGATGGATTCAAGGTCCTGCGGCATATATGGTGTCTCAGTGGCTTGTATGACATGGAGTTGGGAAATAATGCCAGACTAACCTTTTTTGAGTAGATTTTCCATGTGATCTGAATTGATGATCTCCGAGGAACCGGGGGTGATGCCTTAGAACTTATATTGTTGGCCCTCCTAGTCAAATTGCATGGTTAATTCCTTAAAATCTATGAGAATGGGACCCAAAGTCCTTATCCATTTTTCACCCAACACAATGTCACAACCACCCATGTCAATAGAAAACATATGAGATTTAATGTGGTACTCACCAATTTGGAGACGCACATTTTCACAACACCCTCCACATTTCATGGACCCTCCATTGGCAATCATGATTTGAAAATTATTGATGACATAGATATAGCATTTAGTTTCTTGGGAAATGTGGTGATGAATAAAATTATGGGTGATTCCACTATAAAAAATAATGATGACCTTCCTATGCTTAATGTAACCAATTAGATTGAGGGTTTGGGGAGAAGAGAATCTAGTGAGAGCATTTAGGGAAATGATTGGTTCTACTTTGGGAGGGTCTGAGGGAGGGGTCATGTCACTGGGTTCAGGTGACATGGACACAAGAGGAGAATCAACATCATCTTTCGAAACATCCTATGAGATGGCCATAAAAATATTGTGTTCTTTACACTTGTGCCCAAGAATTTTTTTTTCATCACAATTATAACAAAGGCCTTTGAGTTGACGTTCATCCATTTCAGCGTTGGTCAATTTTTGGATCTTTAGTGGAGTAGAAGGAGGAGTGGGAGTGATTGGTTTAGTGTGAGGAATAAAGGAGGGTTTTCAATTTTGATAAGAGACAACATATTGTGATTCCTTAGCTCTTTTAGTGGTGTCCACCCAAATCTGAGGCCGAGCCATGAGGACATGGGCACAAATCTCATCCTCGAGGCCACTGACAAAACATTCTAAGAAAAAAGCATCAGACATGCCCTCTGTACGAAAAGCCAATCGCTCAAAATCGGCTATAAAGTCTTCCACTGTGCCAGATTGTTTCAACTTTGTCAAACGGCCTAAATGGTTGGTGTCAAATTCAAAGCATTCATAAAGCTCTACCACAAAGTGTGTCCAATCCACATACCTGTTGGCAACGAAAGTCTCTCCTAGATTGCTTGCAGGAGCAGAGCCTGACGCCCATCAGTTTTAATGTCACGATTTGTTTTGAAGAGGTGATCGAATGGAGGAAAACTCGTGGAGATATCACTCTAACTCAGAGATCGAGTCTGGTATGTAAGAGACAAAGGAGGTCTTGATCCAACTTCAGCCAGTGGGTTGATAAAAGGGTGAGCAGGTGGAAGACTTGGTGAGAAAAATGGACAAACAGCTTTGGGCAACGGGCTTACAACTATTTGCAGAACAAAGACACTGAAAGCAAGATCCTCTTGGATTCAGGGTCTCAAGAAGCTGAGGAGGACTTGACTGGATCCTCCAATTCCAAGTCACTCAGCGCTGAGAAAATCACAAGAACTGGTTAGAAATATCATAACTGCTACAGTGATCCTACCAACATCATCCTATAACAACTATGGCTCGACTGGATCCTCCAATTCCGATAAATTCAAACACAGTGGAACAAAGACATAAAAGAGACTGGCATTCATCAGGCAAGAAGTCTCAAGAGTGCATACATAACCAGAGTATCAGTGCTTCATTAAAGATTTTACAACCGGGAGCTCAGCTCAACCATCGATAGATACAAAAATGGCGAAAATGCCTTCATATACTCAAACTAACAACAACAACAAAACCAAGACGTAGCATTGAAATCTCTGCGTCTGCATGGATTCTGACAACACGGAGCTTCAATCTTTGAATGGTCGTGCAACTTATGGTAGACTCAATTGATCTCCTGACAATTTCTCCAGCGACTCGACGTGCCTTTAATTCATTGCAGGACCTTCCCATTATGGCGGAGACGATGTCTAACCACCATCAACCACTTCAATAACTGCTTCTTGGGATCGAGGACGATCTGACCAACTCAGCACTTTGGGATAAGGGAAGCTTCTCGTGTTGCCACCTAGGATAACTGAAAGGCTTGGTGGAGAGGCATGGCGGCTAGCACGGAGAACAGGGCGCATGGTAAAAAGGGGGGAATGGCGTCAGATTATGAGGTCGTGGAAGAGGAGTGGCGAGGTGTGAGGAGGGTGACAGAGGATGGTTCATGGTGAAAGGCCTCAGGAGCAAAGAGGGAAGGCGAGAGATAATGAACTCGCCTTTTGGTGAGGGGCTGACGTGAGGGACACATGGCGAGCGGCGAGTGGATGACTAGAAGGAGGGGGGATGGAAGAGTGACACATGGCAGCATGAGAAAGGTGGAAAGGAGGACGTCATGACAAGGGAAGGGCCCGCACCAGCTAAACTCAGAGTGGCTGAGGAGGACAAGGCTGTCCAAGCACCATTGATCCGGGCGCTGAAATCTTGGCCGTCGAAAGCTGCTCTGTCGATTCCGGACCCCCCCCCTCCGCTTAAAGGTAGAAAGGCAGGGGGGGTCCGGAATGGTCTTTATCGCCGTTGATCCGGGCGTGCCAATCTGAACCGTTGGAGAGTTGCACCCGCGATTCTGGACCCCCCCCCCGCTTAAAGGTCAAAAGGCAAGGGGGGTCCGGAATTTGCTGTGTGCCGTCGATCTAGGTGCGCAAAATCTAGCCATCCAAAAGTGACCCATGTTTAATGCAGATGCGCTTCCACCCAAAACTTAGGATAAGTGGGTTTTGACCCATTCTTTTGCAATTTAACCCCTTTGCAAGAAATATCGCTAACATTTGGCTCCATGGGGGATAGAGTCGTCCCTGTGATGCTCTAAGAAATCTTTTGAAGACTTAGTGCCTTTGCTGTTGGGCTATGGAGTCATTTATTAGTTTGAAAAACAGAACATAGAAACAATATGTACAAAACAAAACAAAACAAAAAGAGCCGACTACGACTCATAGAAAACATTTTTTTAAGAAATGCCCATTGACTGGGTTGCTAAAAACTTCATTTCCTTCCAGATCCTGCAACCTGTAAGTGTGGTTTGGAAATAATTCAAGGATATTGAAAGGCTCGATCTAGAGGGCATCAAATTTACTGTGTTTTCCCTTTTCCTGCCTGGGTGCATCCCATTTGAGCACTAGATCACCCTGCTCAAATTCCTTCTTCTTTCTCTTCCTGTCAAAAGCCTGCTTGATCTTCTACTGACGATGGTAGGCTCTGTCCATGACTTGTTCTCTGATCTGCTGCACTTCCACCATCTGATGGATCCTTCCGAGTACATGATTAGGCTCTCCTTCAAGGGCCTGGAGGAAATTTGCTACAGGTAAGGCAAGCTAAGTGGGGAAAACAACTTCTATCCCATAAACCAGCTAGAAAGGTGAGAGACCCAGGGACTTCTTGGTTGTCACCCGATCGGCCTAGAGAGCAAATTTGAGCTTTGAGTCCCAGGCCTTCTGATTGTCTTCCAGAAGCTTTTTGATAATATTGATCAGGATTTTATTGGAGGACTCTACCAGTCCGTTTCCCTGAGGATAGTATGGAGTGGAGTGGACCAGAAAAATCCCGAATTGTTCACAAAATTTGATCAGAGGCTCAGACCTGAAGGGAGAGGCATTGTCAGTGACAATTCTGCTTGGGCAACCAAATATGGCTATGATGTCTTCCAAGAAGCTGATGATTACTTTGTGAGAAATGCTTCTAGTGGGGACAACCTCTATCCATTTGGTGAAATAATTAGTCGCAGTGAGGATCCATCTGTGCTGGTCGCTTGAGGGAGGATGAATCTCCCCGATGAAATCCAATCCCCACTGCTGAAAGGGTGCATAAACTACTACAGGATTTAATGGCAAAGATTTGAGTTGTTGTTTACCTGAGAATTTCTGGCATTTGATGCAATCCCTAACTTCCCTGCAGACATCAGTAAACAGAGTAGGCCAGTAATACCCAGCCCGGAGGATTTTGTGGGCTGTGGTTTTCCAAAAATGATGACCCCCGCAGAGACTGCTATGAAAATCAAACATCACCTTCTGCGCTTGCAATGGGTCCATACATCTTAGTAATATCCCTAGAGGGTCTCTCCAATACAAGGCTCGGTCAATGAGGTAGTATTTGACCGCTTTGAGCTTCAAAGATCTGGCCCTACTCTTTCCCAGTCCATCAGGGGGCTTTAATTCCTGCAGAAAGTACAAGATGTCCCTGTACCAGGGACAGGCTGCTAGTGGTATGGTGATCTGGGAATTACTGCTAGATGACTCAGCTTGCTCATTGATGCAGTTAATCTCCAGAGCTTTGTAATTGGATTCAGCCAACAACTTGGACAAACCTTGCCCCTTTATCAATTTGGTGGGCTTAATCTCCAGGTCAAATTCCAGGATCTTGGCTATCCATTTGCCCCTCTTCCCATCTATGTCAGGCTGTATGAGATTGTCCTTCACAGAAGGGGAAGGGACATATGCAGTGATTTTCGAGTGCAAGACGTAGATCCTGAAAGGTTTGAGAGCTTTCACCAATGCATAGGCCTTCTTTTCCATGATCTCATATTTTAGCTCAGCATCTTTCAGTGCTTTGCTGAAGAAGGAAATGGGCTACTCTCGCCCTTGATCGTTTCTCTGCAATAGGACTGCTGCTATTGAGTCATCAGAAGAAAATGAGAAAATCAGGAAATCTTTAGAATAATCAGGACTGATCAGCACAGGTGCCTCAACCAACGCTTTCTTTATCTGGGCAAAAGATCCCCTGGATTTAGCAGTCCACTTTATTTCATAGCCCTTCCTGAGCATGGCTGTGATATGCTTTACTAGCTCAACGAAGTTTGAGATGAATCTCCTTAGAAAATTAATCTTCCCCAAAAATGCCTGAACTTCCTTCTTGGACCGGGGAAGTGACAGGGCCTGAATCGCTTCTACTCTGCCCGGGTCAATCCTTAATCCTTCTGCTAACACTATGTGACCTAATAGCTTCCCTTCCTTCATAGCAAACAATGATTTCTTTGGATTTAATGATAGGCCATACCTCCGACATTTCAGGAAGACTCTTTTTAAGTGACAACAGTGTTCTTTATCAGTCTTAGAGAAGACTGTGATGTCATCCAGATATATCACCACAAACTGGTCCTTCTCCCCAATGAAGGCTATGTCCATGGCTCGCTGAAATGTTGCTCCTGCATTCATCAGTCCGAAAGGCATTTTGGCATACATGAATGTGCCCCAAGGAGTGATGAAGGCTGTTTTTTCCCTGTCCTCAGGCATGACTGATATCTGATTATATCTAGAGAAACCATCAATCATGGATATCCTAGACGCGCCAGTGACCCTCTGTAAAATGTGCTCCATGTTGGGCAAGGGATAATTGTCCTTCCTTGAACTTCTGTTCAGGTTCCTGAAATCGACACAGAGTCTGATTTCTCCACTTTTCTTCCTCACCGGGACCAAATTGGCTACCCATTCAGAATATCTCAAGGGGATAATGATCTGGGCATCCAACAACTTCTTTACCTCTTTCTCCATAACAGGCAGCAACATGGGATTTATCTGTCTCAGCTTCTGCTTGAATGGCTTAGCCTCCTATTTTAGTGGGATATTGTGCTCGATGACTGATGTGTCATACGTTTTAAGGTCTTTGTAGGTCCATCCAAACACATCAACAAAATCCCTCAACAACTTAATATATTCGATCCTTTGCCCCTCGGTCAAACTTCTTGACAGCTTCACAAAATTTGTCTCCTCAGGTGTGCCTATGTTGCATTCAGCTATTTCATCATCATCACCTGAAACCTTACCCTTTACTGCCACATCATTCCCGTCAAACAATCTTTCTAACGGGATCAGTCCTCTCGGAATGTGATTGCCCGGTAGCTGAATGATCTGGTGATCGACAATCCTATTCACAAATTCCTCAGGGTGATGGTCGTCTTCCTCTTCAGGATCCTCATCTATGTGCATTGTGGAAAAGTCATCAATGGACTGGAGAAATTTCTCAATTTCTTGATCATCTTCAAATACCCTCCAGTGTTTGACATTGTCTGGTATAGAAGGTCTGTATTTTATTTCCACATCGGACCTGGTAGTGGGCAGTGTAGGAACTTTGAGCACACTAGCTGTGAAAGATAAATAGTCGGCTGAGGCATTTTCCTCCCTTGAAATGTAGGAAATGTTAAAGGCCAGGAAGGAATCCTCAACTAGATCCAAAACCTCGTTCCTGTAATTCCTGAGACGAGGATGCTTAGTCTGATAAACATTTTTGACTTGCTGGACAGTCAGTTCTGCATCACCAAACATAGCCATCTCCTTGATTCCCATTTCTTTTGCAGCTCTTAATCCCAGAACCAGAGCCTCATACTCTACCACGTTATTGGTGACCTCGAATTCCAACCTGTATGACAGAGAGATGGTCTCATGACAAGGTGATATAAATATCACTCCGGCTCCGGCACCCATACTGGAGGAAGCTCCATAAAAGAACATCTTCCAAACAGAGGAAGTTGAAGGGGAGGTCTCCTGATTGAGGATGGGCTTCTTTCTGATCTGCAAAGAAGCTTCAGGGGTGTGGGTGAGTTGTAGTAAACTGGAGCCTAAATTGGTTTCCAAGGCATAGATGGGATGATTGGTAGGGTTGGCCTCGTCACTGACAATGTAGGCTAGCTGGGCTTCTCTGTATAATCTTCTATGTTCCCCCCCAAAGACTGGAATGGTGGCATATGTGAGGTCCATTTGCAAGGTTCCTCCCAGTCTCTTTATCCAGGATCTTGACAACAGCATGCCAAACTTAGGGGGGACATCGGCTACCACAATACCCATGACCATACTCTTCATGGGCAGTTGAAACAGGAAGACTACCAGGTCTTTTATGACTCCCAAACATTGCACCCTCCTGGAGTCAAAAGAATAGAGGTCATGATAGGCTCGGGTGAATTCCAGTCCTAATTCTTCCATGACGGCCTTGGGCATGAGGTTGTGGGAGGCCCCTGAGTCCATAAGGTAATTATGCAGTACCTTGTCATGTATGTTCAGGGAAGTGTAGAAGGGAGGGGACGAATCATCTCTTTCTTCTACCATGGGGCCTAGGAAAACTGCAGGCCTTTCATCCTGGAGGTTTATAGAGTCTGTGAGGGGATATGAGGCTTCGAATTTTAACAGCTCAGAGAAGCGTTTTTTGAATTCCCCGTGTTTAATAAGCTCATTAAGTGGCACATGAATTCTTACTTTTTGAATTTCATGTTTGAAATTGAAAGAAGACAAAGGCTTTGGGATCTCTCTAATTTCAGGAACATGATTATGGACAATGGGGGAGAGGGGTTGAGCCTTCTTACCTCTGTATGCTACTTCATTAGCAGGTTTCTCTGTTCTGGTGGATGGCTCAGGAACATCAGGTGGTGTTTCTCTTTTGTCGGACCTCAGATTGTATCTGCCTCGACCACCACTAGCTTTGTCTCCCTTGCTCAATTCATTCAGTTGACCATCCATGAGAGACTCTTCATATGCTGATTGGGTCAGATGAGGGAAAGGGGGAGTGACTTCTACACTGTGGATCTTATGCTCAGGCTCGTCTTCTTCCCCTTCTTCTTGATCAGCCACAAAATTGTTCTGGAAGGGAGCCTGAATTTTTTGGTCATCTCTGTCTCTTTCCTTCTCTCTGTGCATGGTTGGAGGAGCAAAATTATTTGTTCTTCTAAAACCTCCTCTATTCTCAGTGGTCTGAGGGCCCTTATACATTTGTTTCCTTTCCACCTTCAATCTCTCCACCTCTTCCTTGAGGAGGTTCATAACTTGGGTCAACTCATTTACTTGAGAGTGAGGTAGTGATGGGCCGGAAGTTGAGGCTTCTGACTTGTCCTTTCTTCTGTCTGTGTCGGCCTAGCTTCTCAGTCTGCCAGCTACCGGTATGTTGGATTCCAGTTCTACAGCTACATCTTGCATCTGAGCTAGAGAGGTGGCTCTTCTTTCTCTTAACACGAGACATAAATCAGGGTCAAATGCGCCAGCATAGGAAATTTGAGCAGAGGCTTAATCTCTACAGGAATCTTGTTATACATTTTATAAAACCTTTTGGAGAAGTCTGAGACAGACTCTCCTTGCATCTTCTTCAGAGACCCAAACTCTATCATATAATACATATAATCTTTTATGTCTCCCCACTGCCTCAGGAAAGCATTATCCAAGGCTTCAATGCCAGCAATAGATCCAGGGGCCAGTCCCTGGAACCATTTCCTCACCTCCCTGTCCAGGATCTGGACAAAAACTCTCATCCAGACATCTTCACTCTCAATATTCAAGTTGTCTGCATAGCTGTAAAAGGCACCTAGGTGCTCTTCAACAGTCACATCTCCCTCCCCATTGAACTTGGGCATGTATTTCAAATAGTCTCCAATTGGGAGAGGGTTCAGAGGCTGGGGTAGAATCAAAGGAGCATATCTGGCAACAACTATGGCATCCATTTTGTTCGAAGGGGGATTAACACCATCCATAGGGATATTAGGTAGGGGAGAACTCGGAGGAGAAGGAGTATGAACAGGAGATGTGGGAAGAGAGATTCTTGGAGGAGACAACGGAGAAAACAGAGAGAAAGCCAAAGGAACTGAGTGTGCAGACACTTCTCTCTGTGTAGCAGTAACAAAAGGAGGGGTGGTGAAATCTTCAGGAGCTCGAGGTCTGTGATGAGGCAAGACCTCCAGGGAGGGGGGAGTGATAAGGATTTCTCTTTCTGATCCTAGATCAGGAGGTGAAAACTCAGCAGGAACACTCCCGAAATTCAGAAAACAGGAAACTTCAGAGGAAGGATGACTAGGAAACTGAGAGTCTGAAAATGGAGTTCTCACAGAAGGGGAGGGTGTATTACCCGTTTCAGCGGCGGAAACTTATTTTGCGGCTCTCTTTCCCTTTCTGCGCACTGCTTCCACGTCAGCTTTTGGTGCGGATAAAGGCAAGTGTGGGTTAGACCTCATGTGTCTGCCTCTCGAAGCCACAGTTGATAGAGCAGGTTCTTCCCAGTGGAGTCATCACAATGGAGTCGCTAGGTGCATAGTAGCAATCTTCCAGTTCTGATATCTGATGCACCTTCAGAATCAGTTGATCTTTGTCGTTCAATCCCGGGGAAAATATTCAACTTCGTCCCCGGCAACGACACCAGAAATGTTGGCGATGGAAGTCACTCCTGGATTTCTTGCAGGAGAAGAGCCCGACACCCATCAGTTTTAATGTCACGATTTGTTTTGAAGAGGTGATCGAATGGAGAAAAACTCATGGAGATATCACTCTAACTCAGAGACCGAGTCTGGTATGTAAGAGACAAAGGAGGTCTTGATCCAACTTCAGCCAGTGGGTTGATAAAAGGGTGAGCAGGTGGAAGACTTGGTGAGAAAAATGGACAAACAGCTTTGGGCAACGGGCTTACAGCTATTTACAAAAGAAAGACACTGAAAGCAAGATCCTCTTGGATTCAGGGTCTCAAGAAGCTGAGGAGGACTCGACTGGATCCTCCAATTCCAAGTCACTCAGCGCTGAGAAAATCACAAGAACTGGTTAGAAATATCATAACTGCTACAATGATCGTACCAACATCATCCTATAACAACTATGGCTCGACTAGATCCTCCAATTTCGAGCAATTCAAACACAGTGGAACAAAGACATAAAAGAGATTTGCATTCATCAAGCAAGAAGTCTCAAGAGTGCATACATAACCAGAGTATCAGTGCTTCATTAAAGATTTTACAACCGTGAGCTCAGCTCAACCATCGATAGATACAAAAATGGCGAAAACGCCTTCATATACTCAAACTAACAACAACAACAAAACCAAGACGTAGCATTGAAAGCTTTGCGTCTGCATGGCTTCTGACAACACGGAGCTGCAATCTTTGAATGGTCGTGCAACTTATGGCAGACGCAATCGATCTCCTGACAATTTCTCCGACAACTCGACTTGCCTTTAATTCATTGCAATACCTTCCCATTATGGCGGAGACGATGTCTAACCACCATCAACCACTTCAATAACTGCTTCTTGGGATCGAGGACGATCTAGCCAACTCAGCACTTTGGGATAAGGGAAGCTTCTCACGCTACCACCTAGGATAACTGAAAGGCTTGGTGGAGAGGCATGGCAGCCAGCGCGGAGAACAGGGCGCATGGTAAAAAGGGGGGAATGGCGTCCGATTATGAGGTCATGGAAGAGGAGTGGCGAGGTGTGAAGAGGGTGACAGAGGATGGTTCATGGTGAAAGGCCTCGGGAGGAAAGAGGGAAGGCGAGAGATAACGAACTTGCCTTTTGGTGAGGGGCCGACGTGAGGGACACATGGCGAGCGGCGAGTGGACGACTAGAAGGAGGGGGGATGGAAGAGTGACACATGGCAGCATGAGAAAGGTGGAAAGGAGGATTTCATGACGAGGGAAGGGACTGCACTAGCTAAACTCAGAGTAGCTGAGGAGGACGAGGTTGTCCAAGCACCATTGATCCGAGCGCTGAAATCTTGGTCGTCGAAAGCTGCTCTGTCGATTCTGGACCCCCCCCTCTGCTTAAAGGTAGAAAGGCAGGGGGGTCCAGAATTGTCTTTATCGTCGTTGATCCAAGCGTGCCAATCTGAACCATTGGAGAGTTGCGCCAGCGATTCCGAACCCCCCCCCGGCTTAAAGGTCGAAAGGCAAGGGGGGTCTGGAATTTGCTGTGCGCCGTCGATCTAGGCGCGCAAAATCTAGCCATCCAAAAGTGACCCATGTTTAATGCAGATGCACTTGCGCCCAAAACTTAGGATAAGTGGGTTTTGACCCATTCCTTTGCAATTTAACCCCTTTGCAAGAAATATCGCTAACAATACCTTTGGCAGACATTTTTTCTCCATTACCACCATTGCCAACGTTCTTGATCTAGATGGAGAACACCATACCGGAGTTTGGCCAACTCATCTCTAATTCCATACAAAGAGAAATAATGTTCCATTTGAGTTACCTAGCCAGTGGGATCTGAGCCATCAAATTTGGTCACATCCACACGCGGAAGGCACAGGTCACGCTGAAAGTGATGGGTCTGAAAATTATGGGAATGACAGGAATTTTCACCTTCGATTTGCAAAGGTGGGTCAGATGAGGGAAGATCTACAAGGATATGCAGCTTGGAACAGATCATTGTAGTGAAGGATTCAAGTTGGGTAGCAAGTTATTGTTTGAGGTCTTGTTTGAGGTCCTCTATTTTGGCGTTGATGGAGGAATGCATGTTTTTATTGATGGTGGAAATATTGGCATTGAGTTGTCTCACTTCTTATTGGGTTTCTGTGAAATTATAGTGCAAGGAATTGAAGTGAGCTTCCAAGTCTTGGTGACGAGTGTGGGCCATGATGAAGAGGGAACATGAAAAGGGGTGGGTGGGACCACACAAAAAATGGGTTATGGGTGAAGTGTATCACAATGATTAGGGTGACGAGTTGAATCCAATGGGTTAAACCCAAATAAGGGTGTTGGAAGAGGGTCGGGTCCATGAGAAAAACAATTTGTTGAAAAATGATAGGTATGACTGCGATAAGGACGAAGAGAGAAATCCAACGGGATAGGTCTCAAATAATGGTGCCAACAGGATCCATACTTTCTTTTTTACTCCTACAGAGTTATACTCTGATCTAAAGAATACTGTAGTGATGAAATGCCCAAATGCTTAACAGGAAGAAATGTGTAGTAATTTCGCAACCCGAATGCAGGAGACACAGTTGCGCGACAATAGATCTTGTTTGTTCTATTTTTGTTTCTATCCCAAGGGTTAGAGTATTCAAGGGTTCTACAGACAAGGTTTTCCCCTGTGCTATAGCTCTCTGATATACATGCGGGGTCCAACAGTAGTACTCGACCCAATATCTCAGGGCACCAACTAAGGAGGTTAGACTGTGCCCTTAGTCGTACTACTCGACTACCTAGGTACTAGAGAGTATCATCATTAGTTTTGTTCTCGGTGGCACTATAACAGTCAAGCGGTCGATCGATTTATCTATGGAGGGCTTCAGGAGATCTAGGTTGATCTGTATACATGTGTTGTTTGATGCACTACCACTCGAAGGGATACCAACATGGGTTACAAGGGTGGACAACATATGTGTGCTTAAGTACCAATTTTATTCCTGCATGTATAAATCCCTGACCACGGGTTTATGCGTGTAACAACAGATCTTTGTAGCTTAAAGACGTCATAATACATCTCTACCCTGAAGAAAAGTTAACCCACAATTTTCTACCGAGGAAGGTGATCTGATACCACTTGTAATATTCTAGATATACAATAGTATGCAAAACATAAATAATTAGTTAGAAATGGCAGATAAACTATGATATAACCAGAACAACACCACAATAATGCCAAAATAATATCAGAATAACACCAGAAACAACACTTTGATTATTGAGAGCAATGTTCACTTGCCTCTTCGAGGGGGAAACCTCCAACAGAGCAGATCTCTATTACAATAATATCCAAGACAAAAATTCTCATACCTTTGACTCCTATTTATACTAAATATGTCTTTTGAAAGAAAAATCTAGAGGAAAATCCTTCTAGAAGCGGAAGCTTTTATTAGGTCTTCTTACATTTGACTTATTCTTCCTTATTGCTAGGCCTTATTAATATTGACCTTTATTACATGGAAATATATTATTCTACCTACGTGAGGGGTTAGGTCCCTAACTAGTGTGTCTCACCTAGGGGAATTTGAATTGAACACCTCTCGACATGGAACTAACCCAGCTCCTAACAACATTGATGACAACTAGTTGAGATAACCCCTCAGGCTATCTAAGCTACTTTATATATAGCTTGTAACTTAGTAGTTCTAAGCCAAACTTGGTCCTTAGTTGGACTAGAACTAGATACCTCATGACTAAGTCCAACTTGAAATAGTATGTCCAAAAAGATTGAGCTAATTCCACCTTGAAACAATGTGTTCAAGCCAATTAAGAAAACTCTAACATGAAACAATCCTTTCAAACTGGTTGAGCTAACTCATTGGGATACATTACTGCATATGTATATATTTTTTCCAAGGAAAACTTCATGTGGAAATCCAAGGGATGCTTCCCTACATTTGTGAATGACATCCCTAATTAACTCATTGATGTACACTAGTGTTCCCTACTCAAAGATATTCAAGGTAAACAGAGGGTGAGCATGAAACTAAACAAATACCCAACAACATTCAAAACTACTCAAACTAAACAAATACCCAACTACATTCACAACTACTTATTGTACTAACCCCTTGATATATATATATATATATATATATATATAAAAATCAATATATTTATTTTATGTTAAAAATTTTAATATTTTTTTAATTTATTTATAAACATAAATATTACATTTTTTGATAAAAAAAATTAGTTTGTTTTTATTTTATTTTATTTTTATTTATAAACATAAATGTAAAAAAATCTCATCTATATTTTATTTTATTTTTAATTATTATATTGAATATACTTATACCACTAATATCACATCATCATTAAACAACATTACACATATTTCTCAAACATAAAATACACATGTATAACATTATTCACTTTAATTAAAGTATGCAGATTTTCACAGTTCTTCATAATACTCTTTGTAATTCTGGAAATAAACTTTGTAAGGGGTTTTTGAAATGTTCAACCTTTCAAGTGAACACTCCACTCATCCCCGGAACTGTTAAAACAATAAGTATAAAAAAAATGTTAAACTAGAAAGATATATATATTTGAATTACAAACAATATTTAAAATCAATACCAATAACATTTAAACATTTAATATACTTCCCATAAAAGAGGAAAACAAAGTAAGAAACATATATTCACCCCCACAATCAAGACAAACTTTGAAATAACAATGTT
>ML797359.1:91946-103490 GCA_009831015.1 Picea engelmannii
TATAACCTTTAATTAATTAATAAATATTTAATTAGTATCTTTATACCAATCTTGTTTAATTAATACCATGTTAAGGCAATTAATCCCCTAATTAATTTTTACTTAATAAACCTTAAACATTTATTCAACTAGGGTTGTTACATGTAGTGTCTCACTTCTACCTCAAGGTCTCTGATCCCCTGTTTATATTCATGTATCTCTTCAATCATGCTTTTAATGTTATGTTTCATAGCTTGTGAAAATGAAACTACCGCTAAAGCTAAAATATATTTCCTAGTGTCTATCACTCCCCCACAATCTACCCAGGGATACATTGCAATTTGGTGCACCCAAGTCACCTGACACCCAAGGGTCGTGTTGCATTGCAACGTTTCCAAATCGATAGCTAAACCAAACCGAGAGTACTTCATCTGAATTACACCTCTTCACTCAAGGTTTTCCCATAATTATGCCTTGAGCTACTTGGAGAGTTGAGCCTCAACATTTAACTCCTTCTCACCAAGGTTCCCACCCAACCATGCATACTTCATCACAAACACCTACGTTCTTTAACATATACAATTAACAATTCTATAATTATCCAAATATGTGAATCAAGAACATGCATCATACATACACATGAAAGAGACACAAGTATGATTGGGTGACACTAGAGGTGCATAACACTTGTACAAATATTATTATTATACATGATGTTACAATAGTGTACAATATAATGCATTGATACAAGAAGAGAGAACTTGGCTCATACATATGACACAAATTTTTCCAAGTCACCCGACTAGCCTACTTGTTGTCTCACATCCTTCTCATACTATAGTGACCAAGTCTATCTCATGTCCTCATTACAAGACTCCTCCCCATCGTAGACACTGCCTAACTCCAAATTCACTCTTCTTGTCAAACTCAGTCCAAATAAAGTTCAAACCCTCTCTGTCCAAATATCCTCCTAAAGGCAACACAAGTCTTCACATGTGGAGAAACTTGGCTCCTTGATGGAGCTCACCCATCTTTTCCCAAATCTTCCTTAGAACCTTGGTGTTGATCTTACCCAAGTGTTTTCTATGTTTTATTATGCCTTGGTTTGTCTTAGCTCACACCATATATAAGTGACCTCCCTCACCAAACTATTGTGTCACTTCATTTTGAACCGTCGTGTCCCTTGGGTGAGGTTGAGTTAACTCACCAAGTCACCCTTCCATGCATCTCACTCAAACATGATGCACCCAACTGACATGCCATTTTTTTGGGTCATCACACCAATGTGTTCTCTTTCTTGGGTCGACCTCATCTCTTCACCCATTAAGTCATATGCATGAAAATTCCCAAGGATGGTGTGCCCAAGATATTCGCAAGGTGAGCATGCCCATTGGTCACAATCCACGACAACGTGTTCCTTAAGGCACCAATATCCCCCATCGTGATCCCGAAGTGTGGAGTGCCCATCCTTATAAGTCTTGGATCACATTCTCAAGAAATTTAGCCAAGTCCTCCCTCCATAATTTCATCCAAATTAGCCAACCCATCGCACGCCTACCTAGCTACAAGAACACTTATATGTTTGAGTCACCTCAACAACCCAAATATTTGTGTCTTGTCTTCATCTATGCCAGTTGGGCAGGGTTCTGCACACCCTCCTCACTGAAGATCTTAAATCCTCCCCCACCAAAAGTTGTTGTCGTCCTGACAACACACACAAAATCTATTGTCTCCAAGTCTCCACAAAAACTTGTGACCCCATCATAACTAAGTCTATTGGAAACCCCAAGTTTTGTGCCAACTAGAAACCCCAAGTTTTGTGTCAACTAAAAACCCCAAATTCTTTTCAAGTGAAAACCCCAAGTTTCCCTATGAAATGGAAACCCCAAGTCTCCCTACAAAGTGGAAACCCCGAGTCTCCATGCGAAGTGGAAACCCCATGTTTCCAACTCACACTACAATCATCCACAACTTCATGCAACCAACTACACTTCTTTCTCCCAAATTTGTGTGCAACCAATATATCCTCTACATTGGAAGGACGTCTCCTTCCCAACTTCGTGTACAATGCCCAAGCTGTCACTATCCTACTATGATGATCATTATCCATTCTATGGATGTTGCAACCTCAATCAAAATTTCAAAAATGTCTAAGTGTTGAATTCATGTGAAATTATTGTTGCACCCCATACTTCAACCAAATCTGTCATTTCTCCACACAATGATGTAGCCTCAAGTCCTGCACTGGTTGGGTAGTAGTCCAACCGTCATGTCTAGTTCTTGAAATGTGCATCTCCATGCTTGAACTTAGTCTGTTATGTCTACATCTCTGTCACTCCATCCCACTCCAAATACTAAGGAAAGTGTCCACCCTTGCCTCACTACTATTTTCATCATGCAATCTTCGTCAAGGACATCCTCCACAATGTTTAAGTGATGTTCTTTGAACCTAATAGTGCATTTGTACTTTGACCTCTTAGTCATGCGCTCATGCACTAACTCTCCAATTGTTGAACTATCATGTTCATTCCTTGAGAATGCACAACATGCCCAAAGCTTGGTCACTTCCTTTCGCAATTCATCCCATCTGCACAACAACCTTGGACGAAGGAAAGGTTTCCCATCACCTTTTTGCACTATGAATTCACCCTAAAAACAATTCATCCCTGACAACTTGACTCCACTGCCCACCCCATGGAATAGTTATCAACTCTTCTACAACTCACACAATCCATGCCACATCCAATTTTACAAAAAATCAAAGGAAATCACCATGCATATGTTCTTCGGATGTCGAACCAACTCTAGCCTTGTGACTCAAACTGTGATCATGTCCACAAGTATGACTTCCTTGGATGAATTCTCCCCGCCTGTTCCATCTACGTCTTTAGATATGAAACATCCCATCCACACCAAGAACTACACATCCAGACTTTTGTTTCCATGTTACTTCATCACTCATTCATGTTGTTGCATATAGCTCTCCATGACTTGAAATGGTCAGGCTTCACTCTCAACCATGTTTCCCAAGGAAAGAGAAACGTCCATGTCCAAGTAATATTTTCATGCTACAATCTGCATGTCCGCACAATCCTCAAAACTAAGGAAATTCCTCAACTTGCCTTCTTCCACCAAGTCACTTCTTCGCAAGTCAACATCTATGATGAGTGTGGCCAACATGCCCACACTCCTCAAATGTCCCAAAAAACTATCGAAAGTGCTCCAAGTAGAATAAGTCACCTCAAATAACTTCCATGCCTTAGCAAGTTCGAGCCAATACTTCTGCCAACCTCAACCAATGATCCCCTTTGGATCTTTGAGTCATCGCACAATCATCCACAAGTCACCAAGGTACACTCTACCTCATACAATGCCCCATACCAAAGGAGCGCAAACACCACCCAATTCACTTGGTCTGCATTCTAGCCATTCAGTTTGATAACCAAAAATTTCTTCGTCGACTTCTCAACTAAGTCCATCCATCACTTAGAACAAAACTTCCTTGCACCTCAACAAGCATCTCATACTTTGACACTTTTGTCATGACTTTCAAGCCATCGCATGACCCAAAAAAATGTCTAAGAAACCGGTGCACCAAGGTACTTCATCAATCCTCTCAAACTTGGCATGTTATTAGCCTTACTTCCTGCTTCACCACATCGAGTCCTCCAAAGTGCCTCATCAAACAATTAGGAAACTCCTCAAGTTGCCTCCACGGCTGCACCTGAATCTTCCTAAGTCCACCACTGGACTCATCCAAGTAGTTTTCCCCAATATCTCCACAAATCCACCCAATTCAAGGAATCCCAACTGCTACATGACTTATTTGAAGTCTACACCACTTGAGCCACCCTCAAGTCTACTAGTTTTCACCATGGAAATGGATTTAACTTGAACCACCAATTCACCTGAATTCCATTCAATAACATATCACAACTCTTAAGAAATTAAATAAATCAAAATCAACCATATCTTGTCCAACAACACTCATGGATGCACCCATGGTTCAAGTCTATTGTCATGTGTCTACCCTTTCCCAAGTCACTGACTCTATGCACCAATTTACCAAAGTTTACTTCCGTGGATATACAATTGTTATAGCACCTCTGTTGAAACCCTAGGTTGAGTCCATCCATCTTCTTCAAAACTAGATAACTCACAAACTAGTGATGTGTTCAAATTATCTCATAGTCCACTGAAATTTCTACTCATACGTTTGCTATTCTCCTCACCAAGGCACCAAGCTCACCCTAGCACAACCTCTCAAACCAATCCATCGTTGCAATCCAACTTCTGTGAAGTCCACCACTTCAAGTTGTGAAACAACTCGACTCAAAAATCATAGTTGGTGATGCTCGATATGGAGACATCTTAGTGAAGTGTGCCCACAATTCCCACGTCACGTCTACGACCCAACCCCTGTGATCTTCAAAACTCTAGGATGTTTCTCTAGGTTGCACTCAGTCTATGAACTCCCATCTTTCCCAAGTGCCCCAAATCATCACACGCTCACTTTCCCTATCCTTAGTCTGCACAAGAGAGTTCCCATTTAAACACAACCTAGAACTGCTTCACTTCACAATCTTCAAACTTCCAACCACTTCTACGATCATTGTTGTGATCAACCTCTACAATCACTTTTGTGATCACTTCTATGATCATTGTTGAGATCATTTCTATGATCACTTATGCGATCAACATCTATGATCACTTATGTGATCAACTTCATTCTGATACCATCTATCACACCCCCACAGTCTTCCCGAGGATTGAACATGACTTGGCACACCCAAGTCACCCAACACATCAGGGGTGTGTGGCACCGTGACGTTACCAACTCGGTGGCTAAACCAAATCATGAGTACTCCATCCATACTCCACCTCTTCACTCAGGCCTTCCCATAACTATGCCTTGAGTTACTTGGTGAGTCAATCATCAACACTTAACTCCTTGTCACTAAGGTTCCCACCCAACCATGCACACTATTGGACATTGTCTTCAACACTTATCGCAAGTTTCATGACATGGGTTAACCCCCTCTCATGGATTCTAACTTCAGTGATTGTGGTGGAGACTAACGCTTGCAGGTTTTGGTCTAATGAAAATTGTAGTCCAACAAATGGTATCAGAGTGATAGGTCTCAAGTTCAAAACTCACCTAACACACCCTAGGGGGATATTGTTGGACGTTGGTTTCATCACTTTCCACGAGTTTCGTGACATGGGTTAACCCCCTCTCGTGGATCCTAAATCTAGTTATTATGGAGGAGATGAACACCTGTGGGTTTTGGTCTAATGGAAATCATAGTCCAACACACATTTCATTACAAACACTTGCATTCTTTAACATATATAGTTAACAGTTCTATACTTAGCCAAATATGTGAATCAAGAACAAGCAACATACATACACATGAAATAGACACAAGTATAACTGGGTGGCGTCGGAGTTATCTAACATCCATACAAATATTGTTATTATACACGATGTTACAACAGTGTACAATACAATGCATTGATACAAGAAGAGAGCACTTGGCTCATACATAAGATAAAAAAAATTCCAAGTCCCTAACTTTCCTCTGTGTTATCTCACATCCTTCTTGTACTATCATGACCGAGTCAATATCACATCCTCATCGAAAGACTCCTCCCCATCGCATGCACTTCCCAACTCTAAAGTCACTCTTCATGTCAACCTCAGTCCAAAGAATGTTCTCTCCAGCTCTATCCAAATATCCTCCAGGGGTGATTTTAAGAATCCCCCCTAAATTTATATGTATAATAAATGGGTGAATGCCCATGATACATAGGAAAAATTGAATTATATTTTATCAATAATATAATATGTATATATACTTTTTTGGCAAATCATTTAGTCAATTATATAATCTTGTAAAATCTTGGTGAATATTTCACTGAATTGTAAAATCTTGTAAAATCTTGGCGAAACTTTCACTGAATTATAAAACTTTGTAAATTCTTGGCGAATTTTTTGGTAAAGTACGATATCATTGAGAAAATAAAAAGAGGTGTTTTCATAGCCTCACCTGAAGCACCTGAATACTTATAAATGATTCGAAGGTAAACAAGATAAAGCTAATAAGGTAGAAAATATGTCAAGCAAATAGACAAAATATCATGAAATTGTCCACTCAAAATAAACTTCAATTCATTAAATAGAGGTCAGGAAAACGATTACAAACTTCAAATAAATGTCATCATGTTTACCCCAACTAAAAGGTGATTAGAAAAAAATGGTAAGCTTCTCTATGGTCATGGATATTCTAGGAATTTCCTTTTTCAGGACATTTTGATATCTCCTTGGTTTCAGGATTAAAATTCTTATAAATTAGCTTCATATATATATATATATATATATATATATATATATATATATATATATATATATAAAGGGTTGTCATTGTTTCTGACTCCAAGCCATTGGTTTAGAAGCTTAAATTTATTGTGTTTGCTACACCATCTCTTGTTTTTTTGTGTAGTTTCCTAGTCAAATATATAAAAAATAGTTCCAAGTTAACCTACATCATGAAAATGAGTTGTTGAGTGTTTCTTCTTTCTTTTGATTTTAATAATTCACAATATATGAATAATACAGGGAACATTTTATATATTCTAATTTTCCTTTGTCATGACACAAGGATTTGCAAGATTGACTCTCCAATTTCTAAATGAGTGCATGTTGGGGTAGTCCTAATGAAGGAGAAGTTTGGATTCAAGTTTACTACTAGAGTGCAGCCCCTAAAAGTTGCAAAATGGGATTATGGTGATCTAACCAAATACTATATTAGTGGAAGGAAAGATAATAACTTGATAATGTGTTAATATAAACAAGATTAATTTGATTTTTAAGTCATGCCATATGATTTGTACTTTATGATCTGTTGGTACTGTGTTTCAATAAATATTCCTTCTGTGAATATGAGAAAATAGAAAACATGCTATTTGCTCACAAATTCTCTACTTCTGCAAGCTTTCTTGCTAAATGTGTAGAACAATAATTTTGGCATGAGATAACTTATGGGAAAACTAAGTTTGTCGAATATGCATGTGATGTTGAGGGGAGTGACTTTTGAAGATCAATGAATGATCCACTTGGAAATAACAAGTGGAACTTAAAGGTTATAATTGACTAGATTTGAAATAAAGTTCAAGTTCCATAGGTGTGTTCTCTTGAAGGTTAGGATCATGATAACATGAACTCATTGTGATACTCACCCCTTTATTTCCAAATATTGGTGCAGGATATCTCAAGACTTAAGACTTAATAAATCAGTGTTGCGACTACTTGAAACTCCAATTATGGAAATGGACTTGTATTTTTTATTCCTGTCTAGTCTTATGGGAACTGCATTGTATCTTTGCAACAATTATCTACTAATTTTATTGTTATTTGTATGTCACATAATTTTTATACTAGTTGCGGGGTGTAATTGACCCAATGCTTTACATTGGAATACTTTTTACAGGTAGAATCTCTTTTTATACTATATTTGAGAAACATTGTTATATTAGTTGAGAGAAGCTAATTTTGAATTTAACTTACCATGTAAGCATTAACTATCACCATTGTGGTGCATCTAGGACATGGTATGGTGTTCCTGGTCATGTTTCTTATGATTTCGAAAATGTATTCCAAGAGCATGTCTATGACGGGGAAATACTTATACAAGGAGCGAATGAAAAAAATAATTTTCTAATGGGAAAAACAACAATGTTCACCCTAGAGAGATTATCTAAACATGAAGTTCTTGTTTATAACGTTGTGCAAGATCCTAGGGAATTCGTAATCACATTTACTCAAGCATACCATGCAAGATTTTTCATGGTAAAAATATTGACATTTATGTATTTATTACCATTCTTTGTTTGATCTTTAGCTGTATATGATTTTCCTATCAACATTTTCATTTCCATGGCCAAAAATAATGAGGCCTTGCTTGCTACAATAGATTGTTTTCTCAAATATACATACTAATAAATCTAAAGGTTTTTTTAAGGTTTTAATTGTGGCGAGGAAGTAAACTTTAAATTGGCTGATTGGTTTCCATTTGGGGCAGCCACTTGTAAATGATATGAAAATCTAGACAGACAACGAATGTTTCCTCATGAACAACTTCTATGCAAAGAGGCAATGCTTCTCGCTAATAATAGATTGAGTTTTGGAAAGAGAACTGAATGGTATGAGAAGGTTTCATTTGTTCACCTTATAAGACTCCAACATCATTATTGTTGGTTTCTAAAGAAGCAAGAAGAATATATATTTTACTCCTCAAGTTACAATAGTGATGTTTTATGTAGTTTCTGCAATCATTGGGGCTATATGAAATTTATTATATGCCAATCCAGTATTCATTTTGTGTGTATGAATCATGGTATGAATTGAATCTATTTTATGTCTTCTGATTTTTCCTACATTGTTTCAGAGTATGTAGAAAATGATAAAATTCATGGTGGTGAAGTCAACCCCATTTTCGATGACTTGAAACAAGTGGATTTGGTTTAATGGAAAGCCTGAAATACTTTACAACTAGTTGTTACAAGCTTGTTGCATATGGGGTCATCATGTACACCCACAATGCCTTTAATGACAAATATGTATTAAAGTTGGCTACAAAGAGTCAGTACCTCAACTATTTAGCAATTTTTGCTTATTACATTTCTCATTTTGACTTGCTATTTTTCTGACTTGTAGCAATGAAGTGCGAATGTGGTGGAATGCCAAGTATCTATGTAAGAGAAGATATTTCTGAGATGGAATAAATAGCTCATACATTTGAACAAGAGAAAGGAGTTATATATGAATGTTTAAAAGAGTTACCTGTTTTGCTTGACATAAGCTTTGAGTTTCCAAATACTCCTTTTAATGTTTGTCAATGGTTGGTTCATGGTGTGGCATCTTGTTGAAATTGACAGAGCTAAAAAAGTTTACTACAACTATGCATTAAAACATACACTCTTACAATATCTTTGCAAGCCCATGGCCCAATCATAACTAATTGTTCATAACACAATCAATCAATTTTAGGCACATGCAAAGATTCCTTTCAAAATTTATTAAGCATGCTCACCAAAATAATTAAAACATATCATTGCATATCCTATAGAGACTTTCCTCTTATTTATTAACACAAAATATAATCAACCATATAATGGGAGGTACATACATCAATAACAGTCACATAAACAATATTTTGTCCTATAATGACAATGTAGGCCTTATGGACACCCTTGCTTTCCAAGTTCCAACATAATCAAAACTCTTTGATTCAAAAACTACTTAAAACCTTCAAATAACATATTCATAACATAAACAATTATAGTAACAACAACAAAATTGGCTCCAACAATAATTACACTAACTATAGTAACAACAGTGGAATGTAGGCCCTAGATGTGGTAGAGCTTGTGCTTGATCTTATACTCCAAACAAAGTATTATTTGTCCCACACCAGGACCTGGTACCTCTTTGTGACTAAAATTTTTGTTTAAAAATTAGAGTTTAATATAGCATGTTACTATGCTCCATAAAATGGATCTCAATCTACATTCATACCACTCCTTTTCGAAATCAAAGAGGCACCTCATGACTATTCTATTTTGGCAGAAAATGGGTCTGGTAGTGACCCTAGTACTTATGAAGACGAACATGAAAGGACTGTGAGTACATATGATTATACATTCAACAACCTTAATTCACATTTAGAGATTGAACAAAATAGGGACATATCTGATAGGTTGCATTTGGTCACTGTTATTTATTCAATTTTGGTGATGGCTAGGACAGGGCCATTAAATACAAGTGAGAGACAATGATTGTATTTCTAGATACAAAGGATTTCCTGAAGCAAAGAAAGTAAGTCTTGAAACTCTTGATTGGAATCTTGAGTACAATGATAGCAAATCATGTACAAACTATTTTGAGGGCCCTCCCATCCATGATGCCTATGATCATTGGAATGAAAGGAATTTCTCTTGTCAACAATTCATTTCTAGAAGACAACATCATTAGTCATCTCACTAAAGAGGACTTGTCCTCGGGTTTTCTGTAAGTAAACATGTCTCATAAAATAACAACTTCCATGGCCAAGCCAAACACCAAATTGGTGTATGATACCCCCTTGTTTGTGGGACAAGGGACCCCCACCACACAACAATGTGGTTGCTAGCGTCTATAGAGGTTGGGGATAAATGATATGTGGAGACACTATGGAAAGGGGATTTTTGTGTTGATCCACAGAGGGATGGTTGATATTCGAACAAGAACACTTGAATACATGCATGGAAACATAAAAGCAACATACAAGAAGGGATTCTATGTAATATTGTTTTGATATTATACTCCAAAGAGAGTATTATTTGGCACACACTAGGACCTGGTAACTCTTGGTGACTAAATTTTTTGTTTCATAATCAAAATTTAATATACCATTGTACTGTGCTCCAGAAAATGGATCTCAATCTACATTCATACCACTACTTTCTGAAATCAGAGAGGCATTTTTTATAGAGCTTGTGCGATTACTGGAGATTCTTAAGGGATTGATTTTAAAATCATTGGATATTCTGAAGGGATTGACTATTGTCCAACAAGTAATGACAATGGAAGATCCTACTGAAATGCTAATGTTTTATGCACTTGACAAATTTTATGTGCCATAATTTCCTTCAACAATGTCAATATTCAAGAAAGAGAGAATATTGAAAGGATGACCAATTCATTTATTGACACTTCCTTCAAAAAAGTTGCACATAGATGAAGGTCTATTTTAGGCACATGCTTGGAAGAAAAATACAAACCACTCCAAACAACCTGTACAAATAGCATTGCACTTCTGAAGAGAAATCAGTTGAACCAACCCCTTAAGATATGTTGTGGATAGAGAGGCCATAGGTTAGAGGTTCAAATCTGGTCAAGTCCCTTGGGATTTGCCAACCGCTATTGTAGTTGGCATGGATAGCCTGAACTTTTCCTTGTTACCAATGCTCTAAACTCTATGCTCTTACAATAAGGACTTCATTTGGATAGACACCCATTTGTCATTACTTTTGATGTGGAAGCCTTTTACTTCATCATCCTTCAACAATAGTGTAAATATAGTTCCATCTACATGTGGGTTGAGGCCTAGAATATTTTTGGAACTTCTCAAAGCCTACTCAAAGTAGTCAAGCTTGAGGTACAATTTATCGCCAGTTAAACTTTATAAACTTACAACAAATTTTTTTTTTTTTAATTTTTGTATTGTGTGCATCCAATCTCCCTCAAAAGACAGATGGAAAGAAGTAATTACAAGGACAATTCACTACTCTGGTATCATTGGATATATTACTACAACATTCAATGAAAATATGGGGAATATGCTGTGAGGGTTAGCATATGATAAAACTATGAAGCACATGGTGTATTCCATGGAAAATGTCGTAAGGGATGGAGCCAATGTAGTGTCATAAAATAGGAAATCCCATGTGATTATCTTGGTGAGGAAAAGGAAATTTGAACCCGGATGGGTAAAGGAAAAGTCTTACTTCTCACCACATGCTCAT
>ML797359.1:103723-139039 GCA_009831015.1 Picea engelmannii
TATGTTCTAGTTTGTATTTGTAGGGTATTCCACTTCCTTTTTTATAAAAAAAAAATTAATATAAGATCTGATTTTCCAACTACTCCTTTTTATGTTTGTCAAGGATTGGTTCATGGTGTGGCATCTTGTTGAAATCAACAAAGCTAAAAAAATTTACTACAACTATGAATTGCAGCATACAATCTTACTATATCTTCCCAAGCCCATGGCCCAATCATAACTAATTATTCATCACACAATAAATCCATTTTAGTCACATGTAGAGACTCCTTTAAGCATTTATTAAGCATTCTCACCACAATAATTAAAATGTATCATTGCATATCCTACAAAGGATTTCCTCTTATTTATTAACAAAAAATATAATTAACCATATAATGGGAGGTACATACATCAATAACAGTCACATTAACAATCTTATATCTTCTAATGACAATGTAGAACTTATGGAAACCCTTGCTTGTCAAGTTCCAACATATCAAAAAATATTTGATTCAACAACTAGTTAAAGAAACCTTCAAATAACATCTTCCTAACATAAAAAATTATAGTAACAACAATGAGATTGGATCCAACAACAATTATAATAACTACAGTAACTATATTCGAGGAAGGCTTAGGGATCTTGATTGTAATTTATTTTGGACCCGCGGGAAAAGGTGGCATTGATTCCCTGTAATGGTTGGTTAGTTGGTTGGTTTCACCCCTAACACTTCAAGTGTCACTATATATATTCGGACCCATTCATGATGGTACGGTTTCCCAACCCAAATCACAAAGTAAAATAAATACATTGATAATATTAGAGAAAGTTAGAGTGGTTGGATTTCGACCAAACACACTAAATAAGCAGGCATAAAATGTTCACTATATAACTAACTATTTCTTTGGCGGTTATCATCCGTCCCATTTCTAATAGTGTAATGTTGACCCAACAGATGTCAGAACTTGTGTTTGATCTTATACTCCAAACAAAGTATTATTTGTCCCACACAAGGACCTTGTATCTCTTGGTGACTAAAGTTTTCATTTCAAAATTAGAGTTTAATATAGCATGGTATTGTGCTCTAGAAAATGGATATCAAGATTCAATCTACATTCATACCATTTATTTCCAAAACTAGAGAGGCACCTCATGACTATTCTAGTTTGGCTGAAAATTGGTCTGGCAGTGACCCTGGTACTTATGAAGATGAACATGATAGAATCGTGGGTACACATGATTATACATTCAACAACCTTAATTTGCATTGATACTCTATATATTGAAAAAAATAGGGACAAATATATGAGATGAAGGAAAATACCTATCAAGACTAACATAAACTTTGGTAAGTGTTCACCGCCAAAGTCTCGTGCCTCACTACATAGGGAACTAATCAATTTTGCAAGTGCAATCTGTAAAATTTCAAGTTGAATCACATTAACCCACTCAAGAACCTCCGCAATGCTCAGGAACTGGACAAACCTATGGTTATACAATACAAATCATTCATCATAAAGCTCTGATTTCAACCCAATGCACATATGAGTAGATCCCATATGATTTATATCAGATGGGAGGGCCTAGTTTCTCCCATAAATCCCCTTGTTCTTTGGAAATCGGGAAATTGTTGTTGCTCAGTTCCCATACCACAAAATTGGGGTGAATTAAACCATAAACCCTGATTTTATCAAATGGGAGGGCGAAGATGCTACCATAAATCCCATATTTCTAGAAATGGGGTGAATGGAAGTTTGCAGCTCCAAATTTCAAGGGTGAAACATAAATTTTTTTCTCTCTCCCTCATAAACAAATTTGGCTAATGCTATATATGATTTTTATGCTAAAATAAATTAGGGGCTAATTATATAACTTTTAAAAAATCACTCCTATAAAAAAAATTCACCGAATAAAAATTTGGAGGCCCTTTAATTTCTCCCACGAGCGAAATTTCACCCCTAAAATCATATTATCCTCCTCAAGGTAGCACAAGTCTTCCCATGTGAATCGACTTGGCTCCTTGAGGGAACCCGATCCTCATTTCTTGAATATGCCTCAGAACCTTAGTGTTGATCTTTCCAAAGTGTTTTTTGATGCCTTGGTTCATCCTAGATCATTCCATATATATGTGATCTCCCTCACCAAACCATTACGTCGCTTTGTGCTAAATCATCATGTCCCTTGGGTAAGGTTAAGACGATTCACCAAGTTTCCTCGTCATGTGTTTCATTGAAGCTCGATGCGTTAGTTCATTGGGTCATTGTGTCCAAATTGAACACTCTCCTGGGTTAGCCTCATTTCCACACCCCTTGAATCATCCACATAAAAATTCCCAAGGATGGTGTGCTCGATACATCTGCAAGGTGAGCATTCACATTGGTCATGATCCATGGTGACTTATGCCTTAAGGCACCAATTTCACCCATTGTGATCCCCATGTGTGGGGAGCCCAAACATATAATTCTTGGCTCATCTCCTCAAGACACTTATCCAAGCATGCCCTCCACAAGTGCATCCAACTTAGATAACTCATCGCACACCTACCCAACCATAGGAGTGCTTGTCTATCTAAGTCACTTCAACAACCCCAACATTCATGTCTCATCTTCGTTTATGCTAGTTAGGTGGAGCTGCACACACCCTCCTCACCAAAGGCCTTATAGTATCTATGATGAGTGGTGTCCCTATAGTTATGGATAATTATTTTTCTCTTAGGATTTCCAACGTCTTATGAGATTTCCTCACAACATTTCCTTTATCTTTGTAAAAAATGAAAGAGTCAATGTTGGCCACTCTATCATATTTAGAGGGGATGAATTCATCCAATCCCAGTGCCCCCAAAGAAAAATTGCCTCTAGTTAAAGTGGTGCCTAAACTAGACCATGTTGGCCCATTGTCCATTAGATTAGTGTCATTTTCTTTGCCTTGGACCTTATTATCCTCCTCTTTTTTCCTCTATATTTCTTCTTCATCTTGCTTCAACTTTTCCTCTTGTTCTTTCTCGTTTATCTCTTGTTATTTCTCCCCCCAATTCCTTTTCATTTCTTCTTATTTTTTCCCTTTTCTACCTATCTCTTGCTACTATAGATTTAGTGCTTCAACCTCTTATTTTCTCTTTTCCTCCTCCTCTACTACCTTGACTACAACTTTTTGTTTATACTGAAGTCTCAATTTTTCAACTTCTTTTTTTAACCTATCATTTTTAGTTGTTTCCTTGCCTAGCTTCCTTCTCAACCCTCTCTTTTTCCTAACACTCATTATTCAATTTGGAGCTTCTTCCCATCCTAAAAATGACTTCATCATAATTAATATCCCTTCTATATAGTTCTTCTTACTCCATGTCGAAGTGTGGGATGGCCATCTATACTTGCAAGGTTTGTAGTGTTGGTTGATGATGCCCAAAGGGTCACGCCTGTGAATCTCTCTTCACCAAAATGGAAAGTCACCAAAATATATACTTATACCTATGATTCTTTCCCATATTTGAATTGTAAGGACTTACATGAAAGGGAGTTTGAGGCCATGGCAGTTTCTTATCTCGTGCTAGAGCTTCTCCAACTCCATGTACAAGAGTGTGATATCCTATAGAACCAACTTATCTGGCATGAATTTTGGGAACAAGTGTGGAGATTTTATGGTCCCATAAATTCTAATGTATGTTCCCTTCTCCATAGCATACCAATCTTCAACTTTACGCACTACTTGCATAGTTTTCTACAACATACATGGTGTTGGGGCACATAATAGCAACTAATATAAGGGAATCATGAAATGTTTACAAATATTAGGATAAGGAATGTGATACTCATGGTCCCATAGCTCTTAATAATACACATGAATAAGAGGTTTAGTTGACCTCCATTGCCAAACCATACCTAACAAGGCATGTACCAAAAACAAAACATGCAACAAGTAAGAAGACATGTGGAATGAATATTGTTTCCTTGGAACTATGTGCTTGAATATTGATATGGCTTGCTCCAAAGTAGGAGAGAGAATGGTATCCCAATTGAATATCATGCCAATTTTAGTGATTGTGTATAACAAAGGCACCCATGATTCTTTAAAATTTAGGGCATCTTATTCTCCATAGAGTATACATAAGATGGATGCAACAACTTTATAATGAGTTCTTAGTAGCTTCGTGGGGTAGGTTGTTGTTCTGATCACCCTGAACATTGTACTAGGAACCCACCAAATATTCATTACTTCTCAGTAGTCATGTGGGAATTGAAGCATACAATTATCAGTTAGTTCAACCTCCTCTGTAGGGATCTTATAATACATGTGTATGACATTAGTTTTTTTGATTATCCATGAAATATATTCTACACATGGGAGAAAACAAGAGTGTGTAACTATGTATTGCAATTGGGAACATTTTGTCATGTGAAATACACCTTCATCTGGATCAATATCCTCATGGACGGGTGAAATTGTTGGGTATGTATCTTGTTGGAAAATTTTATATATGCCACCACCCCTATTTATAGGTAACACCTATATCAATGCAATAGGTAGTATCATTGTATATTGAGTCTAGGGCACCAACATATGCTTCTATCTCATCTTCTAGTTTTGGGCTTACTTTAATAACTAGGCTCTTCCCCTTCTTGGATTTCTTGGAAGCCATAATGGGGTCCTGCACTTCACCCATGTCAACATCATCATATATTATCATTGTTAGTTTTCCAAAGGAAAAAATTCATATTAAGAAAATAATAGCAGAGGATATAGGAGTTTCTTATATGTCGATGGTGGCCATCCTTAAGAAAGAGAAATTTTGTATTTGAACATGTTGTCTCACTGATTCTACCTAAACTAATATTGTCCATAGATATATTCATGATAAAATATTTATTTTTCACCTAACCTTATAGATTCCAAAATACCTCCCCCTTACTTCTCCGCCCACAATGAACCATTTTGGAGAAATATTGAAACGTGTGATGGGATGGTTAGAGGGATGCACACTTGAGTGGGTTAAATCTATTTTACATGACATATTTGGTTCATATTCAATCATTTTCCAATGAAATATAAGCATATCTATGGACCAACAAAATTATGATTTATACATATGCAAATGGGGGTGTTGGGGTTACTAGAGAATTTGCAATTTCGATAGAGAAACCTAATCCCATTATTTAAAATTTAGGATATGAAAAGGATATGAAAAATAAGGGTGAGATGATCTCAAATAATAAAGGAATGAGTGAAACTCATTTGGAAAATAATGAGAGAGATTTCCTAGATATCATCATTATGTGAATATATAACCTCTAAAAAATGGGAACTGGGGGAACCATGCCTACCAGACCATTTATTTCATCCCTAGTATATTCAAGTTTTTCCAGAAGGGAATTTTTGTGAGTCCTTCAAGGGTGAGGGTTTTATTGATGATGGAAAAATTCCTTGATTGGGCCATACATGGGCACACAGGATCTTCTGAATCTTAGCGCAATGTGGTAGAATGTTAATGTCCATGATGAATTTCTTTTTGTAAACATAGGAAAATAATGCAAACAAAATTTTCCTAAGACCCTTGGAATGAATGCTTACTTGGAAACAATTGATTTGGTGAACCTTTAAAGTGAATTTTTACGGTGGCTAGATGACTTGGAGGATCGTATGCCTAGTGGCCTCAAATATCTTGGGAAAATAAGTGAAAAAGTAAGGAAAACAATGATCCACCTTTTGTTTTATATCCAAAAAAGACCCCCTCTTTTATTTTTGTTTGTTTTAAGATTTTTTTGAAAAGTCAAATGTCACCTCAATGTGTCAAATCAAAGTATTGTGCCTGAAATTTTTTTGATAGGGTGTGATACAATTTGTTTTTCACAGTGATAGAAATTTTGAGGAAGTGTGATGTGCCACACAAAAAAGACTAGGAGTGATACATTGTATTCAACAACCCTTTAGAGAGGGTGGCTCCATAACATGTAGCCTAGACTTGGAAACTCTTCCCTGCAAAGGTGAAAAAATTATCCAGCCCAATGTATCATGATTATTGTTTTTATGTGTGATACAGTGCAAGATTTGAAATGTGATCCATGAGATGTGTTGTAGGAATTTTTTTTTTCTGTTACGATAGGGAGAAATAAAAATTCAAGCCATGCAATACATCGCATGGAAATATGTTTTGAGCATGACATGTCACAACAAATATAAAACTTATCACAATGAAGAGGAGGATGAAAAACCTTTATCATGACCAAATATGACTTTGGTGTGATACAATGTTGTGTCGTGGGTAAAACAAATTCATGTGATATGACACAAAGAATAAATTTTCGTGCGATGTGATAATAAAATTTTGCATAAGTTTTCAAAAATATTTGGGATGGAAAAATTGGCTCAAAATCCAAGCATAATATGAAGGCAAATATTGAGGAACTTAGTGAGTTTTAAATGGGAAAATAACCAACGAAAACTTCATGAAAACCTTCAAAGTAAGGATTCAATTCAAAACAACATTCATGAAAGATCGGTTCTTTCAAAAGAAAAGGAGGGGCCCCATGACTATTTTTACTTTAATCAAATGATGAAAATCAAAATGTCATGGGAGGTTGTGGCTAGCTCAACAATTGGAGAAAAACTGAGTGAAACCATGAATATATACAAACAAACCTTAAGACAGTTACTAGTTATGTTGAAAGCTTTTACCTTGAGTAATCACTTAAAGTTCATCTTTATGAGTCCCAGTACACCTTGTCCTTTAGATCTTCTGGATGAGTATGCATTTCTAGTTTCAACATATTACTAGTTATAGTTGTGAGGAAGAAGCATTAATTTCATTCCCTGACTTAATCCTCCCTTAGAGGCCAATCTGGTGTTTCTCCACTACTAGTGATCATCCATAGCATTGACAGAGTCACCCTAGTATCAAAGGCCTTGCTCCTCTACCATTGAGCATCCATAGGCCGAACAATGATAACTTTCCTATCCCACATGATTTGAAATGTCTTTCGCAAGCCTTTACATATAATTTTATTCTATATTTTTCTTAGAGAGAGGTAGATGGGCGATCTCTGTCATCCTTTAAAGGCATGGAAGATGATACTTGTTACCGATAATTGTTTCATATATGTCTGCATTATGATAAACACCTTCCTTATATGAAATACCTCAGAAACTCCATTAGATTATGGGTAAGACATTAGTCATTTTTATATGTGTGAGTGGATCCTCAGAGGCAACCAAAAAAATGTTCATAACTAGGCCTAACTTTCTCATAGCCATTATTATCTAAGAAAGGTTCCACCATTGAGTCTTACTCTCAAGTACTAGACCGAGTTAATGAACAAAGAATGAGGACTAATGTCCTATGCATTGGGTTTGGAGTGGATTTCCATGATTCTAACTAGATGTGTTTAAGGATCTTGAAGAAAGTATAGCATTAAAAATAGGTTCTTAATTTCTAAAAAAGGATGTATAAAGAAATTGTTTTAAAAGGAACTAGTTAAGAAAAGAAAATAACTAAAATTAAAGAAAATGAAAATAAATAGACTAAAATAAGAAGAATTCAAATAAAAATATTGAAAACATAATCAAAGGAAAAATACTTATATACATTTCATCTATCTGAAGAAATCTAATTGAATTATAATTTCAATGCTTGGACATTGACATGAAGGAGGTCTACTTCTCCCTCAAGGTTTTGCAATATATACATGCCTAGGCCAAGTTTCTCTAATACAACCAAAGTTGATGGAATTTAGAATGCTCTCATTTCTCTTCATCAGGCTTGTCCCATTTCAACACAATGTCTCCCAATTGGAAGTCCTTTTCTCCTACATACTTGTTGATGGTATGTTGTTGAACAACAAATTTATTCTTTGTTTTCTCTCTTTCTTATTCAAGTTTAAGTAGGGTATAAACTGTCATTTGTATGATTAGGAAATTTTTCCTATGTGAAGTTTGAGATAACATGAGAGATGGTAAGAAGATATTTGGGTGAAGGATGGATTCTTTCTTGTAGACTAAGAAGTAGGGATATGTTCCTTGAGAGGATTTTGGGGTTACGTTTTCAAGTTAGAGAGTTTTAGCTTAGGTATTATGCCATTTTCTCTTATATTCAACTACAACTCTCTTTAGGATACAAATCAGGTTTTTATTGTTAGATTCAACTACACCATTTCCCCGAAGGTAATAGTTAGTCACATATATTAAAATGATCCCTATATCCAAAGAAAACTAAGTTTATTTCAAAGAATAAAAGTATGTAGAATTATCAAATACAAGAGTAGTTGGCACACTAAACCTAGTGATTAGATGATTCTCTAGAAAGTGGATTACAACATCTTCATTTACCTTAGTCAAATGTACATCTTCAATCCACCACATGAAGTAATTTGTTGTAATTAAAATATATTGGTGATATATACAATCTAGTGCATGGGTTTATTTCACCAATGACATCTAGTCCCCATTATTCAAAAGTTTCTTTGACAATGACATGTTGTAAAGGGACTACAAGTTTCTTCTCTCGACCAACAGACATTTGACATGTCTCACATTTTTGGGTGTGAGTGTGGGAGTATTTGAAAAATGTTAGCCAATCATAGTTAACCCTCAATACCTTACCGGTTGGAGTTTCACCGATAAAGTGTCCTCTAGCAGGTCCACCATGTAGTTGTTTGAGGACTTTATCAACATCCTACTTCTTAAGGCACCTAAGAAGTATGCCATCATAGTTCTTCTGGAATTAGATGTTGTTGATGAGATAATAATGGGAAGACATGAAATTTAAGGCCCTCTTATATATATAGTTTAGGTGACTTGGAGAAGCTCCATGCTGCAAACATTTCTTGAGATCATTGTACTGGGAATTATACTATATAGGAACATAGATAAATTATTTCATGTAGAGTGACATCTTATTTTCCTAGCCTTCTTCTGATCAATCAACTGGGTCCAATGATTCTACTACTAAATTGCAGAGGCCTTGAACTTTGAAAAAAGTGTTAGGTTTTAAATGCAGGTCATATTATTGGATGGAGGTCATCCACTTTCCTATTTGTTCAATGAGTTTCTTTCTATACAAAAGGTGGCCTCACTGTCGAGGAAGGCGCTATTACCTTGGTGTGGTTTTTGGGGATATAAGTTCTGAATTGTTTGATTTCCTTGTAAATAGAAAAATATTGTTTATAAATCATTGGGTAATTAAACTCAACTCCTTGTAGAACAATGCTCATTCCCTTGTGCATCTTTTTGGGTGAGCACTACTGCAAGGGAATGATTAGAAGAAAATCTGTACAATCAGAAATCCTTACAGAAGTCTAGACTATGCAATGATGGAGATGTGGATATGGAAGCCTTCACTTTTTCAATAGATTCATTTTCAATAGAGTTCCATTTAAATTGGACATCCTTCTTGATCATCTGTTGAAGAGGTTTTACTATTTTAGAAAAATCAGCCATGAATCTTCATACAAAATTTATTTTTTTGAAGAAATATTGCATGGGGATCTACATGATATCTTTCATTATATCTAGGTCTATATAAATCCCATCTTTATAAATTATGTTCGTCAACAAATTTCCTTCTAAAACAACAAAAATGCTCTTCAAGGATATACCATGTTTTCTGCACATTTCAAAGATCTATTTTAGATGATGTGGGTGGTTGGACCTCTTCTTGGAATAAACTATAACATCATCAAGATACACCACAATACCCTAACTAATCAATCATTTAAACAATATTTCCATAGCACATAGGAATATTTCCCTTGTGTTTATTAATTTGAATGGCATCTTGTGATAGGTGAATGTTCCCCACTTCATGTGGAAAGTGGTCTTCAATCAATCATATTTAGCTACTAAAACTTGGTTGTAGTGATAAAGAATTTTTTATATATAGAGAGATGAGTTGAAGGATTTGCTCCATTGGAGGAACAAGATAATTTTCTTTGTTAGATGCCTAATTCAAATTCTAGAAATCTACACAAAGTTTGATTTCCCCTCGCTTTTTTCTCATTGGAACCATATTTTCTACTCACATTGAATGGAGAACCTTGAATATGATCTTGGAATCAATGAGATTTTTCATTTCCTTTTGTATCAAAGGCTACAAACTTGGGTGGGACTTACACAATTTTCATTGAAAAGGTTTTGCACCTTGCTTGAGGAGTATGTCATGTTGGATGATCCTGGTGTCATAAGTATTGAGGTTCTCATACATCTAGGAAAACACATCCATGTACTTGGTAAATAGTTGGATGACGGTCTTGGTTTTAGTTCTAGTGTAGCATGTTCCCAAATTGATGAATTTGGGTTTCCCTTGGGTACCCAGGTTGATCAATGCATGCATCATAGAAGAACTATTCATCTTTACGTTGACATCTGATCAAAATTTGGATAGTAAGTTGAACAACTTCTTCAAAGTTAACACTCCTTTGGGTCTTGGGTTACTTCTGAGATCATTTGATTTATTTATTTACTTCTATACAATATTTTCATGTTCCTCGTTGTCAATAACAACATCCATGAAGGTGCCATCATTAATGAGGAATTATGTGATCTACTCATCATAATTGAACACCCTACAATTTGTAATGTTTTCAGGTATTGAAGGTGTGAAAACAAATTCACCAGAAAAACCATTATTCAGCACGGTTAATCTCGAAGCTCCATTGGCCAAAGTGTTTGTAGATCATTTTTTGAATGAGGAATATAAGTGATATTAGATGCTTAAAAATTATTAATCAACTTCCATACCTCTTGTTGGCATCATTTTAAATGTAGAGATAGAAAATGTATAGAGTTCTTTACTCGTCTAACATTAATTTTAGAATCACCAAAAACCTTTAAAAATTTCACCTTGAGGTCAATAGATTTCTTCAAACCTTGAACCAAGGCCTCATATTCAACATTTTTTTTAGTGCATTTAAATTCTAATTGGTAGCATATTAGGGTCTTCTACTTAAATGGGTCTATTAAAATATGACCTACTCTAGATCCTTTAAGTAACTTGGAGCCATCAAAAAATAAGGTCCAAATGTCAATACCTACATCAAAGTTAGTGGAATTAGTAATATCTACCTCTACTTCAATCATTTACATCAATTTGAGTGAAATGAAAGAGTTCAGACTATGTATATGGTTTTAGGGGTGATTGTTGAGATGCATAGCACCCATAATCAGTGTCCAAAAAGTGATTTCCCAACACAGGATGAAAAAAAAATTGATCAGTTTGTTATGACCTTCCAACTTTGTGACATTATGTTTCATGTGGGATTCATTATCCACCCTAATTTTATTTTCTCCTCCCTTGTAAGGAAGCCACAAGTGGGAAAATTCAATGGAAAAATAACCTTACATATTTTGTGACTAGTCCCTAC
Organism: Picea engelmannii; assembly: GCA_009831015.1. Classification (NCBI taxonomy): domain Eukaryota; kingdom Viridiplantae; phylum Streptophyta; class Pinopsida; order Pinales; family Pinaceae; genus Picea; species Picea engelmannii. The sequence continues at coordinate 115,052 of ML797359.1, forward strand.
TCAGTAGTAAGCCATATGCTTTGGGAATATCAACAACAGCAATGTTAATGACCTAACAAACCCTAGGGTATTATGCTAGTCTAATCATGTCATATTTAAATTCACCCACAACCTTGACATAAAATCTATCTAATTGAATGATTCTGGTAGTGCACTTAGAACGAATAACATTTATTCTTTGGCAGACACAATAAGTGCTACGAAATGTTCCCCCTACGAACACGTGAAACTTCCCTTGGATTGATAAACCCCTATACCAAGATAGAAAGAGTACAAGTGGACACTAACATACCTTTAAACTCATATAGAACAATCAAATCGAGAAGGAGAGAAAGGATATGACGTACCTTTTTTGACGTTTGTCCTCACTGCTTCCAATCCCCGAGCTTGATATTCAAAATCCCTGGTGAAAACTGATATCTGCAATGGAAAACAAAGGGAAAAAACCATCTCCTACTCTACTATGTTGGATAAGAAAAGTTTATCTATGAAGATTAGAGAAATAGTAGACAAGAAAATGTAATAAGACATAAACTTGAATGAAATAGGCCAAGTATATATTGAATGAGAACCAATAATAAGATAGTTATAGACCACAACTGATGCTGCAACAACCTCTCCAAGCTCTCCTCATCCAACCCTTGCACGAATGAATCAAGATCAAAATGATGATGCTTCACTGAATTCTCTCCCCCTTTTTCACCATGGAGATGCCTCCAATTTATAGCCTTTGAGAGGCTTGACCACCTTGAGCATTTTTGGAATTGGTTGAGGATGTGGCTCCATAGGTTATGATTGTTTTCTTAGATAGAGTAGGACTTGAGCCAAAAAAACCCCATCTTTTCAAAGTTGTCCCTTTGATCCAAAATTGTTCTTTTAAAGACTATGGTTAATTTTATGCATGAGTTGATTTACCATTTAGGAATTAAAAGAAGAAGAATATTTTAATGAAAGAATGTTGCAACCATCATAAAAAAATGCAGAATAGTAAATAAGCACTAAGAAAAAAAAAACATAATGCCAAAGATTGATAACAGAGTTCGACACAAAATTTCCTACGTATCCAAGCCTTCACTGGGAGGCTTCTTATTAATCTTTAATGCTTAAAAACAATACCAAGAAATGCTTACATAATAGCTCCTGAAACCACCTTTCAGATTTGCAACTTCTGGACATAAAAAAACATCATCAAAGGCTACAATAGGTAATTCTGAGACCTTTTAGTATGAACTTGGTTATGCTTGGCTTGACATCTTGGGATCTAGAGGCACTTTTATGTTCAGCTACTCGAATGCAAAAACATAAGCCATATTTAGATTCCCCTTGAAATTATACAACTTTTGAGTATAAAGTCGACCTACTTATGAACAGGCCCTCATGACCTCCCCTCAACATCAATCTCAACGTTGCACCCTATCAGATACGTACAGTCAGTACAGTCTCGAAATGTGTGCCAAAAAAAATCCTTTTTCTCGATTTCCATGCTGAGATAAATAAGTTAGACTCCCCCAAATTTAGCGATAGTTAGCCAAAATTAGCAGGATTTCTCCAGATTTGGAGGATTCCCACTAGATTTGGTGGTAACTGCCAGATTTGGTGGAAACTGCCAAACCACTTCGACCTTCTAGAAGGTACCACTTGGTGCCTCCTCATTGGGCCACATGTCACCTCGTGATTGGCCCTAGACATGTCAGTCTGCCACATCATCATTCATACAGTGCCACATCATCATCTGTATAGTGCTACATCATCCTTTTGTATAGTGCCACATCATCATTCGTATAGTGCCACATCATCCTTCTGTATATTACCATGTCATCATCCATACAATGCCACGACATCATTCATATAGTTCCATTGTTAGGTATGTGTTATATTCTTTGCATGTGTGTGTGTGGGCGCATAAGATTGAAAAACTGCATCTGATGATCCCAAATTCCTTCAATATTTTTGTTGTGTGTGTTGGGCACTTTCCTAGGGGGGGGGCAGGTATGCCCCCCCTGGTTATGCAGTTTTTACTATTTTTAGCAGTTTTCTAAATTAATCCCGGATTAGGGGATTAGGGTTTTGGTAGCTACAGAATACCTAAAACATTGTATATATTGTATGGTGAATGGTGAAATTAATACAATGAAGAGTTGAAATGTGCGACACCAAGGAAGACTATTTTTCTCCTGGTTAAGGGTTTCCAGCATAAATCTCTGTGTACTATGTGTATGAGTCATTGATTAATGTCTATTTTGCATTGCTTTACTTCACAGGTTTAAAACTTACATGTGGTATCAGAGCTCATTTTTGGCTTCAGGGGGATGCCTTTGTTGTTGAGGGCTTGGCTCGGTCTTGATAGATCAAGTTTATCTTGGGTCTATGATAAACTTGGGTTCAGTGGGAGCTCTTGCAGTGGTGATTCGAGTGTAGAAAGAGGAATGGTGAGCTCTTCTAGAATCGAGAAAGAGAAGTTCAACAGTAAACAATTTGAGATATGGAAGCTCAAGATGGAGGACCTTCTTGTAGACAAAGAACAATGGATCGTTGTGGATCCTGGTACACAACCTACTGGTACACATTCTACTAGAACACATGCTACTTGTACACAACCTACTAGTACACTACCTACTAGTATGTCAAAGGAAGATTGGGAGAAGTTGGACAAAAGAGAAAAGAGTACTATTCGTCTCTGCCTGGAAGATTTGGTGTTGTTGAATGTCTCGGGAGAATCTACAACCAAGGAACTATGGGATAAGTTAGGGAATTTGTATCAATCAAGGTCCCTGGTAAAAAAATTGTTTCTTCAAAAGAAGTCGTATCATCTTAGGATGGAAGATACATATTCTATGATAGAACATCTAAATGCCTTTAATACTCTGGTAAGTCAACTCATATATGTTAATATTATGATTTCAGAAGAAGATAAGTGCATCACTTTGTTATGTTCTTTTCCAGACTCTTGGGATAATCTAGTTGTAGAAATTGGTAGTACCACTCAATCTACATTGAAGTATGAGGATGTAGTTTCATCCTTGTTATCTGAAGAGATGAGTCGGAAAAGTATGGATGGTCATAGCACAAATGATTTATTTTTAAGAGGTTGTTCCCAAGACAAGAATCCTGGTAAGTCTTCGGGGGGGAGATCTAAATCTACAGGTAGATCTAAGTCTCCAGGAAAATCTTTGAGGAAATGCTAGAAATGTGGTAAAACATGGAATTATAAGAAAGATTGCAAGTCTAAGAAGGTTGATAAACCAAAGGGATCCGATAGCACCTCTTCCACCGAGGAAAAAACTTCCAATGAAGAAGGAGGTGATGTTTACTTGGAATCTATAGGTACACATGCAGATCATGATGTATGGATGATTGACTCAAGTGCTTCATACCATATGAATCCTCACATGGAGTGGTTTTGTGAATATGAAAAATATGATGGTGGCGATGTATTCCTAGGAGATGACTCGACAACCAAAATCACGAGACGTGGAAGGGTTTAGTTGCTACTAAAAGATGGAAGGGTTAGAACTCTCCCTGGAGTTCTGCACATTCCAAAACTACCCAGGAGCCTAATATCTGTAAGCAAGTTGGATTATGAAGGAGTGGATATTGTATTGGGAAAGGGCACTTGCAAGATGGTACAGGGAGAAATGGTGTTGATGAGGGGAGTTCAGTGTGGAACTCTGTAAAAGTTGTTGGGAATCACTTATACTAATGGATGTAACCGTTTTGTTTTCCTTGAGAAGAGAAATAAAGAAGACAAGACCAATATTGTCCCTAGAAAGAAGACCATGCTGTGGCATCAAAGACTGAGACATATTGGAGAAAAGGGCCTTCGAACACTACACGGTAAAGGTATGGTTGAAGGTATGTCTAATTGCACTATGGATTTTGATTTATTTGAACATTGTATAAATGGAAAAAAGAATTGAGTAAGATTCCCATCTGGTGATACAAGAGCAAAGGGGATCTTAAAGTTGATACACAGTGATGTGTTTGGACCTGTGCTTGTTCCATCATTAGGTAAATCTGTGTATTATGTTTCATTCATAGATGATTTCTCAAGGAACACGTGGATTTATTTTCTTAGAAAGAAATGTGAGGTATTTGATAAATTTAAAGAGTTTAAGGCTCTGGTAGAAAATCAGACAGAGAAGAAAATAAAGGTATTAAGGACAGATAATGGTGGAGAATTCTGTGGAAATGAATTCAAAGAATTATATAAGAAGTGTGGTATAGCAAGGCAAAATACTACTCCATACACACCTCAATAGAATGGAGTTGCAGAAAGAATGAACATGACACTGATGGAAAAAGAAAGGAGCATGCTTAGTGGTGTCAAGTTTGGATAGGAATTCTGGGTAGAGGTAGTGGGTACAACATGTTACTTGGTCAATCGATCATCCTCATCAGCGCTGGATGATAAAACTCTGCACGAGGTATGGACTGGTAAGACACCCTCTCTTAAACATCTCAGAGTGTTTTGTTGTGATGCTTATGTACATGATCCAAATGAAAATAGAAGTAAGCTGGATAATAAAGCTTAAAAGTGTATCTTTATGGGTTATAAAGATGGTGTGAAAGGTTATAAGATTTGGAACCTAGAAACTAAGAAGATTGTTTACAGCCGGGATGTTGTTTTTAGAGAGGTAAAAGATGTGTCCAAACAAGAATTATTACTAAGGAAAGATGAACATGAGAAAATAGAGCTTGAGTTAGATGATGGAAAATATGAATCATCTAAAGAAGATGAAGTAGAAGAAGAAGAACCTCATACCCCAGTATTGAGGAGATTAGTGAGGGAAAGAAGACAACCAGAAAGGTATAGTCCACATGATTTTCGTTCTAATTTTTCTTTATCTATTACTGATGATGATCCCAGAAATTTCAAGGAAGCAGTGAATTTAGAGGATAGTAAACTATCGAAGAAGGCCATGGTTGAAGAAATGGATGCCTTGGATAAGAATGAGGCATGGGATATAGTTGAGTTGTCAGCTGGAAGAAAATATGTTGGTATCAAATGGTTGTTTAAGAAGAAGTTTAATGCAGAAGGAAAAGTGGAGAAATACAAAGCCCGGTTAGTAGCAAAAGGTTATTCCTAGGTATAGGCACTACTACATATTGAAAAATTTGCGACAACTACTTGCGAAGAAAGTACTCTTTCGTCGCAAAATTCAAGAGAAAAAGTTCAATTTTTCAATTTTGTTCTAAATCCAGCCCATATTCGTCGCTCTCTCAACGAAATCAAATTTTCATTTGTTTTGGGACGATCATCAAGATAGTGGACAATTGTCTCTATTTCGACGAACGTGTGTATTCGTCGCAAGAGCGACGTTAACTATTGACCGTTACACTCTTTGATACTATCCATATTGACCATTATACATTTTGACAAAGTCTAAATTGATATAGTCAACGTTCATCGCAAGAGTGATAATATGACCTTTATAACCATTATACTCTTTAACAAAGTGACCTAAATATAACAAATAACTAGTTATATTTAGGTAACTGTTCGTCACAATTGCGACGACAATGACCTAAATTGACCTATAAATATTTGACAATTTAAAGATGTTGTGATAATGTTTCTATAACAACAATGATTCTGAAAGGGTATTTTTGTGCGGAAGTTGTGCGGAAGAATGTCGCAAAATATGATTATAGGTGGGGGGAAAAGTAAAGCGGGTGAAAAGGGTGATGGTAGATGTTATTTCCCTTGCAAAAAATGTTTCCTCATAGGTCCCATAAGAATTTTAATAGCAACAACTACAAAACATTGTAGGAAATATGGGCACATTGATGGGGGATTGAATGAATATCGTCGCATCGTAATTAGCTATATATTCATTATTTGTTTTTATATTGTCAATTTTATATAAAATTATATATATGTATATATATTGTTTGAATTTTTGTTATAGTATACACTAATTTTGCATGATTGTTTGTAATTATAAAGTTAGAGTTGCCCTCTAACTTTACGTAGAATATTGCACCAAGTAGTAGTAGAAATGATGTTGTACAAGATGAGGAACATGACCAAGCAAATGAGGATCTCATGGAAGAAGATGATGGGACAAATCAAGTTAATGATCCCATGGAAGAATATGATGGGACAAATCAAATGATCCAAGATTTGTTTTCGCGGCCGGATGAGGATGGGGACAATGCTGGTATTTATGATGAACCTCTATTAGAAAAGGAAAAGAAATGACTTTATGAAGGATCAAGAGCAAATATTCTCTCTACTACATTGTTGCTAGTGAACTTAAAGGTTATGAATAATTTGTCGAACACTTGTATGACACAGATCCTAAGGTATGTAATATGTTTCATCTCATATTATACATAAATGTTTATTTTTTTCTATTTGTTTTTAGTGTTAATTAATGTGTAAAATAAGAATGCAATTTTTACGATTAATATTCTTTACATTAACTAGTTATTTCTTATGTTGTAAATTGTTAGGTGAATTTTTGTTACCATCATCAAATATTTTACCTCGCATATATCGAGGTTTGCATGCCATTATGAAAGACATTGGAATGGATTATCAAAATATAGATGCATGTCCTAATGATCATATTATATATTATGGACAACATAATTCGAAAACAAAATGTCTACAATGTCTTACCAGTAGATATCGAACCGATCAAGTAACAAAAAGGGTGCCTCGAAAGGTTCTTCGTCATATTCTCATAATTCCACGTTTGCAGCGATTGTTCAGGTGTGAAATCATAGAGCAATTTATGGATTACCATGCACGTAACAAAAGTGGATATGGTGTTATTTGAATGCCTGTCGATGGTTCTGCATTTAGGGAAATTGAGGAAAAATGGACAGATTTCAAAGATGAACCTCGTAATGTTAGGCTTTCATTAGCAGCTGACGGTGTTAATTCATTGAGATAGATTAGGTCTATTTACTCAGTGTGGCCTATTTTTGTTATCAACAATAACATTCATCCTTGGATGTCAATAAAGAGGGAGCACATAATGTTGACAATGATTGTTCCAGGTATTTGTTTACATTAATTTTTTGAATGTAACATTTTCATTTGTTTCAATTTTTGCATAATATCTTTTGTTTATTTATTTACTTATATATATTACATGATATCATTCCTATAGTACTTATGTGTAATTTCAAACAATTAGGTAACTACCAGGTTAAATATATGAATGTATATATTGAGCCTCTTATCGACAAGCTACTAAATTTATGGGATGGCATCACAATGTATGACATATGTAAACCAATCGGGGAGAAGAAATTTAAATTCCGTGGAATACTTTTATGGACAATTCATGATGACCCTGGACTAACACATTTTTGTGGTATGTAGCATTCTAATGTTGCTCTTTAATACTATATAATTTTTTAATGTTATCATGGTGCATGTTTAATTTTTAAATAATCTCATCATATAATTGACATTAATCCATTTGTTGCAGGTCTTCAAACAAAGGGTAAATTTGCATGTCCATTTTGTGGCCCTAAGATGAAGTATTGTCATTCGAACATTTTAGGAAAGGTGGTGTTTTATGAGTATAGGCACCTCCTCCCTAAGAACCATAGGTATCGTACTACTGAAAAACATATTTTCAACGGGAAAGAAGAGACTCGTTTAAAACCACAAATAATGACACCTCACCTATGGAGTTTAGAATATAATAGAAATAATCAAGGTACTCAATTTATTTATGTATGTTAGATCATGTAATGTTTTGAATGTTTATTTTAATCATTGAATTTATTTTACCGTATTTGATAATTATTTTTGTGATTTCTTTTATGCTTCATGAAGGTCGCCATCATCATGAAGGTATTAATAATGGGATTCCACGAGGAATGAAATGTTATCCCACTCATTTCATGAGTTTTACCTACTATGAGGAGATAAAAATAGCTCATTTGTTTGATACAATTCATATCGGGAAGAATGTGACAGAAACGTTATGATGAATCATAGATGGTAGGAGGGGCAAAGAAAAAATTGTCAAAATTTGTACTGACATTCAGGAAGCCAATCATGTAATGCAAAGTGTGATCCAATATTCAAATAGATCAGATGGAGTACTAGAGAGAAATAACCTTCCATGGTTATTAACAGAGCAACAAAGCAATGCTGTAAAAGAGGTCATTCAAAGAATTAAATTTCCCACGGGTTTTGCTTCAAACATAAATAATATCTTAACGAAGAAAGGTGAATTTGGTGGGGTAAAAACACATGATTGGCATACCTTCATTAAGGTAATAATTTTTGTATACATATTTATATATATATTGGCTTTATACATCTTTTATGTTTTTTATTTTTTTTGTCTACTTTGGTCGAAACAAATAACGATTCATTTTTTTGTTATGGTATGTTCTACCGCTATCTCTCCCAAACGAATTTGACAACAACGTCAAACAAGTTGTATATGATATTGGAAAATACATGAGGTAAGTAATTGTGATTTATATGCAAAATATTCTTTCAAATTATTGTTGTACTTAATGACACGTGTTTTACTTGTAATGTAATATATTATATTATGTTATGTTGAAACATGTTATTTTCATGTGTCATGATATCATGTAGATGGTTTTCATTGAAATAAATCCATGAAGATGATATAAAGTAATGGAAGAGAGAAATTCCTCGTCTAATGTGTGAATGAAAAGGTATAAACCTCCAACATTTTTCAATGCAAAAGAACACTACCTCATACACCAAGTTGAGAAGATTGAAATTTGTGGACCTGTTCACACAAGGTCAATGTGGATGGTGGAGAGACACTTGAAATCATTAAAGGCACTGGTTAGACAAAGAGAACATCCTAAGGGTTCTATGGTGGAGGGATATATGGTATATCAATCCATGGTGTATATTAGTCAGTATCTTCCTAAATTAGCAGTTCCAAGTATGCATGCAGTGGATCACATTTGGGATGTGAACTCCATCAAAAAATTTGAAGACTAGGAGAATCTGTTGGGGAAAGGTAGAATGAAAAAAATGAGAGGTAATATATTAATAATTGTGGAGATTTATATTAATAATACATATAAAGTTTCATTTTTTTGTGTATATGATCATACTCATTAATATATTAATATAATTTATTTCATAAATTATTAATATTTATAACCTGCATATTGGACGTTATAACTAATATTTAATATTGGTGAATTATGATTTTTTTATTCAGTTGCTCAAGATTGGGATGCACTGCATTTATACATTGCAAATAATCTTGATTGGATGAATGTATGGATTGAAATATGTAAACAACATAATGGAGATAGGTTATCATGGCAGCGACTGTCTGGATTGGTTAGAGAAGCTCGTCGTAATGGAGATGCCAATGTTACACAAATGGAAATTGATTTAGCATATGGTTTGAAAGATGGACTTGTAAGAAAATTCACCCATTTTATTCAGTTATTTTATATTATATTAATGTGACTACATGTGTATTGTATTTTTCACATACTTTCGAAGTTATATAAATATATATGTTAATTTATTAATTGACAATGCATCTTTTACATATCTGGCATATTGCAGTTGAAACACAACAAGGCTATGTGGTGTAATGGTCATAAATTTCACATCAAACAATTGGATGAAACCAGGAAATATTCTGATAGTGGGATAACTGCAGTATTCTAGGTCACTAATGTTTCCTCTAGGAGTGACAAACATCCCTGAGAATTTGAAAATATATACTATTAGTATTTAAACGATATACTTGAGTGTGAATTTAATTCCTTCAAATTAGTTATGTTTGATGTCAAATGGTATAGGTTATGAATGCATGAATGCGATGAGGAAAGAAATATTATTCAACATGCCAACAGATTTCCAATGATTAAAACAACGATGTTTGAAAGAGGACATGATCGCTACATTTTTCCAAGCCAATGTGAACAGTTCTTTTACTCAAATGTTCCAGGTGAGAGGGATTGGTCATTTGTTGTTAGATATGATCCAAGAGGAAGGCCAATTAAGTATACTCATTTACAGGAAGAAGATGATATTGAAGATCAAGAAGATGATTCAACAGATTAGACAGAGCTAGAATATCATGCAGGGTCGATGGATGAAGAAGACAAAGAATATCATGATCTAGGCATATGAGACAATATTACAATTCTTGATGATGATGTCGATGAAAATATGCTCGAAAATGACATTGATGATGATGATGATGATATCATCAATCCTTTCAACATTGTTTATGAACAGGATGATGATACAGATGTCGAGTTTGATGAAGAAGATAAAGATACAGAATAAGGATGTTTACACAGATGTTGAGTTTGGATTAGGTACATGACTATATAATATTTTAATTTGTATGAATTATTCTCTTAAAATAATTTACTTATAATTTCATGGGTTAATTACATGTTTTTAAGTTTTATGCGACATTTTTATATCCTATGTTTCATGTTGTTTAATTATTATGTGAAACCTCAAAATAGTTGTCAATATACTAAAGTACGTGGTAGACTAAAAATATCATTTAGAAACACATAATTTCATGTACCTTCATTAATTTTTGTTTTTGTAGTTTCTATGCATGAATCTTAATAGGATGTTTCTTTTGATTATTTTCTATTTTATAGATTGGGTATTGGGGATCAATTGAGAGTGATGTGAGGGGGAGGGGAGGGGCCATGTGAGCTTCCACCTTCATGTGGTTGGCCTTGTTCATTAGAGGATAATTTTTTTTTGAAACCAAGATAATCTCTTTCATTTTTATACCATCATGATCGTATAATATTTCATCAATATTGTTGTCATAATATTGCATCAACGAAGTTTCAATGAATATGTTTTTAATTTCTATAGATTTTTTGTTGAAACCCTAATTTTCTTTCAAAGTACACAATTTGGTTGACGAAATTTTTAAGTTTGCATCAATCTTTCTTCATTTTTCTTTCAGGTTCTACATTAATGTATATACAATGTATCTGTGTCATAGTTGGATGAAAATTCCCTCTTTTTCATTGATTGCTTAATCAACACCATAGAAATACTCCATTGAAGTACTAGATGCGAGGACGTGTTTAATGTCGAACGGATTTTACAAGGAACAAGGAACATAAATTGTACGAGGACTAGACACCAACAACAGTCACCTGTGAATGGGGCCAACGTTGAAATTTTTTCAAATTGTTTCTATATGCACTGAAATTTGAAATGGATAGAATATTCGCATGCCTTAACGCTATGGGAGGGTTTATGGACTCAAATTTGACTTTCACATCCACTTTCTTCCATCATCAATTCATCATGTAAACCATAAACCCTAATTTTCTTTCAAAGTACACAATTTGGTTGATGCAAGTTTTAAGATTTCGTCAGTCTTTCTTCATTTTTATTTCAAGTTCTACATTAAAGTACATACAATGTATCTATTTCATATTTGTGATGAAAAAATCCTCTTTTTCGTTGATTTATTAATAAACAACATAAAAATAATAGAGGTAGGCAATAGTGACATGTGAATGGGGCCAACGTTGAAATTTTTTCAAACTGTTTCTGTATGCATTGAAATTTGACATGGATGGACTATTCGCATGCATTAAAGATATGGGAGGGTTTCTAGACTCAAATTTCACTCACACACCCACTTTATTCCATCATCATATCATCATGTAAACCATAAACCCTATTTTTCATATGTTCTAGTAGATATGTTAATGATTCCAAATTTCATATTTGTATTTGACTCAAGGTCCAACTAGCTTGCAAAGTATCAAATTTTAATTTCAAGTTGATATACCAAATATGAAATGAATCCAAGCATAATTTGGTATCTTCGCAAGAGAGACGAATGTAAATAATCTTGCAACCAATTAGCTATACTATCGACGAAAAAAGTTCGTCGATAATATAGCTAATTTGTCGTAAGAATGTGTTTAATTTGAATGGTGTTACATGGTTTGCAAGGAGTGTATGGATTATATGGTGCAATATAGTGTAGTATATAAGAACAATCTATATGCCAAACCTCAAAATGGATAGTACCATATCTTGTTCATAAGACAAATATTCTTTGTATGCTTCCTTTGTGGTGGCTCAAGCCCTTAGTAAACATGATGCATGATAATGAAATGTAACAATTTGACTATTGAATGATAGTTTTATGTCACCCATGGTTAAGGAAATAACATAAGGTTCTTAGGTCTTATTTCAATCTTCTTAGAATTGAGATTGGTTACATAGTCCTTGAAAAAAGACAAAAGACTTATGTAGCAGATATTTGGTCTTTGTGTGGGACATTTTATGCAATTAGTATGTTTTGTACAAAAATAATGGATCTTGGGGACTACACCATGGTCAAGGAATGAGGAAAAAGGAACAAGGAACAAGGAACGAGGAATAAGGAACAAGGAACGAGGAATAAGGAACAAGGAACAAGGAACGAGGAATAAGGAATGAAAATTGAACTAGGACTAGACACCGATAACAGTGACCTATGAATGGGGCCAATGTTGAAATTTTTTCAAATAGTTTCTATATGCACTAAAAATTTTCATGGATAGACTATTCATATGCCTTAACGATATGGGATGGTTTTTGGACTCAAATTTGACTCACACACCCACTTTATTCCATCATCAATTCATCATGTAAACCATAAACCCTATTTTTCTTTCAAAGTACACAATTTGGTTGACACAAGCTTTAAGTTTGCATCAATATTTATTTATTTTTCTTTCAGGTTCTACATTAATGTATATACAATGTATATGTGTCATAGCTGTGATGAAAAATCCCTCTTTTTCACTGATTTCTTAATCAACAACATAAAAATACTCCCTTGCAGTACTATATGCAGGGTTGTGTGTAATTTCAAATGAATTTTACAAGGAACAAAGAACGGAAATTGTATGAGGACTAGACACCAACAACAGTGAACTGTGAATGGGGCCAATGTTTAAATTTTTTCAAACTATTTTTGTATGCACTGAAATTTGACATGGATAGACTATTCGCATGGCTTAACAATATGGGAGGGTTTCTTGACTCAAATTTGAATCACACCCACTTTCTTCCATCATCAATTCATCATGTAAACCATAAACCCTAATTTTCTTTCAAAGTACACAATTTGGTTGATGCAAGTTTTAAGTTTGCTTCAGTCTTTCTTAATTTTTCTTTTAGGTTCTACATTAATGTATATACAATGCATCTATGTCATAGTTGTGATGAAAAATCCCTCTTTTTCATTGATGGCTTAATCAACTCCATAAACATACTCCTTTGCAGTACTAGATGCGGGGACGTGTGTTATGTAAAACGAATTTTACAAGGAACAAGGAACAAAATTGTGCGAGGACTAGACACTGACAACAATGACTTGTGAATGGGGCCAATGTTGAAAATTTTTCAAACTATATTTGTATGCATTGAAATTTGACATGGATAGAATATTCACATGCCTTAAGGATATGGGAGGGTTTCTGGACTCAAATTTCACTCACACACCCACTTTCTTCCATCATCATATCATCATGTAAACCATAAACCCTATTCTTCATATGTTCTAGTAGATATAGTAATGATTCCAAATTTTATATTTGTATTTGACTCAAGGTCTATCTATCTTGCAAAGTATCAAATTTTAATTTCAAGTTGATAAACCAAATATGAAATTAATCCAAGCATCATTTGGTATCGTCGCAAGAGAGATGAATGTAAATAATCTTGCGATGAATTAGCTATACTATCAATGAAAAAAGTTCATCTATAGTAAAGCTAATTCTTTGCAAGAATGTGTCTAATTTGAATGGTGTTCCATGGTTTGCAAGGAGTGTAGGGATTATATGGTGCAATGTAGTGTAGTCTATAAGAACAATCTCTATGCTAAACCTCAAAATGGATAGTACCATATCTTGTTCATAAGACAAATATTCTTTGTATGTTTCCTTTGTGGTGGATCAAGCCCTCAGTACGCATGATGCATGACAATGAAATTTAACAATTTGACTATTGAATGATAGTTTTATGTCACCCATGGTTAAGGAAAGAACATAAGGTTCTTAGGTCCTCTTTGAATCTTCTTAGAATTGATATTCGTTACATAGTCCTTGAAAAAAGACAAAAGACTTATGTAAGGGATATTTGGTCTTTGTATGGGACATTTTATGCCATTAATATATTTTGTAAAAAAATAATGAATCTTGGGAACTACACCAAGGTCAAGGAACAAGGAACACGGAACAAGGAATGAGGAACACATAACAAGGAACAAGGAACATAAATTGTACTATGACTAAACACGGGCAACAATGACCTTTGAATGGGCCCAACGTTGAAATTTTTTCAAACAGTTTCTGTATGCTCTGAAATTTGTCATGGATAGACTATTCACATGCGTTAACGATATGGGAGGGTTTCTAGGCTCAAATTTGACTGACATACCCACTTTCTTCCATCATCAATTCATCATGTAAACCATAAACCCTAATTTTATTTCAAAGTACACAAATTGGTTGACGCAAGTTTTAAGTTTTCATTAGTCTTTCTTCATTTTTCTTTTAGGTTCTACATTAATGTATATAAAATGTATCCTTGTCATGGTTGTGATGAAAAATACCTCTTTTTTGCTGATTTCTTAATCAAAGCCATAAAAATACTCCCTTGCAGTACTATATGTGGGGACGTGTGTAATGTCGAACAAATTTTACAAGGAACAAGGAACATAAATTGTACTAGGACTAGACACTGGCAACAATGACCTGTGAATGGGGCCAACATTGAAATGTTTTCAAACTATCTCTCTATGCATTGAAATTTGACATGGATAGACTATTCACATGACTTAATGACATGGGAGGGTTTTTGGACTCAAATTTGACTCACACACCCACTTTCTTCCATCATCAATTCATCATGTAAACCATAAACCCTAATTTTCTTTCAAAGTACATAATTTGGTTGGCGCAAGTTTTATGTTTTCCTTAGTATTTATTCATTTTTCTTTCAGGTTCTACATTAATGTATATACAATGTATCTGTGTCATATTTTTGATGAAAAATCCCTCTTTTTCGTTGATTGCTTAATCAACACCATAAAAATAAGGCAACAATGAAATGTAACTCATGACAATGAAATCTAACAATTTGACTATTAAATGATAGTGTTATGTCACCCATGGTTAAGGGAAGAACATAAGGTTCTTAGGTCCTATTTGAATATTCTTATAATTGAGATTCGTTACATAGTCCTTGAAAAAATACAAAAGACTTATGTAGCGGATATTTGGTCTTTGTGTGGGACATTTTATGCCATTAGTATGTTTTGTACAAAAATAATGGATCTTGGGGACTACACCATGGTCAAGGAATGAGGAACAAGGAACAAGAAACAAGGAAAAAGGAATGAGGAATGAGGAACACGAAACAAGGAACAAGGAACGGAATTTGAACTAGGACTAGATACGGACAACAGTGACCTGTGAATGGGGCCAACGTTGAATTTTTTTCAAACAGTTTATGTATGCACTAAAATTTGTCATGGATAGACTATTTTCATGCCTTAATGATATGGGAGGATTTCTGGACTCAAATTTGACTCACACACCCACTTTATCCTATCATCAATTCATCATGTAAACCATAAACCCTAAGTTTCTTTCAAAGTACACAGTTTGGTTGATGCAAGTTTTAAGTTTTCGTCAGTCTTTCTTCATTTTTCTTTCAGGTTCTACATAAATGTATATAAAATGTATCTGTGTCATATTTGTGATGAAAAATCCCTCTTTTTCATTGATTGCTTAATCAACACCATACAAATACTAGAGGCAAGCAACAATGACATGTGAATGGGGCCAACTTTGAAATTTTTTCAAACTGTTTATGTATGCATTGAAATTTGACATGGATATAATAATCACATGCCTTAACAATATGGGAGGATTTATGGACTCAAATTTCACACACACACCCACTTTCTTCCATCATCATATTATCATCATGTAAACCATAAACCCTATTTTTCATATGTTCTAGTAGATGTGTTAATGATTCCAAATTTCATATTTGTATTTGACTCAAGATCCAGCTAGCTTGCAAAGTATCAAATTTTAATTTCAAGTTGATAAACCAAATATGAAATGAATCCAAGCATCATTTGATATTGTCACAATAGAGTCGAATGCAAATAATATTGCGATGAATTAGCTATACTATCGACGAAAAAAGTTCATCGATAGTATAGATAATTCGTTGCAATAATGTATCTTTGAATGGTGTTACATGGTTTGCAAGGAGTGTAGGGGTTAAAATATGGTGCAATGTAGTGTAGTATATATGAACAATCTCTATGCCAAACCTCAAAATGGACAGTACCATATATTGTTCATAAGACAAATATTCTTTGTATGTTTCCTTTATGGTGGATCAAGCCCTCAGTACACATGATGCATGAAAATGAAATGTAACAATTTGACTATTGAATGATAGTGTTATGTCACCGATGGTTAAGGAAAGAACATAAGGTTTTTAGGTCCTATTTGAATCTTCTTAAAATTGAGATTTGTTACATAGTCCTTGAAAAAAGACAAAAGACTTACGTAGCCGATATTTGGTCTTTGTGTGGGACATTTTATGCCATTAGTATGTTTTCTACAAAAATAATGAATCTTGGGGACTACACCATGGTCAAGGAATGAGGAATTAGGAACAAGGAACAAGTAATGAGGAACACAGAACAAGTAACAAGGAACAAAAATTGTACTAGGACTAGACACGGGAAACAATGACCTATGAATGGGGCCAACATTGAAATTTTTTCAAACTATTTCTGTATGCACTAAAATTTGTCATAGATAGACTATTTGCATGCCTTAACGATATGGGAGGGTTTCTGGGCTCAAATGTGACTCACACACCCACTTATTCCATCATCAATTCATCATGTAAACCATAAACCCTAATTTTCTTTCAAAGTACACAAATTGGTTAACGCAAGTTTTACGTTTTCATTAGTCTTTCTTCATTTTTCTTTCAGGTTCTACATTAATTTGAATACAATGTATGCATGTCATAGTTGTGATGAAAAATCCCTCTTTTCCTCTGATTTCTTAATAAACACCATAAAATTACTCTCTTGCAGTACTAGATGTGGGGAAGTGTGTAATGTCGAACGAATTTTATAAGGAACAAGAAACATAAATTGTACTAGGACTAGACACCGTCAATAGTGACCTGTGAATGCGGCCAACATTGAAATTTTTTCAAACTGGTTCTGTATGCACTGAAATTTGACATTGATAGACTATTCACATTCCTTAACTATATGGGAGGGTTTATGGACTCAAATTTGACTCACACACCCACTTTCTTCCATCATCAATTCATCATGTAAACCATAAACCCTAATTTTCTTTCAAAGTACACAATTTGGTTGACACAAGTTTTAAGTTTTCCTTAGTATTTATTCATTTTTATTTTAGGTTCTACATTAATATATATACAATGTATATTTGTCATAGTTGTGATGAAAAATCCCTCTTCTTCGTTTATTGCTTAATCAACACTATAAAAATAAGCTAACAATGAAATGTAACTCACGACAATGAAATGTAACAATTTGACTATTGAATGATAGTGTTATGTCACCCATGGCTAAGGAAATTACATAAGGTTCTTAGGTCCTATTTCAATCTTTTTATAATTGAGATTCATTACATAGTCCTTTAAAAAAGACAAAAGACTTATGTAGCGGATATTTGGTCTTTGTGTGGGACATTTTATGCCATTAGTATGTTTTGTACAAAAATAATGGATCTTGGGGACTACACCATGGTCAAGGAACAGGAACAAGGAGAAAGGAACAAGGAAAAAGGAACAAGGAATAAGGAACAAGGAACAAGGAAGAAGGAACATAAATTGAACTAGGACTAGACACCGACAATAGTGACCTGTGAATGGCGCCAACATTGAAATATTTTCAAACGGTTTTTGTATGCACTGAAATTTGTCATGGATAGACTATTCACATGAATTAATGATATGGGATGGTTTTTTGTATCCAATTTGACTCACACACCCCCTTTATTCCATAATCAATTCATCATGTAAACCATAAACCCTAATTTTCTTTCAAAGTACACAATTTGGTTGACGCAAGTTTTAAGTTTTCGTCAGTATTTCTTCATTTTTCTTTCAAGTTCTACATTAATGTATATACAATGTATCTATGTCATAGTTTTGATTAAAATTCCCTCTTTTTTTTTGATCGCTTAATCAACACCATAAAAATACTAGAGGCGGGCAACAGTGACATGTGAATGGGGCCAATGTTGAAAATTTTTCAAACTGTCTCTGTATGCATTTAAATTTGACATGGATAGACTATTCACATGCCTTAATGATATGGGAGGGTTTCTGGACTCAAATATTACTCACACACCCACTTTCTTCCATCATCATATCATCATGTAAACCATAAACCCTATTTTTCATATGTTCTAGTAGATATGTTAATGATTCCTAATTTCATATTTGTATTTGTCTCAAGGTCCATCTAGCTTACAAAGTATCAAATTTTAATTTCAAGTTGATAAACCAAATAAGAAAAGAATCCAATCATCATTTGATATCGTCTTAAGAGAGACGAATGTAAATAATCTTGTGACGAATTAGTTATATGTTTAAAAATATTTATGTGGTTAGGGTTTTTTTAATTGATCGGAATGGGCACAGTTTTGTCAGTAGACTGTCGACGTTTCGGATCCAAATCAAGATCCATCTTCAGGACAATAAGCCTAAGTTTAGATGATGAGAAGAATTGGTTTTAAATACTGGAGTTTGGCGAGAAATTTAGGTATCGGCTAGGTTGTTTGGTAAAAATCTTCTTTTTTATTTATTTTTATTATTTATTTAGTGTGATTTAGTTTTATTAGGCTTTTGTTTCAATTTGTTTTGAGATTATTTTAAATTATTATTAAGTCAATGTTTGTTAATTTTTGTTTTAATTCGCTAGAGTCTAGGTAATTTGTAGGGTTTACTTTTTGGTAATTGAGTAGATTCTTTAGTTATTTTAGGGGTTTTCTTATTATTGTTATTTAGGTTTTAAAGTTTCTTAAAAAAAATTTTAATAATTTTGAGGCTTAAAACATATTAAAATCAATAGTATAGCTAATTCGTCGCAAGAATTTGTCTTTGAATGTTGTTACATGGTTTGCAAGGAGTGTAGGGATTATAATATGGTGCAATGTACTGTAGTCTATATGAACAATATCTATGCCAAACCTCAAAATGGATAGTACCATATCTTGTTCATAAGACAAATATTCTTTGTATGTTTCCTTTGTGGTGGCTCAAACCCTCAATACACATGATGCATAACAATGAAATTTAACAATTTGACTATTGAATGATAGTGTTATGTCACCCATGGTTAAGGAAAGAATATAAGTTTCTTATGTCCTATTTGAATCTTCTTAGAATTGAGATTCGTTACATAGTCCTTGAAAAAAGACAAAAGACTTATGTAGCGGATATTTGGTCTTTGTGTGAGACATTTTCTGCCATTAGTATGTTTTTTACAAAAATAATGAATCTTTGGGACTACACCATGGTCAAGGAACAAGGAACAAGGAACAAGGAACAAGGAGCGAGGAACAAGGAACAAGGAACAAAAATTGTACTAGGACTAGAAACGGGCAACAATGACCTATGAATGGGGCCAACATTGAAATTCTTTCAAACTGTTTATGTATGCACTGAAATTTGTCATGGATAGACTATTCACATGCATTAACGACATGGGAGGGTTTCTAGGCTCAAATTTGACTCACACACCCACTTTATTCCATTATCAATTCATCATGTAAACCATAAACCCTAATTTTATTTCAAAGTACACAAATTGGTTGACGCAAGTTTTAAGTTTTCATTAGTCTTTCTTCATTTTTCCTTTAGGATCTACATTAATGTATATACAATGTATATGTGTCATAGTTGTGATCAAAAAACCCTCTTTTTCGTTGATTTTTTAATCAACGCCATAAAAATATTCCCTTGCAGTACTATATGAGGGGACGTGTGTAATGTCAAACAAATTTTACAAGGAACAAGGAACAAAAATTGTACTAGGACTAGACACCAGCAACAGTGACATGTGAATGAGGCCAACGTTTAAATTTTTTCAAATTGTTTCTGTATGCACTAAAATTTGACATGTAAAGATTATTCGCATGCCTTAACGATATGGTAGGGTTTATGGACTCAAATTTGACTCACACACCTACTTTCTTCCATCATCAATTCATCATGTAAACCATAAACCCTAATTTTCTTTCAAAGTACACAATTTGGTTGACGCAAGTTTTATGTTTTCCTCAGTATTTCTTCATTTTTCTTTCAGGTTCTATATTAATGTATATACAATGTATCTATGTCATGGTTGTGATGAAAAATCACTCTTTTTGATTGATTTATTAATCAACACCATAAAAATACTAGAGGCGGGCAACAATGACATGTGAATGGGGCCAACATTGAAATTTTTTCAAACTATTTTTGTATGCATTGATATTTGACATGGATAAACTATTCTCATGCCTTAACGATATGGGACGGTTTTTGGACTCAAATTTCACTCACACACCCACTTTCGTCCATTATCATATCATCATGTAAACCATAAACCCTATTTTTCATATGTTCTAGTAGATATGTTAATGATTCCAAATTTCATATTTGTATTTGACTCAAGGTGCAACTAGATTCATCCCGATATCCATGAAATTATGTCACAAGAGCATCAAAATAGCCGTCGCAAAATGACCCAAATTGTCTAGTGAACCACTTATATATAGTATAATGTTCAGTCTCTTTAAAAATAATAATAATAATAAAATATATATCATTCTATTATACAGGTGAAGTATCCACATACAAATTCTTGCATATTTCAATTCCATATTTCACATGATGTTCAATGTTCATGTTGAAATCATGTACATAACAAAGTCAAATACATTATCTTTTCTCTTATTTTTTTATAGGAATATTGATTCTTGAACATTTATCTACATATCCTTCTTATTGAAAAATAATATTGATCTCTAAATTTCAAAGAAGTGCTTCAAAGTCGTTGCAAGCTTCTACAACCGATTTTAAGATTTCTTTAAAACAAGTTAAATTATCAATAAAACAACTTTCCTTGTTTCCAATATTGTCTTCATTGTTGTTTGTAGTAACCAATGCAAACTTACTTCCCTAAATCATACAATCTAGAATGTTCTTAAAAAATGTCGAACCTTATCATGAAGTTTGTTTTGGAAAGTCAATATTGATTTACCTAAAGTAGTTCCCTCACTTTAACCATATTGTTGAAAGCTATGATCACTTAATATTTCAATACAGCGTTCATTTTAGTACTGGTCACTTGATATATAACTTCTAAAAATTGTAGCATCAATCATAAAAAACCAAAAGTGAAATGTTGCATTCATCATCTATCTTCGAATTGATAATGAATATGCTAAAAATTTGATTAATTGTGTGACAAATTGATATGAATTTTTTGTATTGGAGCTACCACAAGGGGTTCTAATCTATGAGAGTAAATAGCTTGAGGACCAAAATCCTTTATCCCTCTACCACATAAGAAAAGATTCAATCATCATTTGTATGTTGCAATTGTATGGAGGGGTGGTCAGTTCTGGCATGTTATAGCTTTATTTGGTCACCGCTAACCATGGATTCCTTGTTGGCCAAGATAGTATCCATTTCCTATCTTTGTTCCACATGAAACATATGCTAAATTGATTTTTTTCTCATATGTGTGCTCTTCCTTTGGGCAGTGTGTAGGTGGTACCTACATGTTTCCTTTAAGAAAGGGATGGGTGTCTTCCAAAAATTGTAAAAAATAATAAATGTGAATTAATTGTGGGCTCCTTTGTGGGGTTTACGGGTTCTGTACACCTATAAAACCCTAATTATTTTTACCAATGACCTTAACAAACTTTTGATAGTATCAATAGGGTTCAAATGTTGGAGAAGGGGGATTGGCCATTATAGTACCTTTATGATGGAGGATTATCCTAAACATTGTCCTTGGATTTTTATCACCAATCCCTTCTGCAAAAACCCTTGTTTCAAGGATTGACTCTCTTGCAATTTGTCTGGATAATGTCTTAATACTCCAAACTTCTCTAAAAATATGCACAATAGAAATACACAACCTTCCTCAAACCAATAAAATCATCTAATATCAATGACGATGAAACAAGAAAACTTGTAACTAACTAATATTAATTAACATCAGGTGGTTAATGCCTCCTGAAATCATGTTATCAATACTCAAGTAAATTGCAACATAATTTTGGGGGGGAGAAGAGAGGTCTTCATATATTCATTTAATGTGAAAAAAAAAATACAAAGATATGAAATAATACATGATATGTTGTTGTCACCTTTTTCAGTAAATTTCAGGTTCCTCCTACTTGTACTACATATGGACTTCATCTCTACTTCAAACTCCTTGACATATGTGCATTGGAAAATCAACAAGGATTTAGATCTCAGACTCTAAGAAAGAGAGTCAATCCCAAAAACAAGGGTTTCTAAAAAAGGAACTATTCATAAAAATCCAAGGCTAACTTCTCAAGATAATGCTCCAGCATAAGGGTATTAGAATGGTTGGTTCCCTTTCTCCAACATTTGAACAAAAATTTATACTATCACAAGTTGGTTAAGTTTGTTGGCAATAATAATTAGGGTTGTACAGTTGCACGGATCTCGTTAACCCCGCTTAGGAGTGCATAATTAATTCTCATTTTTTACTTTTTACAATTTTTGGAAGACACCCTGCTTTCTTAAAGGAAACACATGGGTACCCGTGCATTTCTCAAAGGAAGAATGTGGGTATGAGAAAAAAAAACAATTTAACATATGTTTCGTGTTGATCAAAGATATTCAATGGATAATATCTTGGGCAACAAGGAATCCATGGTCACTGGTAACCAAATAATGTTATAACATGAGGTTATTTCAACTTCCAAACACATGTCCTTTAAGGAGTTGGTTAAAAAAAGTTTTCAACTACAAAAAAATGATTCAATCCCTCCTTTTCCTATACATATATCATGGAAAAAGATAAACTTGTGCCATCGATGGAGATCACATAGTCGAAGATCACTCATCTCCAAAAAACTTGTCATTTGCAGATTTAATGGTTTAATGGTTACTGGCCTCCTTCATCGGAATTGTACCAATTGATCCACTCAACATGGAAAAAGAATTATGAGATTCCTCTCTGTTCCAAAGGTTTTTTTTTAATTCATATTTTTTATCATGCTTCTTATAAGAAAGTTTTAGAGGAGGGTCCCTGGTTTTGGGGAAGAGTGGGGCTTTTTATATCTCCTTAATTTCCAAATTTTGATCCTAACTCTATGTCAATTACTAGAATGGCACTTTGGGTACACCTCCCAAATTTTCCATTTCATTCTTGGTATATATCAATTTTTTAGGATATTGAGAATACTTTGGGCAGTTACATCAAAGCAATTTTGGATATTTATAATGAGATTGTGTACATACACCTACGTCTATGTTGAAATTGTTGATTAAGGTTGGTTTTCATTGATGTCAACCCTTGAAGAAAGACCCGTAGCACAAAGTTTTGGGTAATGGACCCAATAGTGTTTGATGTAAATATGAATCATTAATTTTTTTTCATGGTTGATAAGAAGTAAATATGGATGAACTCCAAAGTGGTCCCCTTATGGTGAAAGCCCTCACAGGAAGATGCTTTATGGAGTAAGAGAACCTTAATTGTGGAATAATGAGATGAAGGAAAGTGAATTTGTCAGGTAAAATATCCTATATGGATATTTCTTGTCATGTCATTTCCGGTGGTATGTGGAACATCATATAATTCCTCACGGTTAGAGAGTTATGGCCATGAGAAGTTGGAGACCCCGGGTTTGGGTAATGGACCCAAGTTTGTTTGATGGGTAACGGTATGAGTTATGATA
>ML797359.1:140047-159217 GCA_009831015.1 Picea engelmannii
TGATGCTGGTACATATTGATGATTAATAGTTGATGAGTAGTTGACACATGATTGGAACATACTTGGTACATGGTTGGATGCACTTGTTTATGGTACAGGTTGATTATAGGTTGGTGCATGGTTGATGCACTTGTTTATGGTACGAGTTGATTACAGGTTGGTGCATGGTTGATGCACTTGTTTATGGTACAGGTTGAGGTACAATTTGATGCATGGTTGATGAATGGTTCAGATTTATTGGTACAGGTTTACAGTGGTATATCTCACAGTGATAGTGTGACAATGGTTCCATCATTCTACTTCTACTTCAGGGTGGCAGGATGGGGCAAGGACAGGTGGTTGTAGCCACCTTCTAGTTGTAGCCGAAGAACATTGGGGGTTGTATCCTCCTTTTGGTTGTAGCCAGATATTTGGGGAGTTGGAGCTTCCCTCAGTTTGTAGCCTGAGAAACTAGAGGGTTGGATCCTCCTTCCAGTTGCAGCTGGAAAACAAAGGAAGTTGGTGCTTCCAATGAATGTAATTCTTTAAGACATATAAGAAAAAGCATTCTGTGGTTTTCTCCCGATTTGGGTTTCCATGTAAAACACTGGTGTATTGTGTATGTGTGTGATTGTTTATTTATTACTTCTCATTATTGGATAATAATTCTACATTGATATAACATTTGAAGAAAAAGGATTATAATTACGTTATTATTGATTCACCCCCTCTTTCATTAATCCAACAAAAATAGACCTGAGTAAGATTTTTAGGTGGATTCAAGTATTGAATTATGAGAACACAACATTCTAGTGTTGAATTCATCAACTTATAGGACATATACACAATATTTATCCCCATGCACAAGCTCATCCTTCAAGGGAAATGGGGCCAAATCCAAATAAAAAAACTGGAATTTTCCTAAGCAACCAATGTCAGATGATGAAGTTTCTCTTACTAAGGAAAACCAACAACCATTGACTTAAACAAAATTTTATATAGTATTCCTAGAAGAGTTGATTGGGGAACCTTGTCCTCCCTTGAAGGATGGAGTAGAGGCCATTGATATTGGGTTTTCCTTCTCAAATATGACAATTGTACCTGATGCCCCTCTATGGGGAATGAAGTGACTTCATGAAACTAACATATTTGATTATGATAAGGATATGACATCAAAGTGGTCGCCGTGATGTCATAACATGAAGTTATAGATGCTTAAAAGAAAGTCTATGGTAAACATTCCTTGTATCCTTCATTCTTTACTACAAACACTTACTCTTAGGTTTTTTTCTTCATATATCTATATCAATTAGACTTTCTAAAAATTTAGATATGTTTCATGTCCTTGAATCTATGAGGATTTACTCCCTCTCTTTCCAAAACATATAAGCATATTTCCAATTAGAAAATCATAATAGAAGGTCATCATCAAGATGATGAACCAATTATTAAATACAATAATTTTAATTAGTATGTAAACCTTCCTTAAATTATTTCAACATTTCCAATTGCCCGTTTAAAAAATACCCTGAGAATCCATGGATATGGTTGTGTTTATTGTTTCAATGGTTGCACATGACTCTTCAAGTGCCCCCAAAGTACGATGTCTATGATGATGTTGGAGACTATGAATAAGTGAATGGCCTTTCAATTATATTCGGGGCAAGTGGATAAAATAATGCACCATACAAGAAGGCTGAGTGGGCTGAATTGTATGAGTACAATCCAATCCAATCGAGTCATATCACATAGCAATGTGCGTCTCCCATTAAGATACATTGGAATCCTACTCAAATTAAAATAAAAAGTTGTTGAAACTTGTCAACCACCACTAGATTCTATGGTATAGTATTTGATGACAAAGTTATTCTTTAGAGAAAATACGTGGATAAATGAACCAAAAAATAAGTCAAAATATACAAAGAAGAGGCTCATAATTTACCGAGAGGAGAAGCTCCCATGTTAAACTAACATAGAATTTAAAGCTTTACATTATAAAAATCATATTAAGTAGTTTTTATATAGTTTTGTTAAATTATATGAATAGTTTTTATATAGTTTTGTTAGGTAAGAAAATTTAATGGTGTTTATATCTACATCTCATCTAAAGGATTTATGTGGGGGTTTGAAGCATGTCTCATAAGTCCTAAAAGTTTCATTTAGACCATAAGACTCTTGATTTCCTCTATTAAAATGGTAAAGTACTCAAGACCCATTCTTATTGCATCCATATCCACTTAGAGGCCAAATATCCTCTCTAGAGGACTTGTGTAGTAGTCTAAGGCCTCATTTATAGCCCATGAGCCTTGGGAATTTTATTTAGATCCTACGACCCTTATTTTCCTCCCCTAACCATGGACAAGGCCCTAAAATCCATTCTTATTGCGCAAAACCTCATGATAGCGACCATATCCTACTCAAAGAACAAAAAATCCATTTAGAGGCCCTTTGTGGTGGTTTAAGGCCTTATTCATGTCCTTTGAACCAAAAATCATCATTTGGAGTCCAAGAAATTTAAACTCTTCCTCCAACCATTATCAAAGCTTGAAGACACATTCTTGGTGCACAAAACCTCCTAAAGCACCCATATGTTATTCAAAGGAGAAATACTCCTTATAGTGGGTCTTGTGGTCATTTGAGACTTTAATTTTGGGTATAAGAATCTTTTTCTACTCCCTCAATAATGATAAAATCCATGAGATCCATTCCTAGTGCATAAGACCTCTCAATGATGCCCATATCCCACTTGTAGGCCAAAGGTCTCCGTTGAAGGCCTCTTATGGTGGTTTAATACATTTGTAATATATTAGAGCCCTAGAAGCTTCATTTAGGGAAAAAATCCTTTGATTTCCTCTTTTAACCATGGTTAAGGCCCCAAGACCCATCATGAGTATTGCACAAAATTTCATGTTGGATCGCATATCCCACTATGGGGGGCATATATTCCCTCTAGAGTGTTTGTGTGGTGGTTATAGGTCTCATATATGGCCCATTTTCCCCACTAGATCCATTTAGAGAATAAATCACTTATTTTTCTCCCTCACTCATGCTCAAGGTCTCAAATCCCATCCCCAGTGCTCAAAGCCTCCTCATGGCACCAATATTCCACTCAAAGGTCAAAGATTCCATCAAGAGGACATGTGTGGTGGTCCAAATCCTCCATCATGGCCCATTAACCCTATATGATTAATTTAGGTCCTTAGGCCCTTTGTTTCTCCCCTACCATGGTCAAATCCCATCCCTAGTGGTAAAAAAGTCATAATGACACCCATATCCAACTTAGAGGACAAAGATTCACTCTAGAGGGCCCACATATGGTTTGACACCTCATTTTTATCCTCATCATAACCCATGTTATTACGAGCATCATTTACATCCCAAGGCCCTAATTTTCATGCCTTAAAAATGGTTAAGGCCTTGAGATCTATCCCTACTACACAAAACATCATATTGACTCCCATATTCCACTTGAAGGACAAAGATATCCTTTAGAGGCATTGTCTCTTGGTTTCAAGCCTTGTTCATGGCCCATGAGCCAAATAAGTTTCATTTATGGTCTAAATCTTTAAATTTTCTCCCTTCAACATTCATTGCCTTAAGACCCACCCTTGTTATGCAATTAATGGCTATAATATCTTACTCAAAGGGAAAATGTTCCTCATGGAGGCCCTCTGTGATGGTTTAAGGACTTGCTCACAACCCTCAAACCCTATAAGATTAATTTAGGACTACGGCACTTATTTTTCTCCCATGAACATGGTCAAATCCATGAGACCCATCCCTAGTGCACAAAATATCATACTAGTGTACTCTATATGCCACTTTGATGCCAAATATCACCTCTAAAGGGCCTATGTGGTGGTTTGAGGCCTTGTTTATGGCCCCTGAGATGTCTAAGTTTCATTTATATGATAAGTTCTTTGTTTTACTTTATTCACCATGGTAAAGGCCCCTAGCCCCATATCGTGGGTGTAAAATATCTTTAATGATGCCAATATCCTAATAAGAGTCCAAAGATATTCATTAGAGGAATCATGCAGTGATTTGTGGCCTATTCATGGCCCTTGAGCCCTACAAGATTCATTCAGGGCTTAAGAACCTTGTTTTACTCCTCAAATGATGATCAAGGCCCTGGGACCCATCCCTAGTTTGGAAATCATCCTAAGGGTGTGCATAACACTATTAGAGGCCAACAATTCCCTTTAGAGGGCCTATGTGATGGTTTAAGGTATCATTCATGGCGCAAATCCATAAAAGATTCACTTAATTTCCTATGGCATTCTATTTCATATCCCAACCATGGTTAAGGCCCCCAAACCCATCCCTAGAGCACAGAGCCTCACAAATGACACCCATAACCTAATCAAAGGCCAAAGGCCCCCTTCATATGGAATATGTGTGGTGGTTTAATATCTCATTAATGGGCATGGGATAAATAGACAATTCTTTTATTTCTCAAGGTCCTTGTTTTCCTCCTAAGACTTTGCTCAAGGCCAAGACCCATCTTTGTTGCACAAAACCTCTTAATGGAATACATATCCCACTCAAAGGTCATAGTTACCTTGTAGCCTAAGGGTCCCTCTTGCCTAGCATAGAGTTTCTTCCCACGAGCTTCACATTGAGATAAATCATCATATAAATCATCATATTCCTCATGAGCATTGTATTTTCCAGATACAATCCTTAGAGATTGAGACTAAGGACCATTTTGTATTCCATTTCTCTCCCTACTATGAGATTAGAGGATGACTCTTTTGTCTTCCTATGAGAGACGTTTGACTTTCATTCGTGACTTATCGAAGACCTTTGAGAGACATTTGACTTTGATTCATGTTATCCTTGAAGGTTAGCAATGGTGGGCAGGTAGGGGTGGGTGTTAATCTATGGGTGGGTTGTAATAATAATTAAAAGAATACAATAAATTATAAATAATATAATATATATATATATATATATATATATATATATATATATATATATATATAATATATAATATATAATATAAATAAACATAAATATAAATTTAAAATATAATATATAAAAAAGCATAAATAAAATTCATTAAAACATAAACAATTAAAGTCATGACCAAAAACATTCCCTCATTATATATTGCACACGAAGATAGAGCTTGGTGGCCTGTTCGAAATCGTGCCCAGTAGAGGAGGAGAAGAGAAAACACACATGCCCAGGAGAGGAGGAGAAGAGAAAACCCGTGTGGGGAGGGGGGAGAAGACAGAGCCTGACCGTCGAGGTAGGAGAGGAGGAGAAGAGAAAGCCCACGCAGGGAGGAGAAGACAGAGCCTAGCCATTGAGGTATAAGAGAAAGATGGCAAGCTGGGACAGTTTAGCCTGGCTTAGGTAGAAGAGAAATCCCACAACGAGCTGGGACATTTTACCATCCTACGAAGAGATAGCTCGAGGTGTAGGAGCTAGGGCACACCGACAGACAACTCAAGGCGAGGAGATAGCTCAAGGTATAGGAGATAGGGAACACCGACAGAATGGAGCACAAAAAAATATGGGTAAGAATTTTTGCACCTCGCCTGAGTGAATTTTGATTATTACAGTATTCATTTTTTCAATTAGTTAGAGAGTCATTGTTTGCTTGTTTCCAAATTTGGTTTTTTTTCTGTACAATGTGAATCGTGGGGAGGTATTTAGGGTGAGTTTGAAATTTTCATTAATAGAAATAGTTCTTGTAGGCTTACTTTATTGGTCTACTAAATGACAATGTAGTTTTAGATGCCGAGGTCATCTCCCACTACCCTTCTTTAATATTCCACATTATTGCTTCAATAACAGAATGCTTCCTACTCCATTTTCTATTATCCTTTATTCTCTTGAAGTGGACATTAGTTTACTCTCCTCTACCATAACAAATGTGATATTGGTGGTCTTAGATTCTCTCAGAGCCAAACATTTTAGATATGGGTTGCATTATTTGACCACAATATGCTCATAATCTTCAACAACTTTGGACCATTCACCCATTTCCTCTTTAAGACAAACCCTATGCCTTCATGCTTGAACCTAGGTTCCACTACAGTGGGCTCCTTAATACTTTAGCCATTGTAGCTAATTTTTTTCATCAACTTAGCGCCTATACCTCTGATATGCTATTCAAAGCTACCAAAAGATTGTTTTTCTGAATCAAAATGAGAAAGGTTTTTGGAGGATGTGCTTACCACATTTGTCTTAGTCATGGTGCAAGAACATATTGTAGAAGCCAAAGGTCCCCCCCCCCTTACTTTATCACTTGGAATTATACTTGAAGCTCTAACAATAGTTCTTCCTTGGTTGTCAATTCTTTGTGTAGCTATGACATCATATAAGTACACTTATCCTCTTTGTGACCATCCAATTGATTCACCTCCTCTACTAGTTTCATAAGTTGAACATTGTACAAATACCAACTTGTGTAGCATTGGATATGTACCCTCGATGTCTCCCTAGCTAGCCCATTTTAGAATTTGAAATAAAATCTTATAAGGTGTGGAGTTCACACTACAAGTCTCCAATATTCTTCTCATATTATTACAACTTCTCCCTTGGTTTTTATTCTCCTATTGACTATGCTCATCAATGACATTCAACTCTTCCAACATTTCTCTTTTTAAATCCTTTCCCATGGTTTATTTCTCTTCAATGTGCACCTCCCAAGGATATACCACTCAGATACCAATATGATCCATAATTGCTTAGTCTATGGCCAAGTCTATTCACCTGTATGAATGCTATTAGATTTTAAAATGTGGGAATTAAATGTTCATTATGGTGCTAGTTTATTTCACCTTAATGTGTATTTTTTCACCAATTACTATTATGTAATTGTCATGTGACTATGCTATTACTATCTACACATTTTACTGTGTATCCAAACAAACAATTAAAAACCATAAACTCATGCAATCACATGCCATAGAACATAGAGTATTTACCCTAGAAACCCAAACGAAAAAAAACCAACATCAAAGAGGAGGCTTACTTGGCTCCAGAGAATCTTAATAATTCTAAATTAGGCTCAACTAGAACTATATTATTCTTATGATAGTGAATTGAGGATAACGAAAAAGGGTTACACCCTCAATATGCTTTCGACACACACAACTAGGAAAACGCCAATCTACAACAAAGATTTCTATTTTCTCTATATTATGGCCAAAGAATTTCAATTGTGGTTTCCTCTTATTTGTTGCTTGGAGGAGTATAAGACTGGGTATACTTGATTGTTGTAGCTAGAAGGATAAATATTTTTGGGCTTCCATATTCCTCATTCACTCTCTTATTGACCACTTATTTCCTCGATCCATTCATCTTTGATTATCTCCCTTTAGTTCATTGTCTTGATTAGGGCTAAATTCAATATGCCATTCCTTAGTTGAGACTAGTCACCACTCCCTTGCTATCTTCCCTAAGAGGTTATATTTGGTGATTCCATCTTGTAGCCTATAGCTATAAGGTCACCTTAATTTCCATGAAATTTTCTTCCTCTCAACCCTCTCCTCCTACCTTCAATGGTTCTTAATTAACGGTGTTTCCTTGTGTTCATTTTCCATCCCCATGCTAACATTTTCACCTCATGCCTTAAACAATTCCTTTCTAGAATCAATGACACTTGCCCTCACTAATGTCACCTTATGGATAATTTGTACGTCATGATGACCATAGCTAGATCTAGTTGAATACCAATGAACATGTAATATGACTATTTTTCATTATTTTTGAACCATCAACATAGGATTATCAATGGCTAGATATTAACATGTTCAAAGCAATTTTCTAGTGGGATTTGTTTATTATAATAGTTTTGGTCCCTCATCAAGGCAACACCCATTCATCACATATTTCAACCATAATAAACATTTATTTCATAGAGGTATTACGACCCAAATTCAAATGTATCATGTTACACACATTATGGTTTCATATTGTAATTAACATGATTATCATCATGAAGATAAGTATGCTTGCCTCATTGATAAGATTATAGAACATGTTCACTTCACAATTTTTGTTATGTAGGTGATATTATATCTATCTCCAAGGTTGGGTTACCTTCAACAAGGTTCCCAATACCTACAATATATTGACTCTATTTTTCATAATTAAAAAAACCCCTTTATGAATGAACATGATAAAATATTGGTCAACAAGGCGAAGCCCACGTGATCCTTATGAGTACTCAAGATGTGTATGGTGGTCTCTATAATCATAAAAGTTTACTATGTTAGAAATGATGACATTTGATTCAATGTTGTATAGGTGTACTAAGTGAACTATGACATTTGCATGGCATTTTTAAAATTTTGGTCATTTTGCTTCCATTTATCCGGATAATTAGCTCATACTTTTTGTCATTAGCAGTACTGCACACATATTAATCTATCAAGAAATTATTTCTTTACTTAAAAGCTCTTGCTCCTTCCCATATCTAGTTTTCATCGAATTTAAAATTCTTTCATTTCATTTTCCTCTTGCATGGTTTAAAGAGTCAAGTCAAAATGCCATCAGTTTCATGGCCACTCCTTTGAGTAACAATAGCCTAAAATCAAGTGCTAATTAAAATTTATCTAGCAACTTTTCTAGATATATTCAAACCCATATTAGCTTAGGTGTAGATCTTTGGAATAGGATTGTGAGAATAACTTTCCAAAGCTTCTAAAGAAACATAAATCCTTGAGTTAGGGAGTGAAATCCAGTTGCTATATCACTAACTTTGGGAAGCCCTTCTAACACAAGGGTCAATCATGAGGTCGCATCGGGGCCCTCAGAGTAATCAACCCTGATTTGTTGGTCTTGGTGTCAAATTTCGACTGTCCTCCCTCTGCTTTGGTATAGTAGGTGGTACCATAGAGGCCATAATATTTTAGACTTCCTACACAAGGTGACAACACAGGGAAGGTGGTGTTGTACCTGGGATCGACGTTGGCTAGACTCACTCGGATTCCTTGGAGGGTTGCCCATTGCTCTATGAGGTAACTTGCACCAGAGCGTTAGTTCATTACGCAGGCTATCAACGTAACTTTCCCACCCGCTGAAATTCATCCCCTTCGCACAATGATTCTAAGATGTTGGATTCCATCACCAACTAGCGCTTCTTTGTGAGAAGGTTTGTTTGCATCCTTAACTCCTAGATTAATTAGCGTGTGTTGTTTTTTCTTGTTAGTTGGCCTTAGGATTGACTTTGTGTCTAATGCCATTAGTTCCGGGTTAATTCCTCATTTGATCAATACAAAATATGGATACCATTAAAATAAAAGGGAATAAAGAGGTAACAAATAGATCATACCTAACTTATGTCTTATAATTCTCCAACATTGTTCTTTATACTTAGTGCAACAAACACCAAATGGAATGGTTTACACAAGGTCAATGGAGAATGTGATTGGAGAATTCAAAATATTATCATAAACCCACATCTCACATATTTGTACATACACCATAGATTCACAATATTTCATGAAGAGGTACGGGAGAAATGCCTCCATGCAAAATTGTCCAAATTAGAATTGTCCATGTCCTTGATGGAAATATATAAAATTCCCTTGAAGATAATTTAGTCCTTGTCTTGCTTAAAAAGGATGATCCCATTCTAGAAGTTGTCAATGACTACTTTTATCCCCCCTCTATCTGGTAAATGATACTTCTTATACTAGCCTTCCCCTACAATAGGGAGTGTTTTGTCCCTTTTCTTGAAAATAAGTGAGGTTCCTCTTCTTTCTCCCAACATTCTCCCAACCTCTTGGATAAGAATACATGTAGCCTCAAAACTAACGTTTAGGGAAACTAGAATCCAATCATGAACATTTTCAACACTCCACCCTCTTGCATCCATGGTATATGACGACGTACTCATCCAAGTATGGGAGGCAAAGGTGTGAATATACAACCATTCGGTTTGCCTCCAAGGTGTTGAGCTAGAGTTCTCGCAAGTCCTTGATATATTGTGAGGTCCTCACATTCAACTCACTAAACCTCCCTCTTAGCTTGAAACTCACCTCTCTTCCAAGCAAGAGGGAAGCCCATCCTCTTATATCAATAGTTGTTTCCCTTTATTCGAACCTCTCCCGGCCTCTTCAACATATCCCCCTTTTGATGGAACATATATCTTTCCTTCTTTCTTTAAAGTGGTTTATCCACTCACTATCCATGGCCCAATTGAACCTTGGGTCTCCCCATCAACCATGCCATTATCCCTTAGATCCATGAGTCTTGGTACATCTATATTGATGGTTCCTCAAACTTTACCTTTAAATTCTATCCTTGATATATTCTAAACAAGCAATGTAAATGTGTAGCAACAACAATTGGCCCCTTACAATAAAAACTATCCAAACCTTAGCCAAGGAATGTTAATTTCCTACTCCAAACCTTATCCAAGGAATGCAATACTTTTATGTAAATAGTACACCACATAAAAGCTTCACCACCCAAATATAGTTGTATTGTAAATACATCTTCCCACTTTCCCCTTATAATATGCAAACATTCACTAAGATTAATCCAATTTTTATCTTCACAAAATGTAGTGTTGCCATTAATTCTTAAGCAACAAATACTTGAAATATAGGTTAAAATAACAATTGGTGTAGCTTACTCTCCAATGAACATATGAAGTTGAAATTGTAGGTGGAGATTCCTCTTTCAATATTCTTCAAAACCCCTTTTGCAACACGTGAATAGGAGGTATTGTTAAAATTTCCTCGAGCCAAAGTTTCTCCAATATTAATTTGTACCCTAGAATGCATCTCTTTCTTTGTCTCTAGGATTAGTAGGTGCATGGATTCTAACAATACATAGTTACTGACCATTTTTTGGGACGTGGGTAATAGCTTAATGTCTTGAATTGTCTGCCATAAACATTATTTGGTTGACATTTCCAGTGTCTTTCCACATTACAAGAACTCCACTAGATACTGCCTTATGATATGATATAATAAAAGAGGCTCCCTTTCAAATCATATTTACAACCCCAATATACATTACTAAGTTGACTAAGAATTATATGGAATTCAACTAACACAACTATTTGAGACTTCCAAGCCCTTATTATCCTATTTAACTCAATTGATTAGAAAATAATAAGGAATTACCTGTAGGGAGGAGTTAAGTGCCCCCACCACCTTTTGGGAATTAGCAACATAGTAGACCACATTACCACCTTCAAAAGAAGGGGGGGAATCCATGTAGTCATTAAGTGTTTCTATATGTACTACTTGCAAACTTGGACCTACATGATGATTGCAGTTTTGCTTTACAGAAACTTATTTTTGCCTCTTGTAGGCCTCAAATTGGAGTAGTTCTCCTGAAGTTCTTGTTAGCATTCTCCCTCCTTGGATCGTTGTCACTGCAAACTCTGTCGCACCTTGAATGATTCCATAAGACACTATAGCACTGAACACAATGCTTCATTTGTTACTACACCACTCATTAGTGGGTGACTCTCCCACACCCATCTTCTCAACTAAGTTATGCATGTCAAGTGTTGCAACCCAAAACACTTCCACTAAGGTGTTCGTTGTGGTATTTCTAGTGACTCACTTGCTACCTACAACCTTATCATGTCGCAGAGCTATCCAACCTATAAATTCACACTCTTCCATATTTGACTACGATGTATTCTCCATTAAGCTTTATCATCCCTTTTCTCCACCAAGACAATGGCACTTTTTTCATCGCAACTTAAGACAAATCGCGATGCACCATATGCACAACTTGTTTCACTTTAGGGAGCACCTCACCCATATTTCAATGCATCTTGTAATGTGTGTGGCTACACCATGTCAAGTTCCTAAGTCATAACTGACTCATCCCATTTTCCTTCACCTTGATCAAGATATTACACATGGAAAGTGCATTTGTTCTTTATGGGGGAAAATATCCCTTACATCCTCCCCCTCTTATGTTTAATGTTTCCCCAACAACATCCTCATAAATTTTACATGTCTCTGTCAACTAAATACTATACTACACAAACTCACCATCCATTTTCAACTAAAATCACTTAAACTTATTCACATTGCCACACACACTTGTACTTGCCTTCGAATCCAATTTCCCATGCCTTAGTACACCTTTGTCTTCATTCCTTCAAACAAGCTAGGTAGCTAGTCCAATTCTACATCGAAAACCATAAAAGTACGTCATCATGTGTTGTAGAATCAAACACTCCTACTCGGATTTTCTAATGCACTTCTTTGTATGTGATTCTCTCTTTAATAGACTCAAGTGCCTGATCTTGCGTTTAAAATATGCTAAGTCCTACCAACTTACACCAAACTAGGAACTTACTTCCTTGTGGGGTGATTTGGCTCCACTACCAGCTTCCAAGCTAGTAGTGAGTCATCCTATGAATTTATTTAGTGATAAAAGGATGGAAAGTGGCCACCAATGCCACTAGAAACACTAACATTGGAATCCATTACTTCCTTAAAGTCTACATCATTTTTTCTAGAACTTCTTACGTCAAATGAACCATCCAATGAAAGTTTAGACCATATTGATTCTCTAAATAGACATCTACTACTTTGGATATTGTAGACATAGTGTTATTTACTATGGATTCAAACCTAGTAAACAACTTTTTGTGTGGGCCTTCATCCACCAACCAAAAACCTACACTCGAGATCTTCTTTGATGTCTTAAAACCTCCAAATTCCTCTTTGTAAGGTTGCACTATTGCATGATTGGTTGTTGTAATAATAGTCATGGTAGTCTCCTAGTGATTGTACTCTATTTCCCCCTCAACATCAGAATTACGTGAAGTTTTGTGTCATCAAAGATTAACAAATTGTTAAGGTGAGGGATTGGTGCCACCTATCACATCCTCATAAACTCTTGTACAAAAACAACTTCAAAGTCATCCATGGGTACCACTTTGAAACTAGTAGTTCCACTCTAGTGTCCAAGCTATAAGTTGACTTCTTTAGCCAAGCCAACCACCCTACCTGTGTATATATCTTACCATCTTGAAAAACTACTGCACCAATTTCAACTGCACATTGAGTTTAACAACCACTACTTCCTACATAAAAATGTGGGTTTCACTTTTGTTAACCATCGCCATAAATAACTTATTCTTCAATTTGGATTGAACAAAACTAATATTTTTATAGTTCTACTCTTGGCTTGAGCAAAACTAATATTTGTATAGTTATACTCTTGTATTGAACAAAAATAATATTTGTATAGTTCTACTCTTGGCTTTCCTTAGACCTATTTCCAACTAAAGCACCCAATATTTGCAACACACAAACTAATGGTTGGATTTCTTACTCCATAACATTGACCCTCATCTTCAATGGACATTTCTTATAATAATTATAATTTGCACAATTCCAACAAACAACAACCTTACTACTATTTTTTTCTTAGATCCATATGATAAACTTATCATTTCCTTAGTGTTATCACATTAATATGTACTTAATATTTCCAAAATCAAAAGGTATATCACATTACATTAGGTGGTTGAACACTATTCTGTAGTGTGAAATCTAACCATAGTGCATATTGCTTGCATGGATAAGTGAGTCGACTTAAGGTGCACCCACCTAGAAATTCATACCCTTCACTAAGTTGGGAATCCACTACATGCATGAGTTCCCCTACTAATATTGGTAATTACACCCTAGTCTAATTGTGCATCCAAAACTAAAGATAATTTTTTTTTATTTAGAACTTTGAATATAGAAAAAAAAGTTCATAAATTGGAACTATGATGATGATGAAATACTCACTAACAACACATGCAAATGCAATTGAAGGTACAACCAAACAGGTACCTGTCAGATATTTCTTCATCGAGTGAGGAAAGGTTAGGACAAATAGAGGGAACTATGACTACATCTAGTAGATATGATAAGCAAACAAGGACCAGAGGTGAAAAAGTCAAAAGAAATTTTTTTAGATGCATGGAATTTTTTCTTGTCAAAGGAGGATCATGCTCTTATGAGGATGAAAGCATAGGAGACATAGAAGTGCCACTCAAGTATAATCATATGGTGAAACAATGGGTACCTAAGGAACTACCTCCTATAGATCATGCTGACTTCATTGTCAACGATAGGACATATCGCATTGCACCATCCTCCTTGCATGGCCTGGGGCTATTTTCCATGGATGGAATAATTGTAAAATGCAATACAGTAACTAAATTGATGGACTATGTCAAACTGTGTTACAATTATAATAATTGGACATGGCTGGTACGATACATGCAAAGTATGCAAAGATATGCACTCGCTGCAAATTATATACAACTAATAAACAAGGATAAAAATAAGGGAGCGACTATCTATATTGATGGAAGGCCTAAAGCTTCCAGAAATATCGCAGGGTTTATAAAAAACACATGACCCGAGACAACAAATAAGCAATCGAATTGCATATATGAGGGACATGAAGAGAATCGGGTAGTTCTGTGTGCAATAAAAAAGATATCTCCCGGGGAAGAGTTATTAGTGGATTACCATTTGAATAGAATAGAAACATCGACTAATAGTGTGAAGGTACTCATGCAACACCTCTTTAAGAAACCTCTACTTACTGCATTATATTTTTTTATTATCTTTAACATTTTTTTAAATATTTCAGTACGGTTCCAATTTTATAATAATGTGGGAGCTTGATAATTGAGGTTGATTTTATTTGGGTGGTGATCAGTTTTTTTTTATCATTAACAATCTTTTAAATATTTGGGGGTTCTAATTATATTATAATGTGGCAAGATAATCGTGGAAAAGGGCCAACCACAGAACATGTAAATGATTATCAATTTCCACTTTCATTTTACGTGAATTTTATTATTTTCTTATATAATTATACTGAAATAACATTGTTTTTGTTGAAATTATATGTAGTTGGCAGACCATGTTGATCATGATTCCGCCGATGAGGAGGTGTTGTATTCATCCCCTGATCTGATGGTATTAATAAAAAAAAAGATCATTAAAGAGAAAATGGAACTTGCTAGCTTATTAGATCGTCCAGATCAAACTCCCGACGTCCTAGAAAAGATCAATCTCCTTATGTCACAAATTAACACATATAAGGTAATAACCATAATTTAAAGTATTTTTTTCTAATGTACTCATATGTTCAGTTATGAAAATTTGTTCTTTAACTTTTACATTATCTCACGAAAAAACATTTTCTTTTTTATAAAGATATTTTTGGAGCTTGTTCAGCCCATTGTTGGTAGTAGTGGTGCTACAGAGATGCTACAGAGTCCTGATGCGGGCAATCATACAGTTGCTAGAGTATTATTTACTTCTCCATCTTCCACGCCTAATTTAGATAGGATCCATGACACGCAACGCCAGACATCCACACATTAGTCATAGTCTAGAGATGGTGGAAGAGATGAGGCTAGTGATGTGCTTGAAATGGTTGCATTTCTTTGAGCTAGACATGTGACAAGCATGGGGACCCTTCCGTGCACATTTTTTTTCGACGATAATAGACTTCCATTAAAACAATCAAGACTCCCAGGTAGTTTTAATTCATATTTTAATCATTTAATGTTGTCCATATCATACACAAATCATCTAGATTATTAATTTTAAATTAATGATCATATCTTTTTGTTTGTAGGAAACGACCATTTTTTTATGCACCTAGAGAGAAAGGCATTGTTGATTTTTGGGGAAACCTTACGCATGAGGTGGAATTGCTAGAATGCCAAACTCAAAAAATAATTTATGGATTATATTGAAGGCCTCTTTGGAGTAGACATGTTCAATAAAAAAGAGGTCACCTCTACAGCGGGAGAATCTTTAAAATATATGCAGGATGTTTATAGACAAATCTTGGAAGGAAATCCTAGGTATGAGTTTCCTCCCTCAATTCCAAAGAGGGAGTGGAAGGCAATCATTGATGATGCAAAAGATAATATTTTAAAAAAATAAGGAGAAAAAATAACCGATACACCAAGGTAAATTACAATATTTTGATTTCAATACCATCTTTAATTTTCTTTAGATCTAAATAAAAGTGTGGTTATATATAAAATACTTGAAAATTTTGATGATATGTTGCTTGACACTTCAAAGGAAACCAAAGCAAGGATTTCCAAACATGGCCAACACAAGCTAGGCTAGGGTGGCTACTCGAAGTTACAGTCACGAATCGTAAGTACCCAAACATCTTAAGAATATTATTTGTATCGCCTTACAACTTTCAGGTAATTTAATCCAAAAACATTAAAAAACCATACCCTTATGCAATGCAGGGCGACGACTTCAGAACTAAAACCATGGAGGAAGACCTCCAACTTGGTTACAAGTACGGTTATAAATTCGTGGTTGATTGTAGGAAAATATTGGGGCAGACCCCAAGATCCAGTTTGTGGGATAAGGTAAATAAAAATCAGTCCACATTAACCTTTCATTACTTATAAAATACATAAATGTTTGATATCGTCCATAATATAATGTCGTACTTTGTTTTAATCAGGGGAGAAACACTATCAACGAAACCATTAGTATTTGACAACAAAGTGTTGATAGTGCAACGCAACTAGAAGATCATGGTGCTCCCTAGCAGCCCCATCCCAGTGAGGTGCAGCCCCAAGATGTTCCCGTGACTGAGGCCCATGATGGTAAAATGGTTGTATATTAATCATATACTTAATAATTCTGTACTTATAAATTTTGACATTTAAATGGTAGAGAATGTCATAGTTGATCCTCCTCAACCTAAATATTAGGTGAACAGACTGATAACCATTCCAACGGTGCCGACTAGGGGACCAGGTAAATAATTACATTACAGAGTTTTTTTTTAATATTAATGAACTACTTCAATGATATTTACAAATTGGCCATATAAACTTAATGTTTTTTTTTTTGTAGGTGATGACCTCTCACAGCATCATCCACGTCGTGGGTATGAGACCATACATACTCGGCATGAAATGACCGAAACAACATTAGTTGTTGAAGAGCACCCAATAAACGAAGACATAGATATGGATGAATTACTTAAGACCTAGAAAGCACAAAAGAAGACTAAAATAAACTCATGATGTGTAATTATTTTATAAGACAATTAGATGTACATTATATAGCTGAACATGTAATGATGCATATAATGCATTGACATTATGGGTACTTTTTCATCTGATAATATACACAAGGCTATTTCTATGGCTTGTATATATTTGTGAATGTAATTTTGTTATACACTCAATGATAATTTCATCTTTTCTTATAAGACTTGGTATATATTGATTCAATACTCCTTAGTTCTATTGGTTCTATTGGCCTTGACATACAATTTTTGCATCAATTTGTGGCTCCATGGATATCATCCTAGCGATTTGAAGGCATTGGTAAATGTGAAATTTAAGAGATTGAATTGTTCAAGTTTGGATTTAAATTTTACATGCTTGTTTGTTTGTGGGTTTTAAGAGTTCCAAACTTGTATCTCTTTGTCTTTTAAGAATGGCAATGTCTTTGTATTTTAAGATATAACGTGGGAATCCAAGCAAGAACTAGTGCCTTGTGCTTGGGATATGGAGTCTAGGCAATAAATAGAAAGTGAATATGCAATATGAAACTTCCAAAATCTTGTGACATGATATATGCAACTTTGAAAGTCTTGTGACATGTGGCAAGCATATTTTCCAAGCAATGTGCAAATTTTACACTTGGTGCAACATGCAAAAAGAGTTTTTTGGGAAGATGTAATAATAAGTTTTTGGAAGTTGTAAAAAGAACTTAAAAAATATTACAACTTGTGACATGCATTTTTCAAAATCTTGTGACATGCGACATACATCTTTGAAAACGTTGCGACATGTGATATGAAACATGCAAACAACATTTGTTCCATGCACATGAACTTTGAACTTGATCTGACTTGTTAACTTTGAACTTGGTCTGACATGTGACATGCAAAAATTGAACTTGGTGCGACGTGTGATATGTGATATGTGAACTTTGAACTTTGTACCATTGTAAAGTTCTTGTTAAGATATGAAACTTCATTGTTACAATGTGCATCATCTCAATCTTCATGTCTACAATATGTGGAGGGTTATTCAAGGTTTCAAGACTTTCTTCATATTTTCGTACTTTAATCTTCTCATGGTCATGTTAATCCATATAGAGGTTCATGATATAAACACTCATTGTTCTAATGTTGACATAAATTCCAATCTTCACTTTGTCGATTAGAGGGCACAATTTTGGCAACAATTTAATTTTTTTAGTTCCATGAAATTTCTTTTGTTTCTTCAACAACATTAAGGATTAAACATGAGGGTTTGGAAATGGCGATGACAAACATTTTATAATATTTTTTCATAGCATTAACCTTCTTTTCATTGTGTCTCACATGACAAAGAAACAAAATCACATTGCCATTGCCAATTTATATGTGGAGGGTTATTCAAGGTTTCAAGACTTTCTTCATATTTTCCTACTTTAATCCTCTCATGGTCATGTTAATCCATATAGAGGTTCATGATATAAACACTCATTGTTTTAATGTTGACATAAATTCCAATCTTCACTTAGTCGATTAGAGGGCACAATTTTGGCAACAATTTAATGTTTTTAGTTCCATGAAATTTCTTTTGTTTCTTCAACAACATTAAGGATTGTTTCTTCATGTATTTTGTTTCACATGTTCAAATATAGATGTAACAATTTGAGCTTGAAATCTTATGTTGAGGTTCATCCATATACATATAGATATACCTAAATTTGGGTACCTTGGAATTCTAGTGAAATACAAAGGACCAAAATCTTTAAGGGATCCTTCTTTATTATAATTTTATTTTCTCAAAAACTAGTGCTGCATTTTTATTTAGGTCATCATCATATTTTTATTATAGTTTCATATTTAAACCTATTATTTCGACCTCCTTTGTTGATTCCTCATGGTAAAATTTCATAATTTTGTCATTGATGAGAGAAACGAATGTTATGGCCCCGATTACTTGCCACTCATGTTCTTCGATATCATACTTGATTCATGTAACAACCCTCCTAGCTAAGGACAACTACTCAGTCAACCGGTGAAATTTTTTTTTTTTTTTTTTTCTTGAAGTGTGTGCGCGTGTGTAGAAGAAATAACCCCCTCGACTCTAGGTCAACACTCGAACCCACATGACGCAAGTCAGACGAATACAATCAAGGTGACCCAACCTATCATAACGACAACAAGGAACAAACGCCCTTG